>CM062820.1:501981853-502581853 GCA_031772625.1 Pinus tabuliformis
ATTTTGAGCAAATCGATGGCCCAAAAAGGAGAGCTAGGACATGAAACATAAAGACAAGAAGAATCATAAATCATAATTTAAAAAGGAGTTGCAAGCTAGGACATGAAACATAAAGACAAGAAGAATCATAAATCATAATTTTGGTAACAGAAAGGTATATTACCATGAAAGGCAATAAGTATGTTAGTTGTATTAAATAAAAACCTCACAAAAAGAAAGGGATACCTTTAGTTGAAGAACAAATGCGTGAAGGTGGATTTAGAAAAAATTTTCAAGAATATTGGATGAATGAATGAGGTTAATAAAAATATAGAATCCTATAATAGAAAAGTGAAGGGAAAATGGTAAATATTTAAAAGTAAAAATAGTCATGGAGCTAGCATAGCTCTATCCAAACAACGAAAGAAATAAATAAAATATTAAGTCAAAGGATGAATATTCATTACAAAAAATAATAACCCTATACGATGTCAACCGTCGATGACAAAAAATAAATTCATAGCAGTGAATATTAGGGTATGCATGTTTCAATATGAGTTCCCATGAAGGGAAAGTGGTTTCATCATCATGGACTTTGGCTAGAATTCCATGTTTTCAAGTCGAACCATAAAAGCATGAAAACATGTTCTCACACTAATAGTGATGATCTTTGATAAACACATATGGAAATATATAATCATAGACACAAATATAAATGGTTTTCGCAAAAGAAAAAGTTTAATCCTATGCAAATAATATATTAACCAAACATTAGAGCTATAGTAATTGTATGCTTAGCCCCATTGGTATATAGATATAAATGTTGATTTTGTAGCTTTTTAACATTACTAATAGTAAAGTGTATTGTTACATTAGAAATATGAAATTTCTTGGTATATGTTATGTTCCTTTACCAATAGGTGTCATAATTTTTGAATGACTGACTGCGGTCAAATCTGTAATTTGTACATACCTTTTCTTTCTGCAAATGTTTTCCATATTCAAAAAATAAAATTAAAAAATGTAAAGAGGCTATGTCCTAAAAGAAAAATCAAAGGACAAAAAGAGTAAAAAAGGTCAAAAAGATGAAAAATGAACCCCAAGGAAAAATAAAAAAACCATGAAAGTGTGCAAGCCCAAATGCCACTCCTATTCACTTTTCTGCATAATAAGGATTGTGTGCAACTTGTTATTCATGCCACAATCCATGGTAACAAATAGTTTAACCTTCGTTTTTCCATGTTTGAATTTCATGTTTTATATAGATAGAGAAATAAAATCTAACCAAACTGCTTAATCTTGGCAGATAAGTAGATAGGTAAGAAATAAAAGGAGCACAACAGTTTAATTAATCTGAGCCCTTGGATGTAATAGGATAGACTTAGATAGATTTTTATCATAAAAGAAAAGAAAGTTGTTTTGATAAGTGTTTTCCAGCTTAACTGCACCATAATAAAGAGTAGAAAAAATGGTAGGATGAATGGATGGGTAAGTATTTGAATGGTTACAGAATTGTGATGAATGATTAGCTAAGATCATATCATTTATTTTCATCATCAAGTGGCTAAATTATGGATGATAATTGAGCATTTACACAAAGTCAAGTGATTAATATCCCCATTCATTTTACTCTTAAGTTTACTAATTTCCCATGAGAAAAGTCAAAAGTACCTAAAACCTTAAGTTAAACAGGTTCAGAGCATTTCGTTGACTTCTGGAGGGACCGAACCCTCCGCCCAATAACTTATAGGGTCTAAGTACTAAAAGCCCCCTCACCAAAATTCACCCCCCTCAGTTCATTCATTTTCCCCTTAAAAATCCCTTTTTCTAAGGTAAAATAACTATTTGCCTAGGAAAAGTAATCCCCCCAAGCAAAACTCTTTCTCACAAAAACCCAAAAATGTGCATTTAGCCTAAGTTATAATATTTTATGTAAAAAGGAAGTAAATTCAACATACATTATACTTAGTGCACTTCGTTTTCCACCTTTGTTTCATATTAACTTTGACTTTATTTACTAAATCCCAAAAAATACCCCTTTCCTGTATGTTTTATTAAAAACCCATATGTTAATATCCCACTACAAAGTTTGAAACATAAACGTGTTAATAAATGGATTAATGGGATTAATTAAGTTGATAAGAGACTAATTAATAATGATGACCCACCACCGAAATAAAAGAGATTAATTAATCAATCAGTGATTAATTAATAATTCCTCCCCACCAATGAAATCACTCCCGACGTCATTAAAACTCCCTAATCCACGATTAATTAAATCCCTATGTGCATTACAACCCCTTCGGGCCCCTCCATTAAACCTCAGATCAAATCATCACCCCGATCACTGTGCGATCTGACCCCTTCAGATCCAACAATCGACGCTCATATTGGGCAGCCTTCGAAGGCCGACCTTTACCCGCCTAATGTGGGTGGTTTCACTATTCACCCTGCTGCTACGCGTGGGTGCCAATGAATGGCATCGACGCCTCCTCCCCCCAAAACCACTTTATCCCAAAAGCGGTGCGATACGATCTCGCTTACCGTCTCCCACTAAACAACAAACTTTCATGTTTCCCGCTTAATGCCAAGTGTCATTTTACCAGTGTACCCGCCAAAATCATTGACTTTATGAATAAAAAACTAAAAACTAATTATTTTTTGTTTTATCATGAAAAAGGAACACTCTAACCTCTCACTAGAGTACATGCAACTTTCAACCTTCATCCAACTGCCATCTAACCCAAGCTACTGAAACTCCAGACCTCCCTGCAGTCCCGTGTGCTTCCTACAAATAGTACACAGTCACCATTACTCTGTTGAAAAGCCGAAACCAGGTATTTTTCCCAATTCTTTGAGAAACATTGTTTTGTTCCCCAATTCTGGAACTAAAATTGCTAAATTGCTTCCAATTTTTAAGTAATTTAGTAAGAAAAAATTCTTGGTGACTCCAAAATACCTAAATTAGACCAGTTTTACCCAACAAATCACTAAAAACCTTCTCTCCCCCATCCTTGAATCCACCAAGAACCAAGGATGGATGCCCCAGTTGCACTGAATTTCATGCCCATTTCTACTCCTCACAGGGATTTAGACCATCTCCCACTAGCAGATAAAGATTTTTAGATTAATGACACCTTTGTCCAAGAATCCACTTTGAAACTATTCTGTAGGTACAAAGACTAGTACCTGAACCATGCAGACTACATTGAACTTTGGGAATCAGGTTTACCCAAGTACTAGTTCCCCAGAGTTCATATCTTCCCAGAGATTATCCATTCCTGCCATATGAATTATGATCCCAGCCAAAGGGTAGATAGGACCCCTGACCAGTCTGTATTATTTACCATCACTACTGAGTCCATTAACAAAATGCTATAGTTACAACCAAACCAAAGCCTGACCCCTCTTTTTGTTGGAGATTTGCTGAACAAATACCCTACAATCTCCTCAATCAAACTTGCTCATTTATACCAGACCTTCAGCAGGGAAGAACAATACATTCCAAAGGATTCTCCACCATACATATATACCATATTCTCTTACCTTGGCCAAGACACCATAGACATGATATCCAGTGTGTTAGGCCAAACTACAAGTGAAATTGTCGATGAAATCATTATAGCCTTTATGTCCATCTACTCTTATGGGAAACCACTAGCCATCATGTTTGACTATGCTAAGTTCATTGTTGATAAAATGCATGATCAATTCATGAGGTTGGATAATGAAAGAGTGTTCAAATATTCTTTAGTTTTATCTCATCTCTTCTTGTATTATCAATCTGATAGATTTCTAATCACCCTCGAAAAGCTTGATACCAGAGGCAACCCCAGATCAATGATCTTTTGGACTTCATTAATCCATCAATATGATTCTCAGTATTCTTATACTGATTTCATAGTTCTGTTTGTGTACCCAGTGACAACTATGCTACTAGGAAGCCCTCCCCCCAGAATCAGTGCAGACATCAAGAGGGTCCTTCAGTTATCAAAACAATATAGAGTGGGGGATTGATGCTTGTACCAAAACCACACTAAAATAAGAATCTATGGATGTGGGTTGGCTCCCTACAAACTACCCAGATACCTCCCTATGAGATTGTTTGCACCAGAGTACTATAGGAAAATAATAAATTGAGATGAGGTGCACTTTGTAAAGGCCAAGAAGAAAGCTCAACTTAGGATAAAAGATCAACTTGGCCCCTTTATATGTAGCAATAGGGAAGCATGAAAGGAAGCATAATTGATTCTCCAAAGGATAAAAATCAAACAAAGTTTCATCTGGAATTATGACCCTTTAGAGTTCATTTGAAATAGGAGACAGAAGAATAAATTATCTCCTTACATCGACCATAAAATCCCTGAAATTGAACAGTATGCAAATCAACTTGAATGGGTGGAAAACACTTTAGTAGACTGAGATATCATTGAATCTGATGTAAATAATGTATTGATTGATTTAGATAGAAGACTTGATGAGGATTCATTTGTACAGGTGCTAAGAGAAACTCAATATCAAAGGCAATCATAGGGACACAGTGGACAAACAGTAGAAGAAGGGCCATTAGAGCAACCAGGGTTGTTAGATCAGCCAAGGGAATCAGAACGACCTATATTTTAGAAGAACTTGCTCAACTAGAACAAATCATGAGCAATCCTCCTATTTTACAGACTCCTCTTAATGAGGAGAGGAACCTTAAAAGAGATAGGGAGGAGGCCACTCCTTCTAGTAGACATGTTGCCCAAACTTTTGTTAGAGGAAAAGGTTGAACTCATTTTCAGAATAGGAGTATACTAGGGGTACATCAGGAACTACAGGATCAGAAAGAAGGAATACCACCCCTTCAGGAGGTACACAAGAACCTTCCACCTCATAAGCTCAAATGCTAGAAAGGCAACAGAGCATGGAAGTATCCTCCTTCAGGGCTCCTACTGGCCAGAGCCAAGATATCAAAGAGAAATACAAAGAAATCAAGGCAAGAAATGAAAGATTAAAGGCCCAAAGTTATGCACACTACCTGAAAATGGCTCCAACAAATCAAACAAGGCTAATGTCAGCCTTTGACATAAAGGAAGGTAAGATGCAGATGAGTTTTTTGAAGCCAACTACACAGCAACCCAGATCAATGGTAGATTATCTGAAAATAGACTTTGAAGTATTGGCAAAGGATATCCATCCTATTGACCAAATAGAGTTACACAAGCATACCAGGGGAAATGGTTTACTCCACTTTGACTAGCAAGGCAATCACAGCCCACCAACTCTAGAATTCGCTGAATAAAATATTAGCACAATTCCAATTGAGGAAGGCCTCTTCACAGGCCAAGGACACTAGAATAAAGTCCTTATAGGACTTGATCATAAAGTTGGTACATGATCCCAAAGATGCGAAAGCTACAGAGAAGCTTGTCAAGAAGAAAAATGATGACATAGTTGCACTGAAGAAGCAGCTCAAAATCCCCCCTCTACATCATCCTCAGACAGCAGAAGTGTTGGAAACTCAGAAGGAGGGAGAGATTATGGACTTAGTCCTAAAGTTGAATGAGAAATTAAAAGAGATAGAGAAAGAACTAGATAACTTGATACTGCCTAAGTAGAGTGATTTGGCCACCACTCCTCAGACCGTAATTCCTACAGTCTCTACAACAGTACCCTCCACATTGGTTATTGCCTTAGCACTCACACTTCCACCAGCTACAACTTTGCTAGTTACAAGTACATTAGCAGGCATAGAGGAATCTACAAGCACAGGTTCTTCCATAGAAAAATGGTTGAATTGGTAAAGGCCATGGAGGAAATAAGCATCAAGGGCATTGAGCTTAAGAAAATTATAGAAAAAGTATCAAATTTGGAGACTAATTGTAAACTTGCCCAAACACAACAGAAGGAAAAAGTTAAAAAAAATCAAAGAATGGGAGAAAGAATAAAAGTCCTTGAGAAGGACTTGAAATTGCAAGAGCCACTGGGAGACATGAAAGAAATTCTTTGGGCCAACATCATTGATTCCGTCAATGATGTATGGCCTTCTATTCAAGTTATTTTTGAATAGACTAAACTAGTAAAAGTAGCTGCAGAAGCAGTCGACAAGACAAGAGAAGAATTGGGAGATATGCCTAAAGCAGCCAACCTATTGATCACATTTTTTAACAACAAAAATGGGTACCAACTTGATGAACTAGAAATAGACTATAGAATAGCAACCATCATAGAAATAAAGAAGGTTCTCACCAAAAGGAACTCGATGGTAAATCTGGAGATTTATGACAAAGTATGGTATCTTAAGAGAAAAGGGACTTTCCAGTCCTATGGTGATAAATGACAAGATGATGACCCAAGAAGATTATATTGAAAGACTAAACAAGTTGGCCAGAAGCCAAGCTAGTACTTCAGTGGTAAAATCTTTGCCCACTGGAAAGGTATTATATGATAGTCTTGAATCTGTTTTACAAAGAGCATGAGGTCAAGCACTTGTTTACCAGCAAGCCAAATTTTGCTAGCTATACAAAAGCTGACGAGATATAAAGAAAGATGATAAAGATGAGGTTACCTGACAATGAATGGTGGACAAAACTGACCGATTTACTATAAAGTTATTGCAGTAAATCTACACGCTAAAGCATGGCTACCAGGTAAAACAGGTAAGACAGATTCAAAGAAGAACAAGTAAAGAGTATCAATAGGTAGAAGATAGAAAGTGATTCCATCACACAACTACAAAGCAACTGAAAGAGACCAAATCTAAATTTTAATAGCCAGCACAGTCATAATAAAAGGGATAGCAAGAGAGCAGTTCTCCATCTGTCTCTATCTTCATGTTGAAGATATTTTGGTTTCCTAAAATAATCCTCATCTTGTTATGAGATATTTTGTAACATATTTTGTATAAATATTTGAAGTAATTAGGGTGGATTAAAATGCATTTCTATAGACATTTTATTTTGAGCCAAGGAGTTATTGTACTCAAGACTGGGCTAGTTTTGCTGGATATGAAATAAAGTTGAGGACCTTTCACTAGATTCTTATGCACAGTTGGAACAAATAAGTATTATCTCTTCATGTTTAAATATTGTTTTCTCTTCATGTTATAAATATTCATATGTGTCTCTTAAGAAATCTAAAAGTAAGCAAGGAATGATATCACCAAAATTAGCTTAAATGCTCTCTGTTTTAACTATCTGATTTCTATATGTTTTCTAGTAAACTATCTTGGTTTGGGAATTCCTAATTGCTCCCTTACTTCCATATTTTACCATCCCTTTGGTCCATAGTAAAGGATTCTTCATTTCCCTTTGCTACTGATCATCCTTCCTTTCTTCATCTTAATCCCAGTTAAGGATCCTTCATTGCCCTTTGCCCTGGTTAGGACTACCTTTCCCATCTGAACTTGCAGGTTTGCTTTTGTTGTGCTAGCCTGCCCTGTTAACTCTTACCTTAGTGATTGATCAGATCTAGTTTAGACACTCTTGATTGAATCCATAGCCCAATGGCTTGAATACTTGCTCTCTGCCCATCTGTTTTCTTAATTCCACCACCCAATCAAAACAAAACAATAATGAACACTAAGAACTAGTCTGAAATCTTACTCAAAACAAAGTTAAATTATAAAGAGAGAGCCCTCTCTGGAATTAGGTTGGCTAGAACCCGAGTCTAAAAGATTAGGTTTGTGGTTACCTCAGACTATTCCTTTTTTGATAACTTCTAAGGAAAAAATCTGAGTGATAACAGTATACATGAAACCCTTAATCTATAAAGACATAGTGCATGTGTATCATGAATATAAATATTGAATGAAATAATTACAATGTGCGTTAAGGTTACGAGGTTGGTCCATTGAGGATTAAGAACACATCATTAGTATGAATATATGTTTAAATTGTATAATTGACCTAATGAAGTATTTGTGAAGTATTTCCAATATTTCAAATAATGAATACATTGGTAATAAATGAAATAGGACGAGAACTCCATGTATAACATTTGAGATTAATTTATAATGGTGTTTTAAGACTAGGTGTTATCCCCATTGAAGGAAATAATAAGAGTGATAAAATTGTAGCATAAGTGCAAACAATTATCGAATGAATATTTAAGTTAATTCAAAAAAGAATTAGGGTGTTTAAGGAGGTTAATTACATAGGTTAATGAATCTACTTAGTACTTTGGCTTCTAAATTTCATCTTTAGAAGGTTGGGATCATTATAACATGTAAGATAATATTAACCATCCATTGGATGTAAGTATAGACGAATTTTAGACGAGAAATGCAAACTTTGAGTCCCTAATTTTCTATTAGAAACAATCCAAGGAGCAAGAAAATGTGCCAAACATGCAATTTGAAGAAAAAATGAGCCAAGAGTGGGGGGGGAGGGTAGAGGAGGGGCTTAGGGATTATCAAGCATTCATACCCATGCACTTATGCCAATGATAAAAGGGTTTATTCATCAAATAGGTGACTATAGAGTGTGATGTAGCTCTACAAAATAGGGGATTATAGACTTACAACACAAAAAAATAAACAACAATTAAATATCAACAACCAAAGTGAACCTAATGCATGGAAAGAGATGATAATTTAACAAAATAATAATTTATAAGACTATCATATAGTGCTAAAAGTTCTAAGAAATAAAATACTATAAAGAAGCTAACTAATTATCCTTGCATAAAATAATACTTTCAAATGATTTTACATAAATAAATAAATGAATAAGCAAATAAAATATAACAATACATAAGGGTCTTGAAAACCTGGGGTGGGCCCTAACCTAAGGAGGTTTAGGATCCCGAAGCAACAATAGTCTAAGAGCCAAATATGTCTTTTGTTAATAAAAAAAAGAGCTTTTACATGAAAATTTGCACAAATAAAACTTTTAATTATTAGGGAAAATACTAAGAGGGAGGGTTAATCAATATTTTTATTCTACTTTATCTTCAACTTCAAATTCAAAATTTTGTACACTAATTTTATTCAAACGAATCACATGTGTGCGTGTCTTTAATCAATTAAATATGTCCAGATTACTTAATTTTCATAACTTCCATAATATGTTTAACTTAATCATTGCATTATTTTTTTGGTATTATTTTGGAACTCCTCTTATGATTTGATATAAGAAAAATATTTGGGTTAGCTATCCTCAAAGAAAATGTGTTTAAATATTCTCAAGTGAAAATTGAAATATCCTTTCCTCAAGGCAACCTCACAAATGAACCTCATTAGCACCAAAAGGCACCCCATTGATTTGTATAAATAGAAGACCTTGCAACTCATTTGAAACATTCATGTGCAATTCTTATTTAGAGAAATAACATTTGAGGTAGTCGTGGGATTGAGAGATCTATCTAAAGTGGGGAAGAGATGATATTTTTCTTATTTCTTGTATCTATTCATGGACAAGTTAATTAGATGGAAGGCATAGCCTAGAAAAGAAAAAAAAAGATGTTAGTCTCAAGCATCATTCCTCTTGAGATTAGGAAAATATATATTGATTTTATTACCAGAGGGATGAGCCCTTGAACAACTATATACCAGAGGAAAAATATCCTAGGAAGAAACCTCAAACATTGATTGAGATATGTAATCAAATAATGCAATAGTTAGTGGGTTTTAAGGTCAGATCCTATGCATGTCTTAGATGGAAAAGTTTGTGTTTTAACTACAAGATGAATTTCTAGTACAATTGGACATAAATCAGTTTTTGATGGCGAAGAGGACTATAAAGGAGATGGAACAAGGCCATATTATCCCTCAAATATAGCATTGGATATTAGAAGTTCTGCACAGTTTTTTTAGGAAGACTTGAGGCCCAAATCAGGGATAACACAGTAACCGTAATGAACCCTAACAAAGGAAAAAATATCTCATATATGTGTGCATAAGAGCTTTTTATTTAAAGGGAGGAAAAGTGTTTTCTGAATTCAAGGTATGTTGTTTTTATGTGTTTGATGATTTTCAAGATGGATTAGGTCACGATCAGATAGATTGTGTGATAGTTTGTATATTTTATGGTGGGCTACTAGAAGAGTCCTAATTTTAATCCCTTCTGAAAGCCAATGAGTCCTATTTTTAATCCCTTATGAAAGCCAATAAAGATATTTAATGGGTAGAATTATTGTTTGTTTGAGGATGCATAGAAACTGTTATCAATCCCTTGTTCGTATAGTTTCATAAAGTTCATCTTCAATAATACATATGCCTTGATGATAATGATGTGTAGAATTTCCATAAATATGATAATGTTATATGACAATGATATGGTATAGATTCCTAACAGCGATATTGTATCTATGACAATGATGCTTGGGGTAGTGAAACACATGCTTAAATAGCAATATTGGATGGGAGTGACTCTTTTTATACATGACAATAATATATAATAGTATTTACTATCGGCATGAAAGTAAGATGCGGAAAGGATATCTATGCTTATGTATGATGGTGAGGCCAACTTAACAACTTTTGGAGCCAAAAATTACATCTCAAAAATTCAAATTTTCATCTTTAAAAGGTGACAGCAAGAGTTTGACTCAATTTTTTTCCCTTTTGACTCTAGTATTTATAAATATGCTTTAAAATGATGTATACAAATACATCAAGTGACCCAATATACATTATGAAGACCGGCCATAGTTACAAATTCAACAACTTCTTCCACTCCATCACCTCCTCTCTCTCTCCCTACCTATCACACTCTTACTTTATTTGGAGATCTCCATCCCCCTCCCCATCCTTCTCTCTCCTGATCCCGCTATTTTTATGTATGAAAATAATATATAATAATATCTACTATAGGCATGAAAGTGACATATGGAAAGGATATCTATGCTTATTTATGATAGTGAGGCCAACTTAACAACTTTTGGAGCCAAAGATTACATCTCAAAAATTCAATTTTTCATCTTTAAATGGTCACAAGTGACCCAATATACATTATGAAGACCAACCATAGTTACAAATTCAACAACTTCTTCCATGCCATCACCTCCTCTATCTCTCCCTACCTATCACACTTTTACTTTATTTGGAGATCTCCATCCCTCCCACATTCCATCTCTTTCCCAATCCCCCTCTCCATCCTTTTCTCTCCCCATCCCCCTCTCCTTTCCTCTCCTCCCCACCCTCTCGCTCTCCCCCACTCCCCCTCCCCCTCCTACATTGTCATCGTATTTTTCTCCCTCTCCCTTTCTCTCTCTCCCCCTCCTTTGCCCTCATCATCTCACTCTCTCCTCCCCCCTCTTTCTCTCATGCCCTCCTTCACCTTCACCATATCTCTCTCCCACCCTGTTTCCTTCTCTCTCTCCTTTCTCTTCCTCTCATCCTATCTCTTTCTCTGCTTTAGACTCCATCCCTCCCCTCTCTCTACCTCTTACTCTTTGCCTCTCTTTGGAATTCTCTGTCCCCTACTCTCACTCACTTCACCTCTCAGCCTTTTCTCCCTTTTCCCTACCACCATGGCCCCATTTTTTTTATATCGCATCCCCTCTCCCTCCCCCTTTCTTTCGCTCCCTCTCTCTCCCCCTCACACTCCCTTCCCTCCTCTCTCTCTACCTATCACTCTTTGCCTCTCTTTGGATATCCCTCTGCCCCTCTCTAACTTTCGCTTTTCCTTTTCTCTCTCTCCCCCCTCTGCCCCCCCCACCATACCTCCGTTTCTCTCTCCCACTACCCCTCTCTTGTTCTCTTCTCCTCACCCTATCCCTTTCCCTCTCCCCTGCTCTCCCTCTCCCTCTCCCATGCTCTCCCTCTCTTTGCCTCCCCCTCTGTTTCCCACACCATCTCTCTCTCTCTCTCCGTTACCCCACCCTCGCCCTCATTTGCCCTCACCATATATGTCTCCCTTTCTCTGTCCCTCTCTCGCTCACCTCCCTTGATCTCCCTCCCACCCCCTCTCTCTCTCTCTACCTCACACTCCCTACCCCCCTCTCTCTACCTCTTCTCTTTGCCTCTCTTTAGAAATATCTCCGCCACTCTCATTGTTGCTTCATGACTCAATTCTTTCACTTTCTCTGCCTGTAGGTTCCCTCCGTTTCTCTATCTCTCACCTACCACCCTCTCCCCCCTCTTAATATCATGTCATATGATTTGAATTGATTTTAAGTGGGAGTCAAGATAAAAAATATCTTTCTTTATGATACAAACCTTTATTAAGGGTATAGTTAAAAAGAGTTCTTACTTAAAAATGAGTAAATTTGATATAAAAGTTAAAGGAAAAGACTATATATGCATATTAAAATATGGATTTCTATCTAAATTTAAAAACTATACCTCCTCAAATTAAAAAATATAAACACTACAAACATCTATGAGAAATATAAACAAAAATATTTCAGTTTTAATACAAATAATTTGGCACAAAAGTTTCAATAGATTATAAATTATAATGAAAACTAAAAACAAAAGCTGAAAATACCACATCTAGCCACTTTTCACTATAAACAAATATATAAAAAAATGTGTTAAATAAATGGATTAATATTGTTTATTATAGTATAACATAGGTCGTAAGTATAAAATGTACTCCCTATTTTATAATAATAATAATGTTGAGAAGGCGCAAACGTTATATAAAATGTACTCCCTATTTTATAATAATAATAATATTGAGAAGGCGCAAACGTTATATATATATAGTATGTCTCAGGATGGATATTTCGGATGAGTAATGGGTGTTATATAGACCGACCGATTCGTTCGAAAAGTCAATATTTGTTACGCAGAATGGTGTCAAAATTTGTTACGCAGAATGGTGTCAAAATGGTTATGATACATATAAATATGAAATTCGTATTTGCCCCCCACAAACATTTATTTTGAAGGTCTTATTTGGTGAGAGTGAAGGATCTAACCTTGTGAAACGGAGCGAGAGAGAATTCAAGGTCTCCAAGTGAGGTATATCGACCTCAAAAGCAGAAAGGGAAGCAAAACATCACATCGAAATGAGAAAGTTAAAATGGAATGCTGACTTTTACACAAGTTGATGCCTACTGTGAGAAGGCGAAGGGCAACTTGTCTTGAGGTAGCCTCTCCGAGGAGGACAAGGCAGAATGAACTAGAGAGAGAAAAACGCGAAGCACATGATATGTCTAAGGTGCAGAATGAACTAGAGAGAGAAAAACGCCAAGCACATGATATGTCTAAGGTTTTGGGAAAACTTCTGATATCACGGAGATGATACATTGCTAAAAGTAGAATCAATGGTTTGACTCTAACGGCGCTTATGTGCCAAGGAGTTATTTCGGGAAACGGCAATTATGTGCCACAAAATGTGGAATATATATGCATAGCTGGCCATTCATTCAACTTTAAGAAACAAAATAAGAACAGGCAGGTTTCGAAACAAAGTTGGACAACTGTCCAACAAATTGATAGAAATTGTTTATGAGATTGTGCACTTTTCACTTACTACAGCTGCAAGAAGTTGGAAAGACTTCCCATTCCTTCAACGTTCAAAAAACCAAACCAAGAAAACCACTTGACTTAAGCGAATTAAGCCACCTCCAAGAAGTGACCACCACAACCACATGAAGAGATTGAGAGCAATTTCTCCATGAAGTTGGAAACCCTTTCACATTTCAAGCGTCTCTCGCACTAAACCAAACCCAACGAAGTAAACTGAATGTATCTGTACTCAACTGGAAATGAATAATGGCTTATAGAAAGCATGACCATAATTGTAGAAGGAACCACTAAACCGTGAAATCCAAGGAAAATACTGCGTCTCATTATTTTCATTTTCAGAGAAAAACTCATGAATTAGAAAATTATCCACAAGTGAAAAATGAAAATTATCTGCACCTGAAAAATGAATGGATGTGGGGCAAAAATTTAATGAGTGCATAGAGAAGATAGATTTAACTTTTGACTGTTAAATAAGCAGTCATTTTGGATCCTTTTAACAATGATAAGCTCTACAGCTTTCGAAATATAAAACTTAATTGTTCTTCCAGAAAACCAAATAGGCTATAATACTGTACAGACAGTCTAATTTTCCAGAACAGCATGGTAAAGAAAATAAGAGCGAAATATTACAAAGTTATTCAATCATACCAGAAAACGATTTAATTATTTTAAAAAAATCAATGGAAAGAGAGAATAGGAACAAAAATGCACCTCTCCGTCGTGATGAAATCCAACACGGCGAATCCTGTTTATCGACCACCCTTCATAGAAATCACGAATTTCATCCATCCATCTGTATGTTGCTTCTCATCTCATAAATCGAAAAAGGAAAACCAAACTAATCTCCATATCAAATAATGAAACTAAGAGAAAAAAAGGATAAACAAAACAACAGAAGCCCACCGCTATAAATGTACATATTGCAAAACGAAGTATTGATGGAACCCTTGGGCTTAATCTCTTATTACCAATACATGATTCTAAGAAATTGAAACGGTAACACACTCTATAAATGTACATATAACGGTCATACTGTTGCAATTCGTAACGGTCATACAATCTCTTTGTATTCTGTCTTTCACTTGACCGTTCTATTTTGAATTTCGCTTTATTTAGTAATCTTGTAATTCGGTCTCTATTTAATTCAGCGGTTTCATTTTTTACCGTTATTTGACCGAATACGTCTAGTGTCCACTTACTCAGTCTTCTAAGTAGAAATCTAGGAGGAAAGAAAGAAAACCATTAAAAAGTTAAATTGAAATCAGTTCTCTACAACCGTAATAGGGAATCGTTTAAAAGAGGTTGTTTAGAGTGGGATTTTTTTGGAGTTTTGGGATTTTGGAATTTGGTGGAAAAATTTATGATAAAATATTGATTTGTGTTATTTAAATTAATCTTTTGATTGTATATATGAATTCAGTACCATGAAAAACCTTCTAAAGCATTTTTATTGTACAGGATTTACCCATCAATTTTATAATTTCAATAAATTAATACATAATTTAAAAAAATTTAAACCAAAAAAATTCACAAGAAAATTTTCCAAAAAATCACACTAAAACCAACTCCGTTTAAAAATGTTTAAATACATGACATGTCAAAATGAAATAAATCAACCAAACCAGGATCGTTTTGAACGTTACCCATCACGTTAAACTATGTTGAAAATAAGAATTTCCATATGTACAATTTGTCGAGTTTGTGGCGGTGTTCCTATAATTTTACAACACTTTCAATGGACTTTGACCAGCGTACTATGATTTTTTGGTGATTCTATTTACGATTGAGATTTAGTGTTTTGGTATTTATATGGTTATTGAAATTATATATTTTAATAATTATCTAAATAAATATATAATATATAATATATTTTATAAGAAATTAAAAATTATACGAGTGTAAAGTGATGTAATAGATATATTTTTTTAATTATATTTAATCATTAATAAGTTATATTAATAAATCGATTGAAAAGTAAATAATTTAGCATTGATAACTATATTAGTGTTTATCATATAAATTAAATATATAAAGTAGGTAGATTATCATATAAATTATATATGTCGATATATCATATAAATTAAATATATAAAGTAGGTAGATTATCATATAAATTATATATGTCGATATAGTATATTTTTTTTTTACTAATTATTTTAATATTATTGATAAGAAATTTTATAAAATAATTTATATTTATGTTAAATTTTAATAATAATTATGTATCTTATATCTTATTTTTTTGGAATTCAACTGAGTTAATTATTTATCTATTCCGATTTAGTTTAGTTTTATATATTATGATTTTTACTATATTAATTATTTATATTAAAAAAATAATTTAGATCTAAATATAACTAATTATAACTAATTATTATATAAAATTATAATTATTATATTATTATTTTTTTCTTAATATTAAATAATATTAATTCTCCCACTGTATTATTTATAAATTATTAACCTAATATATTTGTTTATATATTGATATTTCATTCTTATTTACAAAATAATACTAAAATATATTTATGATATAAAAAATTAATAATTATTTAACTTTTCATAAAAAAAATGAAAATTATAACTTATAATAATGAGGAGGATTATGTCCACTAAGATAAATATGGTCCATTATAACTTAGGAAAGAACGAGATTTATTGATCTTATTTAAAATTGTATTTCTATGATCAAAAAGAAAAAAGAGAAGCATTCCTAGAAATATGGTCCATCATAGATTAGAAAAATAAGAGATTAATTGACCTTGTTAAGAAAAAAGAAAAGCATTACTTCCTAGATCACTGTAGTTAAAAGAAAGAAGAGAAATGTTCTTAAATCACTGTAATTTTGTTAAGAAAAAAATAATAATAAAAATATAGCAAATCTAAATATGAATTATCTCTATATACTATTTTACAAAAAAAAATGTATTTATTGTATAAAAAAACTAAAATTTATATGCATTTACTATAAAAAGTTCCTCATAATAAATCATAATTAAGTTATCTGTCAGTGATATATTTTAGGTAACTTCATAAAATTCTTAGTTTTGTTCAAATAAAAGTTTGTTGTTTCGCATTTATTATATATATATATATTACATATTTTTATTTTTTTTTAACAAAATAAGATTTTAATTATGTTCTTAGTTTAGAGTAAATAGTAATTAAATAATATAATATATTTTCTTTTTTATTTTAAAATAAAATTTTCAAAATAATTTTTTTGTTTTGTTAATTATTTTGATGCTGATAGGTGTATTTATTTTGGAATAGGGTTTGAAAATTTTAATTTAATTATCAATAATTATTAAGTGGGTGGTATGAATTTATCCTCCACGGACTATTCTAAAACATTCTTAGTATTGTACATAAATAGGATATTGATATTTATTTCTAAAGTAATTATGTGTTTTCTGTCCTTTTAGTTAAATTGATTGTTTAAAACAATGTGATATGAGCAAGTGCCATATAAAGTGAACTATGTTTTTTTAGGCATGTGTTATTCATAATATATAGTTTTACCTCATAGTATTGTAAAAAAGTTGACCTACATCTTAATAATATCCATGATAAAGTGGGAGTAAATATCAATGGATAAAAAATATTGTTCCATGATTTTTTAAATTTATATATGTTTAACTTATATTTTTATCCTTTTGTAATTAATAATATTAATAGTACTTTAAAATAAAGTGATAATTTAATTAGTTTTAATAATAATAAAATCTTAGAAATATAAGACTCATTATGAAGTGTTTTAGTTGTTAATATGGATTCATGCTCAGTTGCATTTATCAATCATTTAATTGACATGCTTAATTGTATTTATCAACCATTTAAAATTTAGATAAGAAAAAGTTATTTTTTTCTTATTTCAATATTATTAAACCACTATTAAAAATTTAACTAAAAAAAAGATACTTATTAACTTATTAATTTAAATGAAAGTAAATCTTATTTTAAATATAAGTAATATTTTATAAAATTCTAATTTTAAATTGATAAAATTATTATTTTATAAATACAAATAAATTTATCACCTCCCATACTTTTTAATTAACATTATATGTGTCTATTCTATCGAATCCAAAATGATAATTCAAAACCTTGAATTGTGATATTGAATAATGACATGAATTGTGTATTTTATCAAAAATATATAGAGTATGAGCATGCTAAATGAATGTAGTGTTTGACTTATGTGATGACCCCGTAAATTGTAATTATTTAAAGTTTACTGTGATAAAAACTGAATGATATTGAGAGACTTATTTTCTTTTAAGAGTAATCTGTTAATTTTAATTATGCATTAAAATAATGTTTTAAAGAATTACTCAGAAAGTATTGGAGCTCCCAAAAAGGGAACTGGAAAAAGAAAAGGAAAGTAGTTAATTAAACTGAAAATAACCACCTCTCCTAACTGGAAGAATTCTAGGAAAAGGAGGAAGTTGGTGGAGAATGATGTGCTGTAGAGACAGACAGAAAAAAAAAAAGGAAAAAACCTGGATTTGGACTAAGTCTGGTAGTGACCAGATAGTCGAGCACTAGGTGTTGTCTTACTGAGGATTGTGATCCGGTAAGAAGAAGCTCGGGGGGAGACTCAGGTCCCAGAAGACAAGTCTCACGGATGGGCGGTTAATGAGCTTGACACAGGAATTTGCAGGAGGCTTGCTAAAGGAATCACATTACGAGCAGTGACCAGGTAAGTAACGGAAACCTATTATATCTATAGTTGTCTGTATTAAAATGGTAGATTAATGTATTTGCAGTTGTTTGTATTAAGCTGGTAGACTAGAATACCTGCAACTATCTGTTACCCTTGGTAGGATAGGGATAAACAAAACATGAATATCTGTGCATTGCCAGTAAGGCAGAATAGCTGCGGATTTTAAGGTAATATTAGGAATCTGTGCCCTTGTAACAAACGATATAACAGTCGTGGAACTGCATAACTGTAATGACCATCCGACAGGGATTTCCGGAAATACATCTTGTCCTTACGGCTTAACTAAGTTAGCAGAAGTTAGGGCCGGAGCAAGAGGACTAAGTAACATTCGAAGGAGTGGAAAGCCCTGCCATAGGATCGTTACCCTAATCTTTAACACTTATAGAGGGCAAATACCTTCTTTCTGGGTAGTCTATAACCTCAAGAGGAATATGCTTAGTTAACCCTCGGAATGCAGAGTTGAAAGAAGGTAGGAAGCCATATGCATAAAACCTTAAGTCGTAGGTTACGAGCAGAATAATAGAACAATGCATCATAGTCGCTATCTAATGGGCTTGTGCCCAGTAAAGAAGGAAAGACTTAAATCAGAGAAGAAATTAGTTACTACAGTGCCGTGACCGGCATAAATAAAATAATAACTAGTTTTACTTTAAACCCTCATGAAAGGGCTCGAATATTATCACAAAACGTTATTACAGAATCCCTTGCATCGCAACCCTGAGCCGAGAGGTCGGGTCTCAGTTTCACGGGATGTAATGCATATGAGAGCATCCCGCTCTTTTCTTTTGGAAAACAAATACGATTGAAACAGGACTTACATCATATATGTGGTCCTTAAATAATAGTCAATAAACTGAGCAATAAGAATGAAAAAAGACTTCCACAACAACCATCGTTAGTTCAGAGCTGGATTAACTTTATAAAGACAAATAGTCATGTTCTAAGTGCCGTAAGAGCGTCAAATAAGCATTGCCATAATAAACTAATAATGCACATCAAACCATGACATTCGCAACCAAAATTATAGAACCTGCAATTCATGCTTCAAACAGAGTAATATTCTGATTTGGCAAAGTAGAAACAAATCAAAGCTTATACCTTGAAAGTATTTAGGTCCGAGTAGTTTCATACTCGCATAGAACCCAAGCCCGAAATCAACCATACATCCATCAAGCAGGATGCAGGTGCGACTTCTCATGGCATTTCAAGACCGGTTGGAAAATAAGTGAATGCAAACAGAAAGCTAAACCATGTAAGCCATCAACGAGACTAATACACTCCATGATGAGAAAGTATATTACATAAGATGGGAATGCTTAAAATTCGTTCCTCATGGAAAACTGTACAAAATGCATGATAGTCACCAACCGTAAATATGAACAACATTCTGAATTAAACAAAAGGCCGCCATTCCATAATGGGTCCAGATCCGGAAAACAATATGCTGAGAATTCATATAAGTGTCTTAACTTAAACATGAGTGCAAATAACTTAAAGAGAAATCAGGCTCAGATAGCCATATCACACAGCGGCCGAGCAGCACAGTCCCATGAACCAGAGACTTGCACCCCTCTGTTCCGCGGTAAGCAAAGGGGGTTTAACCCAGCAGTCAAAATGATAATTGTTCTTCGCCATCTGCGCCCAACCGTGAAGAAGTAAGGTTGGGATCTCAGATTCAGCTCAGAGAGTAACCCTATGACGGAAGACAAGTAGTGTTTTAACCATAAGAATCATCGGAGCGTAAGGGAAGGTTGACATGTGTACCTGTGGAAACTTCGACCGACTAACACCTGAGGGAAAGCACATACCGCCGATAAGCCTCGGTGGCAGCCATTCATAACCTGTCATTCAAGGGAGAAGTTCATTATTCTGTTGTCCCTTAAGTTAAACATAGGAAACACTGAAAACCCTTTGAAAGACAGGAAGAAACTTACCAAGCCAGCTCGATAATTTGCATCCTTGTAGCGGTGGCGCCGTGACAGGGTTGCATGCTGGAAGAAAATCAGAGCAGAACCAAGGGACAAACTCGCAGTCATGACAGAATGGTGCGGAAGGCTATGGAGCGCCAAGCAGAACCAAAGGAATTACGAAGTATCCGGAGTATCAACCTTATAAATGTGAAGTGCCAACCATGGAGACGTGGAGCTGTCTCCTCCCTTGATCTCCTCCAGAACTTTCACATCGTAGATCGAAGCGGGAATACCAAAGTGTAAAAGCGAGAAAGTTCCCAATCCGGAAGCCATGCCCAGATCACGTGAACAGGCCAGCAAGTTTAAATGCTGAGTCCAGGTGTCCCGAGATGGCGATGCCAGCAAATGCAGACGGTACAGTCTTGAAACATACATAGCAGCGTAATAATAAAATATCCATGGCATAATATCAAAGGTAGAGATGCATCACTTTAAGTTAAGCCTTTGCAACATATTTTAAACCAGGCCATTGATATATGTTATGGTAATTTTCAACATCAAATACTTTCGATAAAGTACACTTATATATAGATGGTGTTGCTGCCGTAATGAAATTTTTTTTACATACTGTCAATACGGGTGGATATGTGACAACTTACAAGTTGGTTGAAATCATTCATTATTGGATTTAGAGTTACTATTTTTGGAAAATTGTACTATTTTCTTTCGCGATGAAATGTTCATGAGTTTTCAAGTAGAAAGTTTAATGTATAATTAATTTTCATATATAGTTCCTGTCTTTTAACGGATGAAATAACGTATTGAAATTGTATTATTTACAAAGCGAAAAGATGAATAGTTTAATAATAAATATATTATGTGAACATACATGTTATTAGAAAATATTCAATCAATATATATTTTGTTTTTAAAGAAAATATTGAGCTATTATGGTTAATTTTCTTATTTTGTATTTGAAAAATAAAATATTTTTCAATAGTAAATGACCTCAATATATGTTTTTATTGGTATGGAAAATTTTGTTCACTGCAGATAGAATATACATGAGATATTTTCCCAAAAACATGATATCTTAAGAGGTAGTTAATTTGTTGCACCTCAATTACTAAAACCTAATATAATGTAGCTGCATCATAGGTTATTTATCCATACACTGCATTTATAATTGGTGGTAAAAGTGTACCTACAGTGGTCATCATCGTTTATAAAACTTCATAACCACTTTCTAAAACATGATTGGGAGGTATAACATTTTTCAATTTATATTTTTTTGAGTCGACTTGTAGGGAAGGTTAAAATAATACCCGTTATATATTATATGTATATTAAATGAGGGAATTTTCATGAGGGATAAGTAAATTCAAAAGATGTTTTATTAAGAATATAATATATATTATATATGAAGATGATTTTTTTGATCTATTTGTAAATAGAAACACTATATAATATTAGGGAAATATCTATTTTAAAAGATAATATACTTATTTTCCATGTTTGGAAAAAGAAACATAATTGTACCTATCCTCTAGCCAACAATGTTGCAAGCATCATGAGTAAGGTTTTCCATAGTTATTAGGAGACACTCTTGCATATTGATATTTCATACTTAACCATATTTTACCATAAAATGGGCCTTTATGTGTTGATCTTGACCTACACTTATCTCAAGCTAAGAAGAAATTGGTCTTTTCAGTTCCACTTTTGTTGTCGATTTTTAAGTACATATGCATCAATTATGATTTTTTTCTTTTTCAAGTACACCATAGGATATTATTGAATATTATGACACATGATTCTATCCATCAATAAATAAAAAATGTAAGAATATTAATCAAGTGCATTTTATAGATGAAATCCCCTTTGGCAATTAATTTATACCCAAAGAGGACTCATTTTCAAAGAATAGATGCCACTCTTAAGCATTATGTTTCTCTTATATCAGAAAAATGTTGAAATAATTATGATTTTGTAACAAATGTTAGGCATACATTAGGATTTAGATTTTTAAGTATAAACATAAACCTAGAAATTGTAAATTAGATGGTTGGTTATAATAAATGCAATTTAAATTTTTGTATCATATTGTTGGCCATGTATATATGACATAGACATCATGTCATAGGTCATGTCACCATATTTGATAAAAAATAGGAGAATTAGGAAATGAAATATCCAGAAGAAAGTCTCATTAGAAACTTACTAGCATGAGAAAGGGATTGGGTTAATAATGTATGTTGGAATACCTTAGTGGAAATATCTTATTTTCCAATGTAATTTTGTTATTCAATCTATACAATGAATAAATAATGAAGAATGTAAATATTCATTCAAACAAAATGCATCAAATTCAAAAATACTAATAAAAGACATGATACATAATTATTCATATTGGATTTTAATTATAACATCCATTTTGAGTTTAGTCTCAAAACCCATAAAACAATTTTCAAAGTATGGTTAAAATACATAAGCTTATATTTTCATAAAACACTAACAAATTCGCTAACATTCAACTTTAAAAATCTTACTATGATTTTGAACCCACCTCAAATTTCCCATGTACTCCTGGATTCAAATACCATCTAAACATAATGCTAAATAGTTTTTTGATGTTTCCCATTAAAACCACTTGTATACTACTAATCTCTAACATCTTAGAGATAAAATGTAGATACATTTTTATTTTTTTTTCAATATACAATTATGTGGGTCCTAATCATCCCCATTAACAAAAAAATAACTATAAATACCTAATTTCATAAAGAACTACATAAAAGATTAGTCTCAATAATATATATCTTGATGTGCTTAATGACCTTAATGGGTAGCTACAGTACACCCACATTGAAATCTTCGTAGAATGCATATCACTATTTTCTAGCATGACATGTAATCAAAGTGAATAAATTGTGTAAGATAAAGATAAGAAGAAACCTTTAACGAAACTTTACAATGAAATATAACTTCATTTTTAATTTTACAAAATTTTCACACAATATTAATGATCTTCTTTGTTTAATCACGATTCACAAATTATATCTCCATTCATTTTCATTTACTAAATGTATTGAAATGCACCTCGAAATATTCTTTTATGATTTCAAAATAAGAAGTTCATTAATAAGACAATAACTAAAATGGATGCCTTTGAGGTACAGACAACTGGACTCCTAAAGATGCACCAAACTACTGGTGAATTTGTTTTCCACTCTATTATAGAACACAATGCCAAAAAACTAAGACTAAAAAGGAGAATAAATTAGCTTGAAGAGGATCTTAATACAATGCCTATGCTCATGACCACCTTAGTTATTAAAGAACCCGAGCCTATGTAATATACACCTAACAAACCCAACTGGATAATAAAATAAGAACATCTACTAATAGGAATCAATTCCTATATTGTAACTAACATTAATAAGAGAATGGAAATTTTTTAATAAATATCAGAAATCACCTTACAATCAAGGAAATTGGTACAACGAATTCATTTATTTACTAATTACCTTAAGAAGGATCTTGAAAATGATCAAAATATTATTGATAGTGAATTGTAAAAATTTGTTAAAAAGGTCAACTTACTCAGTGAATTTTCTCTAGATTGGATCATTATATTGTTTTACATCTATCATAGTGCTTTTAAAGTGGAAAAAACTGGAGGAATCAACTAGCAAGACCAATTTTATTAGTGGGACCCTATTTGGAAAATTGGGGTATGAAACCTTCTGGCAACATCTTGAGGCATCAAAAGTGTTACATGGGGTAAAAAAAATCTTTAGTTAAACACATTTCTCCCTATTATACACAAAACGAACTTTCCAATGGTGGAAGAATTATCTTATTCAGAGTCTGTATACAATATTTATGCCACTCAGATGTTAATCTTTCTATTTTGGTTACCATAATTCGAGAGGATGCCACATCATCTCCCATACCTCATGAAGAAGTGGATATCCACATGATTGTGATGAATAGGACTCTAGTAGAGTCAATATTGGAACTCTAATTAAGAAATGAAATAGTCAAACCTAACCATTGGTAGGTTATGAGGTTATGTTATAGCTAAGCCACTAGGATGAAAAGAGGTCCCATCCTTTCTTAGTGCACTTGTTCCATACACAATAAGTATATGAGGGGTACAAAGAGAGATCACATAGAGAGGATGGATGCATTGTAGAATCCCATGTGACCAGAGGGCTTACTTCTTTATAATGCAGTATTTTTCTATTCAAAGAAAGTGAGAAAACCAACCTCACCTTCTAGTTGGGTTTTCTCCCGAAAGGTCTTTCTAGGATATATCTTATGTCAAAATTTGTTTGTGAGTTTTTATTTTAGTATTCTTTATTTTATACATAAATTTTAATTTGCATTCATATCCAATAAATAATATTCTAGAATTTTAAAAATCTAAAGAGAGAAAAATGTTAAAAGTCTAGATTTCAAATTTGCAAATATAATTTTATCAAATCTACTATCATAATATGTCTACTAGAATTTCCATGATATCTTATGGATCATATTGGTATCATAACATTATTATTTAGATATATTTTGGATATTAGCAGGGGATATGGATTGGAAAAGCCAAATGTCATAGAATCCTAGTCTTGGTTAACATATCTAAGAATAACCATCTTGATAATCCAAAGGAGAGGTTTTAAGAGTTGGAAGCGAAAATTATATATATAAACCATAATGGGAATCTCCTCGTGTCATCCCTGAGTAACAAGCTTGGGATATTTAGAAGATGGGTGTTCTAATGTAGAGGATAAACTATAGGGGATATCACAAGATTGGGAAGAAATATAGAAATAATGTCATGAACCATTTACAATCCCTATTCAAAATAGAGGAAAAGGTCGATATCAAGATGTTCCAAGGTGATATTGATGCTCCAAAGAGAAGTCACTAGTTGCAACAATTACAAGTGTATTTTAGTGTTCTTGATATAGAAGAAGAACAAAACATGTCATTTACACTATCGAAATTAGAGGGCCATGCCATAACTTTGTGGTAAATCCACACAGATACCTTGAGGTTGGAGAGTGATCCTCTAGTGACTAAGTGGGAGGAATTTAAAATTGTCATAAATTCACAATTTTATCCTATTAAGTACTTAGAGGACAAGTGGATTCGATGCCACTACTTTAGGAATAAGAAGGGGTAGTGTACTAAAGTATGCCACATAATTCATAAATATGGCCATAGTGTTGACTATCCCTCCAAATAACCTAGATGTACAAGTATCTGGGAGGTCTACACAACCATCTATGGAAGTAAGTGATGGCTTTCAAGCTAATATTGGTGGATGAGGTTTGTGTATATACGCAATAGCGAGAGGACATAGGCTTGAAGAAAGAGAAATAAAGTGGATAAAATCAAAAGGAGAAATATGATGCTTCCAAGGAGGGGAAGAAGAAGTGGAAAGGGGGCAAAGGTAAAATACGACAACAATAACACACCAATCCAAAGATGTCAACAAAAACCACAACCAATAAAACATTGATGGCCATACAGAGAAGAAGTGTTCAAAGTTTCATCTAGAGCTTAACCTAAAGAGCATAAATAAATAAAATAAGAAGAAAAATATCATGGCCATTGATTTAAGAAACTAGGTTTAAATAATCTTAAATCTGGATGATAATATTGTATGTCATTAGTGTAGAAGGAGTTGAATATAAGTAGCCTTCATCAATAGGAAAGGAAAGAAATGACCAATCTCCTTCACAAAAAGATGTATATAATATGATATGTACATCAATGTAGAAGGAGGTGAATCTGAGTAGCCTTCCAGAATAGGAAGAGAAAGAAATGACCAAAGTTACTCATATACACAAATATATAGGTCAAGAAAGAAAATATTTATTGTGTATTTGACTAGGGATCATAAACAAATCTCATTGCAATAGAGCTAGTAAAAATGTTGGGAATGGAAATTTTTGACTATCCAAGCCCATATCCATTTGGGTGGATAAATAACGATGCATAGTTGAAGGTAACAAAACAATGAAAAATTAGATTTGCTATCATTGTCAATTTT
The DNA here is from genome assembly GCA_031772625.1 of Pinus tabuliformis. Classification (NCBI taxonomy): domain Eukaryota; kingdom Viridiplantae; phylum Streptophyta; class Pinopsida; order Pinales; family Pinaceae; genus Pinus; species Pinus tabuliformis. The sequence goes on from CM062820.1 coordinate 502,007,932, forward strand.
ATTAGTGAAATAGAACTAGATGTAGTTCCCTTTCATATATGTGGAGTGGTGTTTGGAAGTCCCTACATGTAGATGTAGGATGCAATATTCGTTTGGAGATCCAACTAGTATCACATTATTAAGGATGAAAAATAGTTCACCATAAACATGCACAAAGAAAGGACAAATATTTTCTTGGTAAGTTCCAACCAAGCCAAAAACGCATCAATTCTAGCATGCAGTATGTTTTACATTTTTAAAGTGAAAGTTGGTTGATAGAAGAGTTGGTAAGAGGCAAGGAATCCCTGGAAGGGTGTACAAAGAAATAGAAATAAAAACTAGAATAGTTTCTACATGAATACATGGAAGTCTCTTGGGAGTCTAAAGGATTACCATGCAAGAGGGAAGTGGAGCATGATATTGATCTATTACTAGAATCCTCATTGCGAACTATTGGGATGCATATACTATAGAAGCAACTGAGGTGAAGAAAAAATTGTAGCGACTATTGGATTAGAGTGTTATTCGATTGAGTACATCACCATGTGGGTCACCAATCATCATTGTACCAAATATGGATGACACTTTGTGGATATGTATTAATTAAAGGGAGTTAAAAAAAATTATATTAAATCATAGGTACCCCTTTCCTAGGATACATGATCTACTAGATCAACTGTTATAGTAAGCAAAAGACTTCACCAAGTTGGACATAAGTATGGAGATCACCAAGTTCATGTCAAAGAAGAAGATACCTCGAAGATAATATTCAAAACTATGATAGGTTGGTATTAATGGCTATTCATCTTATTCATCCTATGTAATGCACCAACTACATTTATGAGGATAATGAACGATATATTCCACCCTCTTATATATTCATTTGTTATTTTTTGTTGGATGATATAACGGTATATAATTCTACCTTCAAGGATCACACATCATATTTTACATAGGTGTTGGAGACATTAAAGAAGAACCAACTACTAACAAATATCAATAAGTTTGATTTTCCATAGTAGCCTTTGGTGTATCTAGGGTATGTGATAGGTGGAGGAGATTTGAAGATAGATGCACCCAATATTGAAGCCATAATGAAATGTATGGTTCCTACTAATGTTTATGAGGTTAGGAGTTTCATTAGGGTAGCATAAATTCGTAGACCTGTCTTTAGTGGTAGCAACACCACTCCATGCCATAAAAACAAATTCCAAGAGTTTCCAGTGAGGAAAGGGTTAGCAGTGGAAGTTTGAGGAGTTAAAGAAGAAGATTAATCAAGCACAAGTTCTGCCATTTCAAAACTTGCAACGACTATTTGAAGTGGATATAGATGTGAGTAGGTATGTTGTGGGAGTACTCTTGATGTATGGAGGAAGGCCTATATGAAACCTTTTTGAAGTATTTAATGTGTCAGTTATTAAGTACCCTACCTATGACAAGGAGTGATATGCCCTAGTGGAAGTTGTGAAGAACTAGAAGCACTACTTGATGGGGGACAACGTAGTAATCCACAGATGGCAACATCCAATATGGTATCTGTAATCCCATATTAATATACAACAAAGCATAAATTACAAGTGGATGGGGTTTCTATAACAATTTCATTTGGTGCTACCCTTCTTGTACTTAATGTTCAAATGGAATTGTTTTAGATATGTGGACCATTTCTAATGGCGATCATTGTGAAACTTCCATTGTTTTTGTAAGAACTACAACAGTCATTGGTCTATGTGGATGAACATTTCGTTCCCCATAATGTAATGATTCCATTGATGGTAGGATTGCACAATCAAATAGATTTATTTTTCATAGGTGGGATACTTTCATACTGTATCTAAAAGTGTATCACTATGGTAACACATTGGATGCCCTTGCCGAGTAAGAGCTGCACCAAGAGCATAGTCTAAGGCATCTGTCTCAATCTCAAATGATTTGTTGCAAGTCTGGTAATGTTAGAACTAGTGCAGAGAAGAGGCAATGCTTCAATTGGGAAAATTCCTTCTGTTGGGTTTCAGGCCAAAATAAATATTCTGTTAGGCCCCTATAATACTAGTGTAACCCCTTATTGTTATTAGTATAACCCACTTATTATATTGATGTACCCATGTAGTGCCCATATTGTTACTATTATGCCACATAGAAGTCCACCATTGTTACTGTTGTGCCCTACAATATTATTGTTATGTAGGCTTTGATTGTATTGGGACCACTTAGACTCCTATATATAGAAAGGAGGTATTTTCATTTGTATCATCCAAGAATTGTTCATTTATGTAATGTAAAGGAGGTTTCCCCCTCGAAGAGGCTGAATTATAAGGTGTTGATCTATCTTTTCTATCTTTTCTTGAGCTGGTTTCATAACATTTGGTATCAGAGCTTTGGATTCTAGGGTTTCGCTGCTCCAAACAGGTCATCGTGGCATTTTCGCTATAACGGTTTTTCTGTGACGTTTCAGAAGTCGCAAAACAAACCCATTTGAGAAATATTGGCGCTGAACCTTTGGTCCGAATTTCAGATCTTTTCGCTTTATATTTTCGGAGATATGATCTGCGGAAGTTGGTCTTTTTGCAGACTCCTGAATTACACTCAAAACAGGTGACCTAGGGAAAATCGTCATAACTTTCTTTTTGAGCATCGGATTGAAATTTCGTAAGAAGGTACAGAAAGAGGACGGACTTTAGTTTCTGTGTATATATTTTTCAGAGTCAAAGGTTGAAACAGTGACACGGGGCACTTCATACAAGTTCGCTCTACTGAACTAGTCTATAATCAGGTCACTGCGGGAGATTGTGCATAACTGTTTGTTGGAGAATCCAATTTGGATCAGACTTGTGACATTGGAAAGAAGACACAGAGGGATACTACAAGTCACAAGTTCAGAACTTAAAGATCTGAAAGTACAGAGTTACAGTCGTTTCAAGGTAGAGCTCCTAAAATCAAGAAAAAACAAGATGAGGAAGTTTGATGGCAAGGATCCGGTAAATTGGATACTTCAGATGGAGCAATATTTTGATATACATGGTGTAAAAATGTTACAAAAGGTATGTATTTCATCTTCATATTTAGAACCACATCAATTTTTATGGTACAAAGGGCTTTGTTCTCGTAAAAAACTTGTTACGTGGTCAATTTTCATGGAGGAAATGATAGCACATTATGAGGATATAAAGAGCAACACCTTCTTTAGAGCAACACCACAACAATTGGAAAGAGTAAAAGGGCTTTGTGATATAATGGAAAGCAAAATTATGGAAACCAGGAAGCATACCCCTCACAACTATAAAGATGGAAGTGTTGTTTCTCCCAGCCTTCCACAACCTACAAGGGTTACACCACAACAATTGGAAGAAAAAAGAGAAAAAGGGCTTTGTTACAATTGTGATAGAAAATGCACTAAAAGTCATAGGTGCGCTGAGAAGAAATTATTTTACATAGAATATGAAGAGGAGGAAGAAAAGGATCAAGAAACATCAAAAGAAGAGGATATACGTCAGGACACCACCCCAGAGAAAGAAGAAATGAATCAGACCATATATTGTAAAGCATGGGCAAGAATTACCACTCCTCAAACTCTCAAGATAGAAGGACATATCAAGAAGAAAAAGGTGCAAGAAGTGAAAGATCACATCGAGAAAGAAGAAATGAATCCAACCATATCTTGTAATTCAATGGATGAAATTACCACTCCTCAAACTATAAAGATAGAAGGACACATCAAGAAGAAAAATGTTCAAGAAGTGAAAGATCACATCGAGCATCAAGAAATGAATCCGACCATATCTTGTAAAGGGCTGGAAGAAATTACCACTCCTCAAAATATAGAAGGACATATCAAGAAGAAAAAGGTTCAAGTAGAGAAAGATCATATCGAGCATCAACAACAAGTTCTCCAACTTTTAAAGGATAACGCCACTTCGGTGAAAAATCAAATGAAACAACAGGTAGATCAACATCGTAGTGAAAAATGTTTTGATGTGAGTGATTGGGTATTTTTACTGCTACATCTCAAGCAAGCTATTTATGAGAAGGAAATGTTGGCAATACTACATGCACTTAAAAAATGGCGACCTTACCGAATGGGAAGACGCTTCAAGGATGAGGATGTGGAAGCATTGTTTTGTGCTATTTATATTATCCAACCAAATTGGATAAACGAAGCAACGGATGAATGGAAGAAGAACGAAGAAGAATGGCCACTTATTCAAAAGTTGCAAAAGATCCCAATTCAAGCAATATTGCCAGAAATTGAAGAGGAAGGAAAAATCATATTGCAACCTGGAGCAGTCACAGAAAAAAGAACCCGACAGCTACGAAATGGATCAATTTCAGAGTATCTCATCAAGTGGAAGAACTTATCCGCTGAATATTCCACATGGGAGGACAAGAATTTTATATAGAAGCATCAAGAACTACTCAAGCGTTTAGGACAACGCTTTTTGAAGGAGAGGGGCATGTTAGGCCCCTATACTACTAGTGTAACCCCTTATTTTTATTAGTATAACCCACTTATTATATTGATGTACCCATGTAGTGCCCATATTGTTACTATTATGCCACATAGAAGCCCACCATTGTTACTGTTGTGCCCTACAATATTATTGTTATGTAGGCTTTTATTGTATTGGGACCACTTAGACTCCTATATATAGAAAGGAGGTATTTTCATTTGTATCATCCAAGAATTATTCATTTATGTAATGTAAAGGAGGTTGCCCCCTCGAAGAGGCTGAATTCTAAGGCGTGGATTTATCTTTTCTATCTTTTCTTGAGCTGGTTTCACAACAAAGAGTCTCATTTGTTCTCCTATTTCGATTGTCTCTTTTCTCTTTCCAACCATAGATTACATTGCTTGGTTTGTCTATTGAAGAATTTATGTGTTTGATTTGTTCGATTCAGGGAAGAAGCTAATTTTAGTTTCATTTATAATGCTTTGGATTTGATTGATGCTTGTTTGTTCGGAATTGTGAAATTTTTTAGTTAAAGTGCTTTATGTGAAGATTCATTTTTCATTTTATGAAAAGGAGAACATCATTCTAGTTTACATAAGTGAAAATATTGCATTAGTAGCATTATTGAGAAGCTAGATTTGCATCATCAAAAGCATTGGAAATGAAATAAAACTTCTTATGTTGTTATAGGAAGGTTAAGTGAATTTCTAAGATTTATTAGAGAAATATTTCATTCTTTGATTATTGCATTGGTTTGTGTTCTCTATCTCTCAATTAGTGATAACTTTCATCAAAGGCCAAGATCTCTTTTCTCATATAGCTGCATGTAGGACCTTTTGTCAGATGACAGTTGTAGGGCCTTGTAACTGAAACCTAATTCAAGATAAACTGCTAAAATTTATTGAATTAACCTAAGGAAGCATTGAAACTTAATGCTCACGTTTAGTGGTCTAGGTTAGAGACGTGTTCTCTCGTCTTTAAACCTAGCAGTTGTCATTAGCTCCGGCATTAGACAGTGTTATTACCAATTTGTGCTCCCCGTACAATCAAGTATATAACAAGAAACCCCTATAGGATACAATCCTTTGTCCATAGGAAACCGAGTTTTCCACCTTGCAAACATGATACTCCAAACACATAATTCAGGGAGATTGCCTCCACGTACTTCTTGGTTTACCAGGAGGTATTTCGCAGTTCATTTTTGCCTAGTAATCCTATTTACCTAGATCATCTAGAGAAGTCATTTGATCTTTTTGACTCATTAAACTGAAAATATCATCAAGCAGTTGTCCTTTCGAGCTAGTTAAATTCGAAAGAAATTAGAGTCATCTTTTTCCATTTTCTTGACTCTTAAAACATGAAAAGGCAAAGTTTCATTTCAGTGTTCTAAAATTAACTTCCCATGAAATATTCCTAGTTAAAGTTATCTTCCTTAATGATTCTTTAGGATCATTTCTAATGGAAACATTTCCAGGGTCTACCAGTCAAGGATTCCCCTTAGATGGGAATCCTGATCCTTTTCCTTCTTTCAGAAATGTTGGTGCTCCTTATATGGCAACGTTATCCCTCCTTGGGTTAACCATTGGTTTACATGTCTGGTTGTTTTCAACTTCGGTGGTCCCGAGAGTCCTGACTCCTGTCCAAATGTCTCCTTCATTTGAATCATGTCACAATGATTCTAAGATTGACCCTTCACCTTCTTTCTCCATTTCTTCCTCTTCCTCTTCTACTTCACCTAGTGAAAGTTTGAAATCCAGTAACCAGGAGGCTAAGAAGAAGAAGAAGTTAGATAAGTGAGAGGCCAACCGTGTAGCTATTACTCCAAATTCACCTCCCATCAAAAAACCTTCTGATCCTACATGGAAGGTCAAATTCCCTTGAATGTTGTGTAATAGTGACCATCTCCTTTCAGATTTTCCTGGCATTCCTAGAGTTTTAGAGGTATGGTCTGAAAACCTAAACTGACCATCCCCATCGACCTCTAGAGATCAAGTAGATGTTACACCTTTAGCTAGTGATGGTAAGAAGAAGGGAAAGATTAGATTCCCTTGTAGGTTATGTGAAGGAGAGAATCTTCCTCACCTTTTTCCTCTTACGGATAAAGCTTCCAAGCTCTTGGAAAATCTTGCAGCTCGTCAAGCCCAAGTTCTTGTTAGTTATCAGAGGATTTCTTCTAACCCTCTCTCGGTTGGTAAAGAGATTAATTGGATTCATCTCTTTCCCATCCTACTCTTCCTAAGAGATATTTTCTTGTGTCTGTTCCCGACCAACCATTGGTCAAAAATAGTGTCAACTTGGTTCTGCCACCAGTCACTCATTCTGTTCTGGAAGAGAGTAGTGATCATACTGCTCATGTTCTTCCTTTCTCCTCAGATTCTCATGCATCAACGAGGGACCCTCCCATCCCATTTGTTCAGGAGAGTATTTCTCTTATTCCTGTACAGCATGGGGGCAATCGTATGATACCCCCACCAAGTAGTTATGTCTTCTCTTTCGATTGGGGTCCATTGACAGCTTTCTACCTCCCATCTTATGTGCATTTCTAGATCACAGTACAAGCCTATAATATGGTAGTACCTGACACTATATTATATGAATATGTGTCTATTAGCATTAGGTCTTCTACTACTTGGAAAGATTTGGGTTCCATACAACTTGTGCCTGTGACCCAAAATTTGTTGCCTTTCAACTAAGGAACCCGTCAACCTTTAGGGATCCTTCCAAAGTTCCCTATTACTTTGGAAGGAAAGAATGTCTATATACATGTGATGGTAGTCCAAGTTCCATTAGATTCCAATATTCTCCTTGGACAAAACTATGTTTATCTCATGGGATCTCTTGTTTCTTCGCTTTTCCATGTGGTTTATTTTTCGCATGAAAGGAGAATAGTGACCACTGATCAATGGTCGTTAATTTGTCACCAGGCGCCTACTTTGCAACCATCATCCCCTATTGGATCTTGTTTTACAAGCAATACCTTCCCCTCCATAGGTCAATTATGTGACTACCTATTCCGTCTCTGCATCTGTTGATGATCACACAAATGGTATTGTACATTATGTACTGGGGCCATTGGAACCCGATCTATCTTTGGTACCAAATGCCCTGTATTCCTCCGAGAGTGTGGTCCTTCCGTCTAGTGAATACCTATTGAGAGCCATGTTCTTGTATGGTCCATGAACAATTGTATGAGGATAGTTATTTTACTATGTCAACCTCGTTAAAAAATGAAACAAAGGGTGTGAGGATATTTCTTGCTCTTGTGTCAACTTTGTTAAAAAATGAAACAAGGATTCATGAGGATGGTTCCTTGTCCTGTATGAACCAAATTAAAAAATGAAACAAGGGATGAACATAGTTCCTTGTCTTGGGGAAATCTCGTTAAAAAATGAATCAAGATGTCTGAGGATAGTTTGTTCCTATATCAGCCTCGTTAAAAAAATGAAACAACTTCCTTTTCTGAATCGGGTCTTTGATTAAGATCTCATAAAAGCCCAGTCAAGCCTTTCCAACATCTCTAAAGTGAACCTTCATTCCATCCACCTGGTTGATTAAAATGAAGCTTGGGGGGCATGTACCGCATTTGAGTTATTATGCTGGGGGTAAGCAAACTTATAGCAAGCATAGTTTTTCATTTCAAGCTTGTGTAAACCTGAAACCGAATCCAAGAAAAGTTCTCCATCTTTCAAGCATGTATAAACATGAACCCATGCCCAATTTACATCTCATGATTGTTGTTTTTATCAACTAATTTCTACTAGTTGAGCCTTCGTTGTTTCATTCCATTGCCACCATATCTTTGGCCGATCCTATGCTTTCACTTGGTTGTTTTTTCTTTCCTGAGGAACCGTAGTAATGAGTGGTTTTATTAGCCAACCTCTTGACCATTACATGTTTTGAGTAGTTCCTTCATTGCTGGAACCAGTTTCTACCCTTTATACCACTCATTCCTCTAGGCTGAGTCACGTCTCATCTCTTTTTTCGACTTGTAAAACTCATATGAAAAGATTGCCGACTATTTTTCCCTTTTGACTTGTAAAAGAGAATAAAATGGGGTTCCACTTTCAGCTCTTTTCCGACCCTTTAAAAGCAAAAATATGGCCGAGGCCTTTTCATTTCGAAACCATTAATGGATTCAAAACGTTGTGTGTCCAGTATAAGTTTACCCCTCTTTCGATCTGGGAGCCACTGTTTAAGAAAAAGGCACTCCTTGACTAAAAGGGTCAAGCGGTTCTCTCAAGTATTGTTTTCTACCTTTTTGGTTTCAAGAGACACAAATGTATGAAAAGGGACCATGTGGAGTTTTCTTTTACATATCTTTTTCAAACTCTCTAAATATGAAAAAGATACCAAGTTATACCTTTGTCGGACTCGTTAAACTATTAAATGATATCAGATTCGTCGCCATGACAAACATGAGCTTCTCCTTCCTAGGGCTTGTTAAAATTACTATGTTGGATTCATCCAAAGGATGAACTTATAGTGCAAGCATATGCTATCCCCTTCAATCTTGTGATTAAAAAATAATTAGGGTACTTTCCAGAAATGGTGGGTGAAGATTTGGAAATCTATCGAGTTGTGTCGGTAGCTCACTCTTGAACATGACAATCTTTGCTTCGTGTCAGGTTGGGACATCCTCCTTTACATCATTGACCTTCCTGGGTTTGGGCTGTTCAATTTTACCTTCCATTTCATCTCTGCCATGTCATCATGACCACTAATCCCATGGAACCAAAAGCTGCCAAACTTCTAGTTGTGTCACTGATATGTTCAAGAGTTGTCCTTCTGCACTTACACTTACCTCTGATTCTCTGTATCATTCAAAATAATTTTTCATCGTCTCGTATCACATCGATGATGTGGGATTCATTATCTACATGGTCACATTCCTTCAACATCAAGTCATTATCCAGGAAGTTGATCGAGAGACTCCCTTTCAGTACCTTAGAGCTTGCATGCCCTAATGGCAAGTTCTTCGCACTCGACGACAAGTTCACATCATTGGTTTTCAATCGAGTGATTTCATGAGTGTTTGACTTCAGTTCCTATATTCACATTCCATGAATTGTGCTAATAATAACTTGAGGAGCATTGCCATTATTGGTGGTTTCTCTCGCGCTTGTTAATAGTTTACATCATTGACTAGTAATTAGGAGACTTTCTAGCATGTTCAACATCAACACATCTATTCGCATGCTAGGATTTGTACTTTGATTAGGCTGTGTCAGAGCACAAGACCCTTGACTCAGATCACATAAGTCTAGGTTGCAAAGTGGTGTGACATGGTTTATGATGATATGCATGTCTCTTTCAGATGGCTGGCTACGACTAGACCATAAGTTATCATATGTGATCCTTCTCATTATTGGATGGTTGAGACCACACATTGGTTTCATTATAATCCTCTTTGACGGACGGCTACGCCCATATCTGGATCCATTTATATGATCATTCTTTGGATGGCTACATCCATGCCATGGTTCATGTATCATTTGACAGAGATCTCAGTTTATGTCTATGCATTTGTACTTGCTTGCAAGTTTTCCAATGGCAGAACAGTTCCCCACACTGATTTATAAAGCATTTCATCCCTCACTCTGGCTCGGCCTTCATGCTTTAGGGGGCATCTGTTACACATCATATTGTCACTATCCATGTACTCCTCATTCCTTGATCCTAGAGGACCTCTACAGTGAACCCCGCATGTTTTTCCTTCATGAAGAAACTCCCATTGTGTCCTTCTTCATGAGCAGATAAAATCCCTTTTGCACCATTTCCCCTGAAACTTATGTTTTTCCCAGTTTAAAAGGTCAGAAATAATGACCTTTGTCTCCCCTACACCGATGTGCAAATATTAGCACTATTCCCCACACCAATCGGTTCAACTGAGCTGTGTTCCAATCGCGTCGGTACGATTATGGATTTTTTTTTAAATTAGAGGCGAAGCTTCTAGCTCTAGAAACTCCATAACGGAAGTCGGGTAAATGGTTTAGCCAGATGGGGTCAGGGATGACAGTTTGGGCTCCTTTACCCTATAATGATGGAACTACGTCAAGGATAATTCCTCCTCCCATAAGAAGAGGATGCATCTCCCATCCATATTTCCTATATAAACCTCCCTTCTTCCCAAGCACAAGCTAGTGAGAGTGTTGGTTGAGTGTGACTATACTATATTGATTATACAAGCAAACTATTACTATTTGTAGCCATCTAGTTGTGTGGGGGAGAAGCTTGTTTGGTTTGGAGTGAAGTCTAAAGGGAAGAGCCTTTAAACTATTGTTGTTTGAAGCCATCATGGAATGCTAGCAGAAGTGTGTGGGAACCCGGTCTTGTTAGAGGAAGATTGTGACGTCAAGACGAATGGTTGTAATATCTCTTTGATAGAAATATATGCAACTATCGATTGATTTCCTGCATGTTTTGCAATATTACGTATCCATTTCTTCATGTTTCTTGACTTGTTAAGTAGGTTGAATTAAAATTTTTCTATTATTATGTTTGTGTGTTGTTGTTGTTTACTTGTTTTAGGAGCTTGAAGAAGCAAGCAAGAGATTGCTGGAGCAAGCAAGAGAGGACACCATCAAGTAGGATAAGTGACCAAGAGGTAGGCCCTCTTGATTGATTCTAACCTAAGGAAATCTTCCATAGAATGTATCTGTTGTGATTAGACCCATTATCAGGCTAGAGGAATTCGTTCATCTCCGCACATATAATTTTACTTCACCATAGACCTCTAAATGTGAGTGTTTAGTTTCAAATGAGACTTATGTTGATTGCATATTTTTTAAAGGTTTATCTTGAAATTAAGTCTCACTTTTTTAGGCCCTATCGAAGTCACCTGAAAAAGTATTATGTGCAACTATATGAGACAAAACCATTTCAATTCTTACACTAATTGAGAGAAGAGAAAACAATCAATGCAACAAACAAGCAACTGAAAGTAAGATGACTCTTCACTACTTCGCTTTTCAAAATGAAATAATGAAAAAAATTTGCACTTCCTACTCTTCCTAGTAGATGCACTTCAACTTATCCTTTTAAGAGTAAAAGAAGTTCATTTCATTTCATATTCTCATGATGATGCAATTCTAGATTTCATTGATGCTACTCAATGCAACATATTAATTAATCAAACTAGAATGATGTATTTTCTTCAATGGAATGCTAAAATGAATCTTTCACATAAAAATTTCAACGAACATTTCTAGATACCAAACATCAATCAAATGCAAATCATGATAAGAAGAACTCATTTCAAACCAAATGCAAAGATTCAACATAAACAAACCAAGCAATGTGATCTATGCTCAGAAAAGAGACGTTCAACAAGAGAAGAGTAAACAAAACTTTTTCACTTGTTCAATTGAAACCAAAGAAGGATAGATGCAAGGACTAAAAGATGAAATGCATGAAGCAGCAAACCAACAACTTGACTCAATGAGTAGAAAAACAAATGAATGGACAATGATCTAGATGCCCTAGGAACACAAACCATCCAAAAACTCAAAAAATTAAGTAATGAAATCTCAAACCAATCAAGGAAAAAAATCAAGCCAACAAAGTATTCTAGCCAGGGATAATAAAGGAAAACAAGCCAAGAATCAGAATTTATGAGGACAAGACACACTAGAAATTATTTAAGAAAAACCATGATTTTAACCTATAGGAACTGGCATGACTGTCTTACTAGCAACAAGCGCCAGAAGGGGCTATGGCACAATTGTTCAAGAGGAACTCATGCTAGTCGGTGCTACTGTTAGAAAATTGACAACACTAATCTAGTGATCTAAAGAAAAAAAAGAAAATTTTCCACAAACCAAAACTAGACCTGTCACTCTAAATTCAAGAAGCAAAGCAATACTTGAATTGAAGTACATATTACAAAAGAGAAATAATGAAAAGAGAAAATTTGTCACAAATAATGAAATGAAAAACAATCCAAAGAGAGGGATGAATCCCCAGTGGAGTCCTCAATTTGTGGTCTAGGAATATCCTCTCTTCGAACAGAGATGATCCCTCTAGCCCAAGAGAGTGGGTCTAGCCACAAACAAGATAATCTGACATAATTTCCCTTAGATTGAGAATGGATAAGATCCAAAGTCTTGTATCACTAATCCTTGTTTGATGAAGTCCTTGTGTCTTTTCTCTAGCGATCAGCTCCTTAATGTCAATGAAGCACCTCAAACAAATAGACAAGCAACCAAAGCACACATGATAGCATACAATATATTCAACCTACTTAAGATGCTAACGAGTCTTAAGCTACCAAATAGCATATGCAGTTGATATAGGAAACAAAATATTAGTTGTATTATTATTATGAAAAAGAGGAAAGCACAACCTTCACCTTAGCATTGTAGGTCTCCTTCGACGTGTCCGGGTTCAAACACCACTATTATCATCTCATGGTTCACCTCAAATAATGTAATTTCAAGGCTTCTTCCTCTTTGCTTCAAACCAAATAAACTGCAATCTTATTCTCCCTTTACAAACACAAACTAGAAGGCTAAGGCTCTCAAGATGGCTATCAAGATTTTGTAGATTATTCTAGTCGTTTCATTAGCTAGTTGAGGTTAGAAAAGGAGGAGTTTGTATAGATTTATTGTTAATTTATGGTATGTTCTATGCTTATAACAGTTTACTTCTTTTTCTTATTATATTCCACCGATTATCAATCACATGTACATAAAGTAAAGTGCAGATAGAACATTAAACGATCGACAGAAAACAAGCCAAGACAAGAGACACAAGATGTGGCGGCTAGCCAGGGACAAACCCCACAATGTGTGGGGGAACCCTTTGATCAAATCTTCTTTTGTCTTCAATAATTCAGCAGAGAGAAATAGTACAATAAATATGATTCATATCAGAAGTAGAAAACCCTAGATCAGTAGCATCAGCATTAGCGGCTTCATTATCAAACTAGGGCAGACCATATCTCACAAACTGACAGTCGGATTGACTTCATTCCACCACCAAAAGTTTAGGCTTCCAGAGGAAGTTCAGATGAACCTACAACACACTTCAGATGAGGAGATCTTCTAGGCCACGCAAGTCAATCTTTACTTCTGCAGTTGCAGCTTCAGTTTCAGCAGTTTCTGGCTTCAAACTAGGGCAGTCGATATCTTGCAAACTGTTCGTCGGATTGACTTCATTCCACCACCAAAAGTTGCCGCTTTCAAAGGAGGTTCAGATGAACCTAAAACTTAGTTCCAAAGAGGAGATCTTCTAGGCCACGCAAGTCAATATTTACTTCTGCAGTTGCAGCTTTAGTTTCAGCAGTTTCTGGCTTCAAACTAGGGCAGTTGATATCTTGCAAACCGTTCGTCGGATTGACTTAATTCCACCACCAAAAGTTGCGGCGTTCAAAGGAAGTTCAAATGAACCTACAGTGCAGTTCCAAAGAGGAGATATTCTAGGCCACGCAAGTCAATCTTTACTTCTGCAGTTGCAGCTTCAGTTTCAGTAGTTTCCGGCTTCACATGTGTGAGAGAGAGAGACCCATTTCAGCGCAGTAGAGATGAGACTCATATCTACGCAGTAGAGAGAGAGAGAGATGTGATGATATGAGTGAGTCCAAATGAGGAAAAGTCCTCTTATATTTATACACAACATTGGTGGGTGAATAGATGCGACTGTTGGGCTTCTGAGCCTACATGAGTTGTAGGTCGGCTTGATAATAATTCCATAATCAAAATAAATTCATATCTCCATGAATACTTATCGGAATTGGATGATCTTTATATCAATCCTACACCTCTCGACGAGAGGAATATAATAAAAATATTATTAGCCATGAATAAGATGACCCACATGAAGTTTTGTCCTGGTTGCCAATTTTAACACTCCCTCTCAACCATGGAGAACTTCATCTGCAACTTGTCTATCGGTCGTTACTATTTATCCATCAAATGTGCTGCCTTGTACAACTTGACCCTTGCCCTGCTCTGATCTATTTTTCCTATTCTGCTTTGTCTTGTTCTGACCTGCACTGATTTGTACAGTTTTGTTCTGTTCTGCTTTGCTCTTTCATTGTTCTGTTCTACTCTGCTTTTGTCCAAATTATGAAGAAGAAGAAATGATCGAGGATGTATCATACTGACTCAAAGTCAGTCTCAGAGTATGTACCACTGGTCCCAGACCAATCTCAACCAACCTAAAGTCAGCATCATAGTGAGTACAACTCCAATGGTCCCAGACCAATATCATCCTCCACTGACTCAAAGTCAGTCTCAGAGTATGTACCACTGATCCCAAACCAGTCTCAACAGACTCGAAGTCAGCGTCATAGTATGGTACAACTCCTACCACTGGTCCCAAACTAGTATCATTGATCCCAGATCAATGGAGGTCATCCTAGCGTAGGGAGTACGGTAGTTACAACGATGCGTCCATCGGTACTACTATGGTCCCTAACTTCATTTCCTTTCTCATTGATTAGAGGAGAGGTACTTCCCATGAGTCCCAGACTACATGGGTAGGATGCCTCGACAGGAGAACTAATCAATTCTGTCATCACAGGAGAACACATCAATCCTGCTACAATTTCCATGGAGAACACATCAATCCAGGCCTCACAGGAGAACACATCAATCCAGGCCTCACAGGAGAACACATCAATCCTGCTACAATTTCCATGGAGAACACATCAATCCAGGCTACCATGGAGAACAAATCAATCCAGGCCTCACAGGAGAACACATCAATCCTGCTACAATGTCGCCACAGGGTGTACATGTATACCACCAGGGGATAGTGAATAATCCTGTGGTCATATGCTACTCCAAGAAGCACCCCGCACCCCCTGGAGCTCTCAGAGCTCAATGCATCATACATGACCCTCATTGGAGGGTCTTTGAACAACTCCAAGTTGTCCATGGAAAGTCAGAAATTTTACTTTCCCAAGGGGTTTTGTCAGAATGTCGGCGACCTGTTCATCTGTACCGATATTCCTTATAGCTCCCCGTTGCACCATATCTCGAATATAATGGTATCTGATATCAATATGCTTGGAGCGATCATGGAATACGGGATTCTCTGACAAACGAATCCCACTTTGGTTGTCACAAAGGATCACAGTGGTATCCAATGTGAATCCAAACAACTCACTGAAGAGCTTTCGCAACCAAACTGCCTCACAAGAGGCCATGCTAGCAGCAATATACTCTGCTTCGGCGGTGCTCAAAGCCACCAACTTTTGTTTCCCGCTCATCCAGGATATCGAAGCAGATCCCAAGGAGAAACAACACCCGGAAGTGCTCTTACGGTCCTCCACATTGCCTGCCCAGTCAGCATCTGTGTATCGAAATAGTCTCACATCTCTGCTAATGTATATTAACCCATAAATGATAGTGCCACGAAGATATCTCAGTAGATTCTTGGCACCAATCCAGTGTATGTGGTGGGGTTCAACCATATGCTGGCTCAATGTGTTGACTGCAAAGCATATATCTGGACGGGAGTTCACTAAGAACATTAATGCTCCGACGAGTTGCCGATACTCGGTAGCATTTCATAAAACAGGTCCAGCAACACTATCGCCTAACTTCTTGAAGTCAAGCTCCATCGGAGTAGTTACAAGCTTGCAGTCCACCATTCCGAATCTTTCCAATATCTTCACCACATCTTTTCCTTGAGATAGGAAAATTTCTCCTGGCTTTTGCCACACTTCAAGTCCTAGGAAGTAGTGCATCAGTCCTAGTTTTTTCATTTCAAATTCAGAGGCCAGCTCCCTCTTACATTTGTTAATGAGAGGGTCTGCACCTGTTAGAAAGAGGTCATCCACATACAACACTAGTATGAGAGGCTTGTCATCTTCAACCTTAAAGTAAAGGTTAGGATCGGCTTCACTCCTAGTGAATCCCAGCTTCATCAAGTAGCTATCGATCCTCTCATACCATGCTCGGGGTGCTTGCTTCAGCCCATAGAGAGATTTCTTCAACCTGCATACATGAGATTTTCGATCATAAATCTCAAATCCTTCGGGTTGCTCCACGTAGACCTCTTCTTTGATCGAGCCATGCAAGAATGCAGTCTTAACATCCATCTGATGTAGGTTCCATCCTTGTGAAGCGGCAAGGGCTATGATCGAGGGGATGGTCGTATATCTGGCAACTGGTGCAAATATCTCATCATAGTCTATACCTTCCTTTTGGGAGAAACCTCGAGCAACAAAACGAGCCTTATACTTTTCCATGCTTCCATATGCTGCATGCTTTATCTTGTAGATCCATTTGGAAGTAACAATAGTCTTGTCCTGGGGTCTGGGAACTACTTCCCAAACATCATCCTTTATGATAGACTCATATTCTTCAGTCATAGCATCCTTCCATACTTGATGCTTGACAATATCTGAGAATGACGAAGGCTCATTTTGTATGATCGTGCTCATGATGGTCAGGTATCATTGATACCTATTAGGTTTCTTACTTTCACGAAAGGTTCCTCGAGGTGCAGCATGTCCTTCAGCATCATCAAGTAACCCCTTAAGCCATGAAGGCCTCTTCCTAGAAGAGGAAGGCTCATATGGAGGAGCATCAATCGGATCCATGGGTTCTTCTACATCAGGCATTGATTCATCATCCTTTTCTTTCGGTTCCCTGGTGTCGGCTTCTTGAGAGCTCCTCAAAGTCGGAAGATTGATCACTTTTCTGAGAGCCATATCTTCGTCAAAGGTGTCATCATGACTAATTATGACTTCCCTTTGACTGGCTACATATATTCTATAGCCTTTAGTACTTTCACCATAGCCCACAAAAATTTCCTTCTTTCCAGATGCTCCCAATATATTTCTTTTCTCTTTCGGCACATGAAAGTATACAGGGCCTCCAAAAATTTTAAAATGAGAAACATCAGGTTTCTTACCGGTGAATTTTTCTTTAGGAGTCTTTGAACCCAATGCTTGATGAGGGCATCGATTTTGTACATATACGACAATGTTTGTAGCTTCAGCCCATAGAAACTTAGGAAGACTTTGATCATGTAGCATGGCCTGGACAACTTCCATAATTGTGCGGTTCTTCCTTTCTGCCACACCATTTTTTTCAGGATTATATGGTGTAGTAGTCTCCCTCTTGATTCCAGCCTCTTTACAAAAATCATGGAACTCATTAGATTCATATTCAGTCCCATTGTCAGTTCTTAAGATCTTGATCTTCTTTTCGGTTTGATTCTCGATTAGGGCTTTGAAGTGTCGGAACCAAGGGAACACTTCATCCTTCTTTTTCAAGAAGTATATCCAGGTCTTTCGAGAATTGTCATCTGTAAAAGTGAGATAATATGAGTATCCTCCCAAGGAGTTCACAGGTATCATACCTGATATGTCTGAGTGAACTAGTTGTAATATATAGGAGGTCTTGCTTTGACTTGAAGGGAATGGTCCCCTTTCGAGCTTTCCTTCGGCACATCCCGGACATACAGCTTCTTTCTCTACTTGGAATTCAGGCATCCCTGTTAGCATCTTTCTTACATCGGGTAGAGCTTTGTAATGAAGGTGGGCAAACCTCCGATGCCAAAGTTCGGACTAAAGTGATTTGTCACAAGACATGACACCTAGCGGACTTCCATCGACTTGATATAAAGAATCAACTCGAAACCCAAGAGTTAAAGCATCTTTAACATTATTTTTCCATATGCGTACCTTACCATCGCTGAAGGTTACCTTATAGCCTTTGTCTTCCATTGTCGAGATGGATACTAGGATCTTTTTGAGATCAGGTACATATAATACATCTTGTAAGTGAATCGTATTACCTTGATTTAGTTTAAGAGAAACATTGCCTACACCTTTCACTGGGTATTTCATGTCATCTCCAAGGACAATTTCCAGGTTAGTTTCTTTCTCTACCAGATTATAGAGTACTTCTTTGTAACCAGTGAAGTGTCTTGAGGCACCACTATCAATGAGCCAAATTCCCATTGAGTCCGAAGGAGCGGAGGTAGATAGAGTAGCTGGTAGATAATATTCGGCCTGCTTATCGTCAACAGTGTTAGATTCATACCTGGAATTTCTAGCCTTCTTGAATGGTTGCCCTCTTCCTTGATTTCCCGCATTCCTTTTTCCTTTGTTGTTGAATTTTCCATTCCTTCGATTACCATGAGAGGGATTTTGATCATCGTCACGGTGAGAGTCCTTTCTATCAGGGCATTCCCTTGCATAGTGACCTGCTTTATTGCAAATGAAACATCGTCCTTTTCTTCCACCCTTAAATCCAGCCTTTCTTTTCGATTTAGACCCAGAATTATTTCTTTTCTTAGCATGAGAAGAAAAAGTAACAGGAGGACCTTTAGGCAAGGGCATTTCCTGCTCTTCTACCCTTGTTTGTTCTTGAATGCATCTAGCCATTAATTCCTCAAAACTAGGAATTACATTATTGTTCAGAAGAGTAGTCCTGAACACATACCATTCAGATGGTAATCCTCCGAGAGTTGTGAGTGCTATTTCTCTGTCAGTAATGGTTTCCCCAATAAATAGGAGATCGTTCTTGATCTCGGTGATTCTTAAGAAGTATGCTTGCATACTTTCAGCTTTACCCTTCTTGATTTCCCTCAAGTTATTTCTAAGAAACAAAACTTGATTTGCATCATTAACTTTAAATAAACTCACCAGTCTGTCGTAGATTTCCTTGGAGGTGTCTAGATCAGAGATGTAGACCACCAAGCACTTGTTGATAGAGTCCCGGATGATCTTCCTTGTTTTGACTTCTCCATTTTTCCATTTGTTCCAGGCAGCAGCAGATGCATTTGATGAAGGCTCAACAATATTGCCTCTTACATGGTCCAGCACCCCTTGATCTTCAAGGGTTAGATCGATAGACATCTTCCATCCGTGATAGTCAACTTTCTCACGGAGCTTGTCTTCGGCAGGACAGAGTGTTGAGGACCCCATAGTTCTTTTAGGATAGCCTTGCCAATCTTCTCTTCAATGATTTCTCTTGCTCTTGCTCGGGCTTTGTATTCACCTCAGCTCTGATACCATGTTAAGTTATGGTATGTTCTATGCTTATAACAATTTACTTCTTTTTCTTATTATATTCCACTGATTAGCAATCACATGTACATAAAGTAAAGTGCAGATAGAACATTAAACGATCGACAGAAAACAAGCCAAGACAAGAGACACAAGATGTGGCAGCTAGCTAGGGAAAAACCCCACAATGTGTGGGGAAACCCTTTGATCAAATCTTCTTTTATCTTCAATAATTCAGCAGAGAGAAATAGTACAATAAATCTGATTCATATCAGCAGTAGCAAACCCTAGATCAGTAGCATCAGCATTAGCAGCTTCATTATCAAACTAGGGCAGACCATATCTCACAAACTGACAGTCGGATTGACTTCATTCCACCACCAAAAGTTTAGGCTTCCAGAGGAGGTTCAGATGAACCTACAGTGCAGTTCAGATGAGGAGATCTTCTAGGCCATGCAAGTCAATCTTTACTTCTACAGTTGCAGCTTCAGTTTCAACAGTTTCTGGCTTCAAACTAGGGCAGTCAATATCTTGCAAACCATTCGTCAGATTGACTTCATTCCACCACCAAAAGTTGTGGCTTTCAAAGGAGGTTCAGATGAACCTACAACGCAGTTCCAAATAGGAGATCTTCTAGGCCACGCAAGTCAATCTTTAATTCTGCAGTTGCAGCTTCAGTTTCCGCTGTTTCCGGCTTCAAACTAGGGCAGTCGATATCTTACAAACTGTTCGTCGGATTGACTTCATTCCACCACCAAACTTTGCGGCTTTCAAAGGAGGTTCAGATGAACCTACAACATAGTTCCAGAGAGGAGATCTTCTATGCCACGCAAGTCAATCTTTACTTCTACAGTTGCAGCTTCAGTTTCAGCAGTTTCCGGCTTCACATGTGTGAGAGAGAGAGACCCATTTCAGCGCAGTAGAGAAGAGACTCATATCTGCGTAGTAGAGAGAGAGAGAGAGATGTGATGAGATGAGTGAGTCCAAATGAGGAAAAGTCCTCTTATATTTATACACAACGTTGGTGGGTGAATAGATGCGACTGTTGGGCTTCTGAGCCTACATGAGTTGTAGGTCGGCTTGATAATAATTCCGTAATCAAAATAAATTCATATCTCCATGAATACTTATCGGAATTGGATGATATTTATATCAATACTACACCTCTCGACGAGAGGAATCTAATAAAAATATTATTATCCATGAATAAGATGACCCACATGAATTTTTTCCCTGGTTTCCAATTTTAACATTTATATAGGGGAAATGGATCCTCTTATGATGGGAGAGGCCTTATCCCTTTTGGTTTGTTCCATTTTAATAGGGGAAAGACGCTCGAAGAGTCTCTCTTGGCTCTATCTTGCTTAACCATTTACCAAATTTCAATTGACCAAGCTTCTAGACCTGGAAGCTTCAACTCCATTTTTTTAAACTTTCCAAAAGAGGGTCAACACGAGTCATGAATAGATCACCAATTCCATTTAGCGCTAGGCCTAGTGTTAGACTCTGAAAATCAATGTAGGGAAGAAAATGAGTGACAACACTGGTCTTGAAACCTGAGTTTGAAGGAATATTCTTGGGAAATGATGTAAAAGGGAAATGTTATGCAAATGAAGAGTGATGTAGGGACATCTTCTTCATGGTAGGAAAACACATAAGGGTCACTGTAGGGGTCCTCCAGGATCAAGGAACGGGGACTATAGCGACAATGACAAAATGTTGTGTAACACACCTTTACTTTGCTTTAGACTCATAGATCCAAAGTCTCTCTTCTTCTATTTAAACTTTTGTTGGACCTTGACAATGTATCGGTACGTCGTGCCGAGCGAGGAGATGTATAGGAACTCCAACTCATCCTATATGTATCTGTGTAGAAAACCATGGTACACAAGTACCAAATATCTCTCAGAATCCTTGATACGAAACTTCATGTGAAGGGTGCGAAATCAATTGGTAAACTTTGGCACATCTTGGTCCCTTCCCTCCTGTAGTGTTTTCTACTCTATGTATTTATCCTCATAGCTCTTGATGAGGTAGTACTTCTCCTTGATAGCATCCCAGAATAAATTCCAAGGGTGTGCAGCTGAAAATAGTGAAGGTGTATTTTAGTCCTTCTTCTCACAATAGGTTTCCCACCAGTCCTTGATGTGAAAATTCTTGAATCAAACACATTAGAGACCGCTACTGCAATTACCGGTTTACATTCTCCTACTTGTTCTTCACTTTAACAAGTTATTTAATTGTTCACTTTAACAAGTTATTTAATTGCAGAAACATCAAAGTAAGCTCTATTGCAACCTTCAAAAATATACAGATCATGCACTGAAATAAATTGAGGTAATAACACAAGGGACACTGTTATTTTTGGACAATTGTCCCTAGAAAAACCCAATCTGAGAAAATTGTTGCAACATATAGAGGGTTTGGATTATTAAGCAGATTTCCTGAATACAACTAGGGTACCAGAAATGGATCACCCAACAGAGAATATCCTTGGCAGTAGTGCCTCTATCCGGAGATAGACATCCCGCCAAATTAGCAACTAGATGATCAAACTCCACAGCGACTCTGATAGTTCCTTATGTTGAGTAGTGAAAGCTATTCCAGGCACTGCTTTGGAACTCTGTCACTCCTTTGAGAGTTGTGTCACCCTCTCTTGGATCAGAATTTGTTGATCTACTCTCATTTTTTCCCATAGAATCTCCTCAGTACTGCCTCTGAATCCCTCTATGAATTCTGCATCAGCCTCTATGTCTTCTGCATCAGCCTCTACGGCTTCTATGTCACCCTCTATGGCCCTGTGTGTCCTCTCTTTCAGCTCCTAAGACTTTTTTGTCAACCCTTATAGGGCCTGTGTTGTCTCTCCCGAAACTGCACTACCTCTCTACTATGTATTCTTCAGCTTCCTATTGAAGTGCCCCTCACTACAATTGTTCACTTGCTCGATTTCCTCAGCAAACCTCATCACAAAATATCAAACTAACTGATCTCTCTTAGTGTGTCTCCAATGAACCCTCAGCCCTCCTCTTATACCTTTCTAGTTGATGAATCAACGGCTGAGATTAAGTCCCTAGTCAACAGCTAAGATTAGAACTAGCTTGATCCTCATCACTTAGAAATTTCTCACTGATATTTTATTAATACACATTAATAAATTTATTTTCCTAAGCTTAGACTTAAGAACCCATTAAAAATATTAATTATTTTAATAACTCCTCATCTTGGTGGAATTTCTCCAAATGATTTCTGGGTCCTTGAGATGTCATGTGCCTTAGTGTCTCCACCAAATTTCATGGCTATATCACATCCGATGCTACCCAAAATCAACACTCCATCTTAGCGAGGAATGTGCTCCTACAATGCTTCACCATAGAAGCATCACACTGATTCTCTGCATTGGTCCTTTGTGCTTATGCTTGGCCTACTACCCCATATCCACTACACTACTACTTCTTGTACTACTTCCCATCACACTCCCACTACCACAGGTACACCTGTATTGTTGCTCCCTCTCAAAATGGTGCACATGCTACACATAACACTGCCACTACTAATTGTTGCGCTACAACTCAATTACCGAGACATAAGTAACTCACTTCAACCAAATACTAAAATCCTAGTATTTCTGGAAGCCTTGTGATGCTGATGCTACCTTTGCTGCTATCTTGTGCCCCCTTTGTTTCCATAGCGCTACTGCAACCTTTTTTATGCCTCTCGCACTGCTGCAACCCCCACTACACTACTACAGACTTCTGAACTCTAGCATTGCCTTGTCGCTCCATCACACCTTGCTCTACCTGACACCTATCATCATGATATTGTCTTTAATGGATCTTATAGCTAGATGTGATCCAAGAGTTTGGGTACCTCAAGGATCCTGCCCCACTTCTGTATTCCTCTCAACTACAGCTCCAAGTCTCCCCACCTCTTCTCTAGAGACACATGACCACTCATTACAAAATCATCATCAGTCTCGACATCCTTCTCCACCCTTTTTGGAGCGGCCTTTGAGTCGGAAGCTTCTCCCTTGCCTTTCTTCCTGAAGAACAGAGAGGCATAATGTCCAAGCTCCCCATAGTAGAAGCACTTGACTTTGGAGACATTTTTCTTCTTCCTATTTTGAACTCCCTATTGTCTCGTTGATGTGAGAGCTACATCCTCCTCCTCCTCCTTCTTGATTCGAACTACCTTATCACTACTCCCTCCTTGGTTAATATCTTGAGCTCTTCCTATTGAAGAGCTACCCACATCTCCTCCCAACTGGGGAGAGTCACTCTACCCAAAATGGTTTGGGAAAATGTCTCCCACTCCTTGAAGAGTGCATTCATGATAGTCCTCACAATGAACTCTGGATCCGATGTAGACCCCACGAAAGTAAGCTAGTCACGAATCCCTTGCATCCTGAGAGGAAAGGAATCTATCTCCTCCCCTTTCTACATATGGTATGACCTCAGCTGATTCTCCAATAAAATCTTTTGTTCCATAGAACAACCCTGGTATAAGTTGGTCAGGGTCTCCCACACCTCCCTTATTGTTGACGTCTCAGCAATATGTATTATTACATGATTCTTGACCCCATCTAGGATCATGCATTTTTCCTTTTCTTGGGCTTCCTCATACTTCTTATTTGCATTAGGTTCAACTAGGACAACTACTGTTTTCAAGGCATAGTCCTTGATGCAATGTCTATCAAGGATTGCTAGGATCCTGGCCTTCCAGATGACAAAATTGGAAGCCCCATCCAATCTATCATGATCCCTCAGTCCATTCATTACCATCTCGGATCCTCTTCTCTAGAATCCCTCTGAGTCATGATTTCCCTCTTGGAAATCCTCTGGACAACTATCGAATCACTCCTCTCTAATCCTTCTTTGCTGCTGCAACATGGATCTAGATTTCTTGGCTAGAAATATGTTGAGGTAGTGCTTCCCTCTACCTTGGTTCAGTCTCCTTAGACATTGTTATGCACTAACAAAATCATCGTCCCACCAGCGCCTCAAATCAAAATATGGTAAGTTTCCTTAGCCCCAAAAAGTGAAGAATCTGAGCCCTTCTGGCTCTGTGTAATCATAGTGAGAGCTGGATTAGCTCCTCCTAGCTACTACAACAATCCTTCCTAGCTCAGAAATATGACTTCGCACTGCATAAGATTGATATTCCTCCCTCTACGTCTTCACTCACCTAGACAGCTGATGCAGCTATTACATGGGATCCTCCTAGCTACTGCATCACCTTCACCTCACTGAGAGTGATGATGCATGCACTGCATGAACCTCTGCATCAACTTCTCTACATAATGTCACTTCTTCTACGTTTCTAGCACTAGAACATTGCTATCACTCGAGATAGCTTCTTTTCTGCTGCAAATTCTCTGGATTTCTTGGCTGGTGTCTTTAGTCACTTATGATTTGCAATCACTCTGATACCATGTGAAAATTCATGAATACAACACATCAAAAAACCCTACTGCAATTACTAGTTTACAATCTCCTACTTGCTCTTTACATTAACAAGTTATTTAATTTCATAAACATCAAAGTAAACACTAGAGTAGCTTTTAGAAATATACAAATGATGCACTAAAATAAATTGGGAATATAAGACAAGGGACATTGTTATTTTTGGATAATCGTCCTTGGAAAAACCCAATTTTGGAAAACTGGTGCAGCATATAGAGGGTTTGTATTATTTATCATATTTACTTAATACAACTATGATGTTATAAATGTCTCACCCAATAGAGAATATCCTTGGCAGTAGTACCTCTATCTGGAGACAGATATTCCACCAAATTGGGAAATGGATGATAAAACCCCACAACGACTCTAGTTGTTCGTTATGTTGGACAATGAAAGCTACTCTAAGCACTACTCTGGAACTACGTCACTCCTCCATGAGGCATGTCACCCTCTCCTTACTCAGAATTTGTTGGTATTCTCTTATTTCACCCCACAGAATCTCCCCAGTGCTACCTCTAAAGTCCTCTACGGCTTCTGCATCAGCCTCTACAGCTTCTGTGTAAACCTCTACGACCCTCAATGTCCTCTGTGTCAACTTCTACAGGCTCTACTTCAGCCATTCTAGGGCGTGCGATATCTCTCTCGGCATTGCACTGCCTCTCAGCTATGTATTCTTAGACCTCCCGTGAAACTTCCCATCACTTCAACTAATCACTTCCTCGATTTCCTCAAAAAATCTTGCCCCAAAAATTGAATTGACTGATCTCTCTTGGTCTGTCTCCAACTGACCCTCAAGCCTCCTCTTATACTTTTCATGGTGACAAATCAACAGTTGATATTAAGTCCCTAATCAATGGCTAATAATGGAACTACCTTTATCCTCATCACTTAGAACTTTCTCACCCATTTTTTATTAATAAACAATAATATTTTTACTTTCCTAAGTTTAGACTTAGGAACCCATTAAACGTATTAATTATTTTAGTAACTCCTCATCTAGGTGGAATTTCTCCAAACGATTTATGGGTCTTGGATATCTCATGTGCCTTAGCCTCTCCACCAAATTTCGTGGCTAGAGAACATCTGATTCTACCTAAAATCAACACTTGATGTGGGCAGTGACTTTGAGAAGTGAAAAAGTAATCTTTTCCTGCATGGAAAAATCATGAACATAAAAATATCCTTCTAACATATTTAACCATTTATCTATGATTTTTCCTTCTATCTGGCCTTCAAATATGGGGATGTCGAAGTTAACTTGTACCTTAAGGGATGTGTCACTTCCAGAGTGGTGGTTGGAAGGAGATGTGTCACATTTGGGTAGCCATAGAGGGATTTGTGCAAACATGTCTATCATCATATTCCTCTGTCACTCAAGGGCTTCTTCGATCAATATTTTGAAAGGATCTCCTGCCCCCTCAACTTTCTTCTCTTCCATCATGGGAGGCTTTCAGGATTTATGAGATTGATCTTACAAAGGTTTGACTGGTTTGAGTTCTAATTCCTTATATCCTAACCTCTTTGGGGACATGCAAAGAAAAACAGTTAAAGAGGAGACCACCGTGATACCACTGATCCGAACATAAACATGAACACAAAAATTTACAACTATAACCATAAATACATAGACACAAGAATAATAATTCTTCATTTCGTTAATATCAAATACTAAAAAATGCTTACAAATAGAATGGAAATATACTAGGTCAGGCAATGGTAGGTTATGCCTGAGAAGAGATTGGGTGGATACATGCCTCTAAATTGTGTGACAATGAGGCTCAAGGGCCTATTTATTATTGAACAGCAAGGAAAAACCATAAACAACCAAAACCCTAACCCGAGGAGATGGAACGCCAAGAGTTTGTGGACCCCGTTGGGGTTAGTTGGGCAACCAGCTTCCCGGGGTCATAACTTGGTCATATTATCTCCATTTGGTGTGTACAATACCTTGTTATAAATATCTCTAAATGTACTACAATATTTGTGATAGGCCCTTTCTTATGGTTATGAGCATGCTGCGAAACTCAAAAAATGTCGTTTAGGGGGTCAAAATTGTTGTGGAAGTTGAGGGCCCAAAAAACTGCTAAAAATAGTAATTGTTGCAATAAACAAGGAAACGGATGAAACCAACTGGAGGTGTAGGTGGAATAGGTAGGTGGTCACCAATATCCACCTGGATAAAGGGGTGCCTAGAATGCTCCCTTAAGTAGAGTATCAAATGGGAAAGGGTGAGAGGTCCTCACAAGATCATCTTTGTTGCTAGTTGTCACCTCCATACAGGAAATATTTCATTATTTTATTTTCCATTTATTTTGTAATTAATTCCATAAAATATCTAAAATCTTTGTAGCTAATTGTTTGATGTCTTGTGAAATCAGTTCTCACTAACTTTATAAATACTTGAATTGATTATTTTCATTGTTTTGTTCAATGATGATTGTTAATTTATAATGGCATCTCTTTTTACATTATGTATTTTTTAACTTTCTTTATTTTTAACCAAAAATTAGGTAGATATTTAGTACCAGTACGTTTCAAGACACTACATCCCACCCCATGGAGACTCCTACCCCTTAAGTTGCATCAAAATGAGGTTTAGATTTAAACGAAAGTGAGTTTTAGATGTTAAGGAACATTCCCAAAATTGTAGCATGCATCCTCTTCACCACTAGTACATTCAATTTCTGCAATGTCTTTAAGGAATAATGAGTTTAGAGAATATATAAATTTTACTATATTGGTTGCAAACTTTCTATTTATCGTTAATCTTCATCATTGAATACATATATATTAATTTGTTTAACCACCATAATATTCTTTCCACATATTGCATTATTCACACTCACAAAACACGCTCCAAAGAGAAAGCATGTGTATTGTTGGAAATCTAAAAAAAATCGAATTATTGATATCGAAAATAAAGCCACGAAGTATTAGAACATTCCCAATTCTAAAATAAGTGAATAAATTGTTGATACAATATTGGATGTTATGTATTAATTATGTGGTTTTCTTTGTGGCAGGTGCTTGTTGACATCTCTATATTTCATGAAGTAGAATTCCATTTACTTATTGTTGTGCTTTAATTGGAAGAATTTTAATCTTTGGTGGCATTATTTTCAATTTAAATAATTGGATTTGCTTGAACTTCCAAACAATGTGTACTTTCTCAACCTTCAACCATTCTCCTAATCTCCAGAACATGTTATGTGGACACAGGTCAACAATAAACATAATGAAAAACAATCTCTATGGGATGGAATAGTTTCTATGAGTATAAAGTTTCTTTTACATTTTCCTATCCCAAAATAATTGTTAAATTCGGTTTGTAGTAGCATATACATCCCAACTTACCATGATAATTATGCCAATATAGGTGTTGACAAAGCTAGTGGCACTCCTACTAAACGATTGATTGGTTGCAAGATGAATGTGTATTCTTTACTTGGCCCCCCTCATCTTCACTCTATGATGGAGATTTCATGTGGTTGCTCTGAATATTAAACAAATCTCTCCTCTCTACAATTATATTACAAACATCATCTTAGTTATAAAGTAGCTTTCAAACATTGTAATCATGTTTTTGCAATGTGCTTTCTAATAGTGTGAATTAATTTTATTAATGAGGAAAAAAAATGGATAGAACATATAAAATGTGAAATAGTGCAAAACATAAGATATTTAATTCTGATGTGACTAACATGTGACAAATAGAAAGAAATAATTTTAGAGAGATAGGTTGAAAGGTAAAAGTGGCTGAAAATGGAGTGATTTATTTCATGTGTAAAACATGAAAATAAAGTACAAATAACATCAACATCATACAAGAAAATAGTGTCTAAAAAATATAATAAAAGTGATTTTAAAGATGCATATGTCGAAAAGAAACACAATCTAAAACGAATGATAAATTACATATAAAGATGTGAAGTTAAAGATATTACAACTCTAATATAATTTTATATCACCTATCATTTTAAAGAGTCCAATGGGCTACAAAGTATAAAATTTTTAGCTCGATGTTCAATCTTGTGTAATTGGAGGGTTGTGAACAACACGTGTGTGTGTGTGTGTGTGTATGAAGAGTGGAAGGAAGAATGAGAAGATATAACAACACATGAGGGTTTTGTGGAAGGAGGGTTGTGAACAACACATGATTGTGTGTATATATATATGAAGACTGGAAGGAATAATGAGAATATGTAAAAGGCCAAATTGATGTAAAATAGGTACATAATGAGAAAACATTTTGTAAACATGAAATTTTTAATTCTCAAGTGACTAACAAGTGAATTACATAAAAAGGGGAGTTGTAAGAAATATAGTTTATGAGGGAAAATCGGTTGAAAATGGTCTTTTATCTTATGTGCAAAATGTGGAAATGAGGTACAAGAACATCAAGAACACACAAGAAAAGAGAGACCCAAAGGAAGACAATAAAAGTAATTTTAAGTGCATATATGTCAAATGGAATACTATATATAAAAAAAAAATGAAAAATTGCATATAAAGGCCCCATGGCTAGTACATTACAACTCTAATACAATGTTAATACCACCTATCCTTTTAAAGAGTCCATTGGGAAACAAAGTATAAAATATTTAACACAATGTTCAATCTGAGATGATTGGATGATTAGGAATATAATATATGTGTGAGTGTGTGTGGATGTGAACACGTGTATCATGATAGGAAAGGAACTTTAAAATGCAAGTAACAAGATATCCTTGCTACTTTAGATATGTAAGATCATAGGATAACATTAAAAAGGGTTAATTGGACGGGTACGGTTGGGAACATGATATCTTCATTACTTTGTATGTAACAATTAAAAGGTTCAACGTCAATAGGAGAATAACTTTAATATATTGTGCATAAAAGTGCTATAGTTTTAATTGTGAAAAAAATATTCTCTGTCTATGTCACAAGTCCAAAAATGGATAGGGTATGTATACCTTTATACACTAGGAAATCAAATCATTGCATAAACAAGGGTTGCTTTGAAGAAAAATCAGGGTGTCTCACACATCAATTTGGTGTCTCAATAGGTTGATCACCTTAACTAGTTCTAACAAGGTCCAGAAGGCTTACAACAATTTTTTTCTCCTCAATATTTAATGGATCTCAAATAAAATGACTATATGCTAGTAATAAGAGTGTATTATTAAAAGACATATAGGAAAAATTGATTATATTATTATATACAAATATATACCAGTTTAATAGGATGATACATAAAAAAACATCTTCCCCATTTATCTCTATTAATTTTGCATTTATTCAACTTTGGATTCAGATGTATTTTTAGTTTGCCTTCCTATTTGTTTGTTGATGTAATTCTACCTTAATTTTTTTGGGGCATGTAGGATATTCTACCTAGTTTCATACTTTTATCATTCTACTTCCTCCTTAGTTTTATCAGGCAAATTTTGAAGTCTGTAAAAGATGATATTAACAAGCATCAACTTAAAGGTGTTTTCTCTCATCATGAGAAAAGCCAAATCTCCCAAAAGCAACTTGAGGAAGAACAAAAAGCTTTCAAGTCCTTGCGAAATAATGACAAGGTAGTAGTTCTTAAAGCAGATAAAGGAGGAGCAACAGTCCTCTTGGATAAAGAAGACTATATACAAAAAATGAATGATCACCTAAATTGTGGCAGTTATAAGAAGCTGAGCAGTAATCCCATGGCCAAAATTATGAATGATGTAAAAAAGATAAGAAAAGAGGCATTTAGTTTTAACTTTTAAGAATATAGGCTACAAAGATCATGAAATTAAAAAAGCCATGGAGAAAGCTGAAAGAAGGTTGTCATCTCCCAAGCCTAAAGATCAGGACCAACCTCAATGTGGTAAGGTTTTTCTTCCCTATATCCATGGGGTTACAGACAAAATCGCTAAAATCCTAAGAAAGAAAAACATTATTACACAATTCTCAGCTCCTGGTACTATCAGGCAAAGTTTGAAGTCTGTAAAAGATGATATTGACAAGCATCAACTTAAAGGTGTCTATAAAATAGACTGTTCTTGTGGAAAAAGCTACATAGGTGAAACAGGTCGCTCCCTCCAGACAAGACTCAAGGAACATGGCACTGACATCAGGAATGGAAGATCTCGTACCTCAGCATTGGCAGAACACTCCTCGAAGACTAAGCACCACATCTGCCTCGAGAACGCGTCAATTATCGCAAGGGAAGAGCAACATCAGAGACGAAAGATCAAAGAAGCACTTGAAATTATTAAGCATCCTTGTAATCTGAACAGAGACAATGGTATGGAGATTAGCGGGAGCTGGCTTCCCCTGATCAGGGAAATCAAAAAGCGTCAACCCATCCCCAGGTAAGCCTTCAGCAGGTAAGTTATCCCTATCCAATCCTATTCTATTGGTCAATTCTTTTTATTTTTATCATAATTAGAATTATTAGCATTAAAATACTTTAATATATTAAAAAAAAATTCATAACTATTAATTAATTATAAATATTATTTATTTATATTGAATTAATATAATTTGGTTCAAATAATTAAAAAAAATTTATATAGAATTTGATATATTTCCCTAGTTTTTCTTTAATAATTAATCCTCCCTTCATTCTATTAAAATTGCTCCTTTAACTTAATAATTAACTTTCTAATGCTAGAATATATTAATTTCTATATAACTATTAATTAATATATTAATTATTATATTAATCAATTATAAATATTTATTATTTATAATTATTAATATAAATTGGTTTAATATATTAAATTAACTTATATAGAAATATATTAAATTAATTTATATAGAAATGAATATATTTTAGTTCAATCTATTATTTAAAAAAAAAATTAATATCAATTCTATCTTTAGGTTATAAACCTAGTTATTAAAAATTTTAATAAAACAAAAGAAATTTATTAAAATGAAAAATAAATTAAAAATAAAAATAAAAAAATAAAAATAAATTTAGATTCAAGCCGACCTGTGCTTTTCCTTAAAAATTTTATCCTCATGAGTATTTATTCTATCCATTCTGCTCTTCTTTTATCATCATTCTCAAACCCTGATGATGGATCCCATTTGGGATTTGAAACGTTGGTATAAAAATTTTCATACTGTGGATTCTCCGGTCAATGGTTCAAAAGATACAAACCACAGATCTCTTAAATCCAAAATGTCTACTTAGTTTCACAATCTCCTCCAAATTAGCAAAGACCATGGCACTAACTTTATATAAAGGGATTTGTTCTTAATTAAGCATTTTTGTTATATTGTCACCCAAAACAGATCAAATTGATTTTTTCTAGGTAACATTTATGTATGTACTTCCACGCAAGATACAATGTCATCCTTGAAAGATTTTATGACCAAATATTTCTCAATTTGGTTAGGTTTAAAGGAAAAGTTCTTCTTCCCATACGTAAAAAAAAAGACAAAGGATACTAAAACCCATACTAGTGATCTAATTATAGGACCTCTAAGTAGTTCCATATTGAGATGTATCCCTATTAGTTTCGAACCTCATTCTACTTTTGTCTATCAGTTTCTATTTTTGTCTAATTTTTAGTGATCTAAGAGTTCAGTGTCCAAGTTAGCCAAAATCCATAGATTTTCCAATCGAGGGCTAACAAATCAGGTACTCTATATAATTAGCTTTACTATGTCCCAAACCAAGTCCAACATTTCACCTAATTTATGGCTTCTATATTTGTTGGGAATTTTGGATTTTTATACCAATGGAGTTTTAAAAGTGTAAAAATAACCCTTCAATGACTAAATGGAAAATCCCTTTTAAGCCTCCCTATCAGAGTCAAGGGAGCCAAAACTCCCTAAGAAAAGGCACATTGTTAATAACTCATATGTATTTTTTTGCCATGTAATAAAGGTTTTGGGTTATATGCTTTCACAATTTAAAAAAAAAAATAAAGTCTATTTGGAATATCCAATAGGGTAGGCAATTTAGTCTCAACAACCCTTTCACAACTCATACTATGTATATTGGCTTTTTTGAATAATTGTGTTTTCAAATATAGAGTTATTAAATTAAATCAAATTTAACCAATGTTTGAAATTTTAATAACTTATAATTGAAGCCATTATATAAATGGGAGAAGCCATTTTCCATATTAAATGGAATCAATATTTAGTTTAGGAAATAATTTTCTTTAATAAGTAGATATAAAATAGTTAAAGTAGAATTGACGTCAGGTCAGTAAGAAGATGAGAAAAAAATTCTGACATAGACATTCCGGTTGACTTACATAGCCCAATGGAAAAGTTATATTAATGTTTATCTTTGCGGAAATTTAACAACTCAAAACGCGGTCAGATTGCAATTTATGTTATTCAGATGGTTTTATAAACAATTTGTGTTTTCTGAACCCGAGCCTGAGATTGTTCTTCTCTCTTCAACCATTTCATTCACAATATGAGGAATGATAAAATTGTAAATGCCAATTTTTTTCCCGATGAAGATAATGAAAAGATGCCCCAAAAATAACATAATGACGTTCCGAATTTCTAATGAAAATAATTGTCAGGCCAGGAGTAACTCCAGTTTGGCAGAAAACTGATTCGTGTTTATTTCATTAGGTAGCTATTGTTATATACAAAGGATGTGACTACTCAGTTCATTTCCTGATGACTATTCACATTCCTAATTTAACTATTTACATAAATTCACCCAATCGCAGAGGATTAGGTGTCAAGATTTCCCCCCTTAATCTAAAGGGATGTTGGTGAGTACAAGCATCATTCTGAATCTCTCAAGCTTTTCTCTTCCAAGTGCTTTGGTGAAGATGTACGCAATTTGCACATTTGTCAAACAATGACAGAGATGGATTGTTTTGGCCTCAACATGATGTCGGATCAGATGATATTTAGTATTGATGTGATTTGTATGATCATGGAACTTTGGGTTCTTGGCCAAGTTTATTGCAGAGGTGTTTTCAATCATGAGTGGAGTTGATTGTACTTGTTTTACCTGCAAATCTTCAATAATTTTCCTGAGCCACATAGTTTCTTTTGTTACTTCAACTACTGCCATGTATTCTGCTTTTGTTTTGGAATCTACTGGAACTGATTGTTTATGTGATCTCCAGGAGACAGCCCCTGATCCAAGACGCATAGCAAATCCTGAGGTAGATACCCCAGTTTCTTTGTCTCCTTCAAAGTCTGAATCAGAGTATCCGATCAAACTGAAGTCATCCACCTGTGTGTACTTGATTCCAAAGCCTTGAGTTCCCTTCAAGTACTTTAGAACTCTTTTTGCAGCATACCAATGTCCCTCACAAGGCTTTTGCATAAACCTGGAGAGGATTCCAACAGCAAATGAAATGTCTGGTCTCGTAGTAGTAAGGTAGTTGAGACTTCCTACAAGCTGTCTATACTTTGTTGCATCCTCAAATTCCTTTCCTTCAATAGATGTGAGCTTTAAGTTTTGTTCCATTGGAGTAGAAAGAGGATTACACTCTGTCATGCCAAATCTGTTTAACAAATCTCCAATGTATCTTTTTTGAGAAAGAAATATGGGATTTGGAGGTTGGGTTACTTCAATGCCAAGATAGTAATGAACATAGCCCAAATCAGTCATTTCAAAACTTGTCCCCAATTCCTTCTTTATGGATGCAATGTAGCTTTCATTGTTCCCTGTCATTAAAAGATCATCTACATATACCACAAGATATACAAATATTTTTCCAACTTTCTTGACAAATAAAGTTGCATCATCAAGATCAAAATGATTGAAGTTGAGTTTCAGAGGATGCTCAGTTAGTTTTTCATACCAGGCTCGCGGTGCTTGTTTGAGGCCATACAAGGACTTCACAAGTTTGCATACTTTATGTTCATGTCCTTTCACAACAAATCCTCCGGGCTGGGACATAAAAACATTCTCTTTTAGATCTCCATTCAAGAAAGCAGTTTTTACATCCATTTGATGGACTTTCCAACCGTTCTGAGCTGCTAGTGCAGAGAGTGTCCGGATGGTGGCCCATTTTGTTTTGGGGGAAAAATTCTCCTCATAATCGACCCCTTCTTTTTGTGAAAAAACTTTTTCCACAAGCCTAGCTTTGTGCTTGTCAAGTGAGCCATCAACTTTGTACTTGTTCTTGTAGACCCACTTGCAACCAATTGGTTTGGTTCCAAATGGAGGATCAACCAGCTTCCAAGTGTCGTTCTTTATGAGGACATCATACTCCTTTTGTATCGCTTCTTTCTATTCATCATGAGAAGCAGCTTATTTGAAGGAAGTTGGTTCAAAATATGTAGACAAGTTCAATTCACAATCATAAGTAAGATCCATATCAATAGGTTAATTAGAGTCATCTACATCACCTCCATTTTGTTGGTTTGAGTTTCTGGTTCCTATTTTTCTAATTTCATCAGGATGAACACTTTCAAGTGTCTTTGTCAGCCACTTTGGGGGACCTTTCTGAGATGGTCCAGGTTTCTCTGTTGATTGAGTTGGGACTGAATCAATATTGAGTCTCCCAATTCTATCAATTACATCACTTAAAGCATCATCCGTTGTTGGAGTTTCATGCAGGGGAGATTGTTCTTCAGAAGAAGATTCCACATGTTGATCTAGTATAGGAATTACCCCTTCAAGACGTGGAATCTGATTATCAAATTCTTGAAATGATTTCGTTTTTGTGAATCTATCCAAGCGATCAAGTTGTCGCTCAACAACATTGTCAAATTTGGATGATTCAAGAAAAATTACATCTCCAGATACAACAAACTATTTATTTACTTCATCATAGAGGTGGTATGCTTTGGAGGTGTTTGAATACCCCAGGAAGATACACTTACGACTTCTAGCACCAAGTTTGTTTCTATGTACCTTTGGAATCAAAGCATAACAGGTGGAACTAAGGATCCTGAGATGTTTTACCGAAGGAACATGTCCATACCACAATTCATAAGGAGTCTTATTTCTTATAGCATTAGATGGACATATATTCTTTATATATGCAGCACATAGAACAACATCAGCCCAAAACATTATCTTTACATTTTTGAAGAAAAGCATGGATCGTACCATATTCAAGATTGTTCTATTCATTCTTTCAGCTACACCATTCTGTTGGGGATTATAAGGCACAGTTGTTTGATGTTTGATCCCATGTTGGCGAAGATTGTTTTCAAATTCATTTGATGTATATTCTTTTCCATTATCAGTGCGAATAGACCCAATATAAGATTGTGCATCACTTTCAATCCATTTATGAAAATTCTTGAATGTTTGAAAAGCATCAAATTTGTTCTTCAATAAATAAACCCAACACATTCTGGTGTAATCATCAATAAATGTCATGTTATATTTATTTCCATTTGCCGAAGGAACAGTCATTGGACCACATAAATCTGAATGAATGAGTTCAAGCTTCCTATGCGCTCTTGAATGTGAATCATGAAATGATTGTTTGCTATGCTTTCCTAGAATTCAAGCATCACATTGCTTATGTTTCATAGGAATTGTAGGCAAACCAGCAACACCATTTTTCTTCAATAACCGGAGACTGTCAAAGTTTAAATGTCCAAATCTAGCATGCCATAATAAACTTGATGGAATTTTACCTTCTTCATGATGAGAAATATATGAGAAATTTTGTGCATGAGCAGAGGTTCCTTGCAGTTTGAGAAGCCTTTCTTCTTTTATTCCCCTCATGACAAGTGAGTGGTCAGATGCTTTTCTTACCTCAAGCTTTCCATCAAACATATGAATGGATTGACCTTGCTGGCAGATGTGGACCAAGGACAGCAAGTTTCTTTTGAGCTGTGGGAGATATAGAACATCATCTAGAAGAAAGTCTGGAAGACCAGGCAGTTTAAGCCTGATTGTGCCAAGCCCTGATGGCTTGATTTTTGACTGATCTGCAAAGTATACTGCTCCATCAACATTGTCAGTGAAATATTCAAAAAAATATTTTATATGAGTCATGTGACAGGTTGCTCCTGAATCAAGCAACCAATCATTTTTCGAAGAAGCAAGTGAAGCATTAAACAAATCTTCATTTACTCCAATGTTGCATTGTGCCTCAATATAATGAGTGGATTCAGGTGCTTTACCTTTGTCTGTATCATCAGTTTTACCTTTCTGTTGGTTTCTTTTCCACTCAATTTTGTCCCATGGTAGCTTGCATGTAGAAGCATCATGTGATCCATTTATTTTGCAGCGAATGCAGTGCAGATCTACCTTTTCTCCTTGAGAATGTCTGCCCCCGCCCCCCGCCTCTGAATTATCTTCCTCTTCCTCTTCGTCCACCTCTTCCTCTTGTAGAATCTTGAGCAGGATGCTTTTCTTTATGAGCAAGGCACACAGTCTCTTCAGAAGATTCAGGTGATGTCTTCTTTCCAAAAGCTTTCTCTCTTTCAGCAATCTTTTTCACAAGAGAGTCAAAGGTTATATCTTTGAGATTTCCATTTGCTTGCAAAGACTCAAGATAATTGGAGTAAGTAGGATAGAGTGCCTTGAGAAAAGCAATAAGAGGGATATCTAGCTCAACCTTAGTGGAATTGATATCATGCATTATAGATTTTACCTCAGATGCAAGAGCAAGAGGATCATTATTTTTTAGTTCACGAGTGAAGATTTTAATCATGAGTTGAACAACTTCAAGTGCAGAATGTGAGTCATAGAGTTCTTTCAGCTTTTGTAAGGCTTCAAAGGCAGTTGCATATGACGAAACATGGCAACTCACCTCTTCATTTAGAAATGCTGTGATTAATGCATAAGCTTTTTTGTTCTTGTTTTCCCAAATGACGAGCTCTTTGTCTGAGGTAGGCTGTACTAGGTCTTTGTCTCCTTCTCCGACACACACTCCTTTCCGCAACTCATTGGAGATGAGGGTGTGTTTTTTCATCCCAGACCATTCAGGATAGTTCTGCTTGCCAGTGAGAACTATCCCTACCATGGAGATGATTGAATGCATTCTGTAAAAAACAACTTCTACTGTTAGAAAAATACTTCTGCCAATATACAGTAAAATTGCACTCAAAAGGGCATTCTCAAAAGATTTCAAATCTCTTCCTTATATACCAATATGGACGCCAATACCATGCAGTCAGTGTACCAAAAATAAGGGGCTCAATACAATTCCATGTGTTAAAAAGAGTTAAGAGTACACATTTTACATGTCAAAAAGTCTTCAAGTATATACCACAAAAACTTCAGAGTATATGCCAGCGATAACGATATTATCTCAGACACATGAATTTCTTTTTTGTGTTTATATTAGCAAAATCCTGAAATAAAGCTCACTTTGCTACCCTAAACAAGTGCACAGCAAACGCACTACTCCACAGACGGTTTCAGAAAATTTGCTGTCAGATGGGAGAGCACAGCCTTCAATCTTCAATAGTGGCTCTCTCACTCACATATATATATACCATCCAAAAAAAACTTTCGAATATCCTTCTTCCTCACGTGACATTTTAGATTAATCAATGTAGTAAATTACATTGTTTTCAAAGGCAGCAGATTAATCAACGCAACAGATTACAATATTTTTCAAAGACAGCAGATTAATCAACGCAACAGATTACAATATTTTTCAAAGGTCGCCACGCTACTCAGGCCATCCACGCAATGTTCTTCTTATCAAGCATGTTAGGCATACGCACTTAAAGCTTCCCACAGACAGTGCCAAGATACAAGTTCAATATCGTTTCATCAACAGAGCCTTTTTTTTTTTAAATGCAAAGCCCAGCTCTGTCACCTTATTAGTTAGTATAAACTGACATTCTTTCAAGCTTGTGTGCGAAGAAACTATAAAGAACTTCACCTTGGTTTAAAGAACGTGCCATGAAGAAAACGTCCCAAGAAAAATGAAATGGCTGCTTCGACCATTCAGTCTTCCTTGAATTTGCAGAATCACAGTGTCCTTGGCAGAAAACAATATGCGTATTAACGTAGCCTTTGTTCGAAGAATCTCGAACATTCTGCTCCAACAAACATTCATGTGACAACGTCCAAGCATCCAGCAATCACCAATAGGATTGAATGCATACTCTAACAATCACCACAAAATCGTCTTCTTGCTTCACGTCGGGTTCACCATACTGTAATATGCACCCTTCTCTGCAGCTGTTCAATGTATGCAAGGCTTGTCAGAATGGTAATACGCACCCTTCTCTACAGTTGTTCAATGTATGAAAGGCTTGTCAGAATATGGCACCAACGAATATATGGGCAGCGTAACAGTGGGAAGGCTTGTATAGAGCAGAGCGTAGGTAATGGCAGAAAACATTATGGAATTCAGCGTTCAGACCTGCCCACCATGTTAGGCCTGAATATATAGAATATGACAGACAGAGGGCGCAGGCAATGTCAAGAGCAGCTCAAGAGGAGCAATGCAGGTATATGGAAAGCAGACATAGGAGTTACAAGGAGCATGAGAGCTAAAAAGGAGTTGGCTCTGATACCATGTCAGGCCAGGAGTAATTCCAGTTTGGCAGAAAACTGATTCGTGTTTATTTCATTAGGTAGCTATTGTTATATACAAATGATGTGACTGCTCAGTTCATCTCCTGATGACTATTCGCATTTCTAATTTAACTATTTACATAAATTCACCCAATCGCAGAGGATTAGGTGTCAACAATAATGATCAGGGGCACAATTATAGACTTAGAAAAGCAATGTCAACACCATTCGACTGTGATTTGACATTTTGTATTTCTACCCGCAAGGAGTTGGATAAAATAAATAAGCAAAGCTGCACTACGTGGTTATTTTGATAAACAAATAATTTTAAGTTTAGTTTTCTGTCTTATGGGCCTCTTAAAAGTATGGGAACACATACGAGAGAAAAATTTTGAAAGAAGAAATTATTTTCTTTAAAGTCTAGGAACACATACCAGAGAATACTTTTGAGAGAAACAACTATTTTTTTCCTAAAACAGATAAATTAATCCCGGAGAAGGTGAAAGTTGTGAATAAGGGCGGAGAAGTTTCTAAACCTTGTTCCTAAAACAGATAAATTATTCTTGGAGAAGGTGATACTTTTTTTTCAGCAGGAAAAAAAAGCATGTCTTGTATTATATAAACGAGTACATATACACAGTTACATATTAGCATCATATACCAGAAAAATTAGCCAATATCTGGCCGATCGGGATAATAACTATATGCCATTTTTAACAGCATCTCCCAATCCATAATATTGACAAAATATATGTTTTGAATTACTGAGAAGGTGCTCATTTTCTAACACTATTTTCTAAAATTATCCTCCATGTACAAAAATCATTAATGTGTCTTTGTTCACATATTTACCATATACAAAAAGTAGAGAAAGAAGTATGTTAAAAAATACTTATATGTATTGTTCCAATGCTCAGGAGATAAAGTTGTGAAGTGCTCTACCCGGGCATGAGAATACTTCCTACATCTATTATCCTTGTCATCATTTTTATCTGAATGTGCAATCCATCTAGTGTATCGAGTACCCCCTTCTCTGACATCCTGTCTACATTTTTGTTGTAGTCTCGGTTGAAGTGTTGTATGGTGGAACCTTGGAGTGTGGTCCATAAACATTCTATTTGACTTAACCATCCTTGAAGTGAGTTCTGTTGTATATTTTGTTTTCCCATGATATGGTCAATAATACATCGGGAATCTCCATAGATGTGCATTTGTGGGATATACATGAATTTACTGAACCAGATTAACCCCCACAAAGAAATAGCTTTAGCTTTCATACTCGATCCCTCTCATGCATACCAGTGTATCCAGAAGTCTTGGTATTCAGAATATTTTATCCAAATACCACATTTGCATCTCCCTCCTTATGAATCCCCATAAAAAATGTCTGCTGGGTACGTATTAACAGGAGCCATCCCCTTGTATTCCTTATTTTTATACAAAGTTCCATTTTCCTGACCAAAATTGATCCATCGACCTATGTAGTCACAAATCATATCTTCTCTCTGCTTTTTACTTCGAAAGATAAATTGATTGCGTCATTTCCAAATTTCACAAAAGACTGCTAGAGAGAGCGTCCTCCATCTGGTGCATTGTGTACTCCACCATTCTAAGCAGTCATTTATGGTATTGAATTGGATATATGGAATCTTCATATTAGCAGTAAAATGCTTCCAAATACTAACAAAACATGGGCATTGTTGAAATAGATGTATGTTAACTTCACCTTCATTCCTACATAGGTGGCATATCCCGAGACCTTATCGATTTCTCTTTTGTAAATTGTCCCATGTAAGGTTTTTATTCTACCATGTTAGCCACAGGAACATGGTTATCTTTATAAGAAGGTTCATATGCCAGAATTTATAGAACCAACACCTATCAAAGATCTGTAGTTCTTTCATGCAAATATTAAGGTAGTGGACCACTATTTCTATCTCCCCAGTTTTCTTCCCTTTTTTTCTGGTCGATGTAATCTGGTCTCCCTGCAGTCATAGAAAAGGCCAGAGCTCTTCATTGAATTAGTGATTCAGATCCATTCCTATTCAAGATGTCTAGTGAGGTCCAATTGGTTGGGCTCCATCCAAATTGGTATGGTACCAATCTTTTCTCGGATGACTTGGTTCCAAACAAAGATTGCTTTTCTATTGAGGTAGTTTAATAACTCTGTTGAAATAGGTGATTTTGTGCTTGTACCTAGGATATGATCTTTACCCAATATAATCTTGTGTCCAGTGCCGAAAAGCTAGGATATGTTCTGTAGGAAATTTCTTTTATCTTGTTCAAACTACACCAGATCTTTGATCTTTTTTTATTTCCAATAGATCCCTGGCTCATCTAGCAAATAAACTCCTTATTCTTAAGATATTTTAAGCGAATTACCTTACCCCATTGGGCTTCACTGAAAATACCCCTCCATAATGATTTAAGCAACAATGCCCAGCCAAGACGTCTAACATTTATAACTCTTCATCCTCCAAGCTTTTTCGGTGGAAATCTTCTCCAATTTGACCAGATGGTATTTGAAACTCTTTCTAGCCCCAAACCACATGTATTGTGCCATTATACTATTGAGAGTGTTTAAAATAAGTTGTGCGATTCAAAATAGTTGTGCCCAATAAACTCCCAATTGCATGAGCACCGACTTGGTGAGGGTGATACAACCTCCCAGAGATAGGCACTGGTGTTCCCAAACTGTGATTCTCATATGAAATCGATCCATGAGCCACATCCAGTCTATATTCTTGTATTTTCCTGGTTTTAGGTGGTGTCCTAATTATTTCGTGCTGTAACCAGAGGTTCCGCTCCCACCCCGAAATTCCTCTGTATATATAAGATGTCTTCTAAGTTGCATGATCCATATAGGATGGAGGATTTAAGCTCATTCATAAATATGCCAAAGGCTCTTCCGAAATTCTTGAAGGTTTGGGATAGTGTGAGCCATCTGAATCTGTTGATCATTCCCATCAACAAAATATTGTCTACAAAAAAGTTGTGTGAGATTGAAATTTGACTACAAATTTTTAAAGAAACAAACTCACTTGTTGTCATTGCTTTTTTGATGTTCAAGCTTAAAGCATCCATGGACAGTATGAATAGGAGGGGAGAAAGAAATCATCCTTTTCTAAGTCCCCTTCAGGCTCCAAAATAACAAGATGGATAACCATTAGTTACCACAATGTATATGATTGTTGTGACTCATGCCACTATCCATTTAGCAACATTTGGTCTTACGCCAATTTTATGACGAACCGTTTTCAAATATCCCCAATCTAAGCAGTCGTATGCCTTTTTGAGGTCCACCTTCATAACTGCGGCATTCATCTTTTTTGTCTGAATAGTATGCATGCACTCCTAAGAAATGGTCACAACATCATGTATTTGTTTGTTTTGGAGAGAGCCATATTGCTCGGGAGATATAATTTTGATAAAATTTCCTTTATCCTAGTGGCGATTGCCTTAGATATAATCTTATAAATGAGATTGCAAAGTGAAATTGGATGATAATCAACAAAGGTGGTCGACATTTCCTTATTATGTATGAGTGCAATGTAAGTAGAATTTATATGAGGATG
Organism: Pinus tabuliformis; assembly: GCA_031772625.1. Classification (NCBI taxonomy): domain Eukaryota; kingdom Viridiplantae; phylum Streptophyta; class Pinopsida; order Pinales; family Pinaceae; genus Pinus; species Pinus tabuliformis. Next base: position 502,050,768 of record CM062820.1, read on the forward strand.
TATATATCCATTTATTCTAGATTCTTCCACCATTGTTAGAAGGTCCTCCAGAAAAATGTCAAGGAAATGAACAAAAAATTCAATTGTCCAGCCGTCTGGCCCAGAGATTTTGTCACCCTTCATCATTTTTATAACTTAGGACAGTTCCTCCACCGCGACAGGTTTATACGGCTCCTGATTCGCCTCCTCATCAAACATGGTAGGGTATTCACTTACCCCCCAAACTTGTGCCTCCCCGCCATCAAATTCCTTGTGTTTGTAGGCATGTTCAAAATGAGTGACTACAAGATTTGTGATTTCCCGTTGTGTGCTATAGAAATTTCCATCATCATCAGTTATCTCCCAAATGGTGTTCATTTTCCTTCTATGATTGGTGTATCAGTGAAATAACTTAGTGTTCTTATCCCCTTCCCAAATCCAAATAGCACGAATCTTTAAACGCCACGTGGTTTCCTTTTGCTAGAGGATCTTCTTCTTATTCATCTCGAGTACATGGATTTTTTTCCACACTTCAGCAGATGGGGAGTGTGTGGCCATAAGATCATGTAGTGGCCTTAGGGCCTTTTCTATTTCTGTCAGCTCTTATTTCAGAATTACCTTCTTCTTTCATTCCCATCTTTTAATCACTACTTTTAAGGCATGTAGCCTGTGTAGAATGTCCTCCATGGTGTAGAGGCCAATCATTTTGTCCCTGTCCTTAGACCAGTGAGCACGGATGACTCAGGGTCTGAAATTCTGGGTCTTCCAGCCATACCCTACTAAACTTAAACGACAAACCAAACCTTATATCCCCACTATACCAAGTGAGAGTAATTGGCCGATGTTTTGATATATAGTTATTGACAATACAGGATCTCACATCTCCCAGTTTTTCCACCATGTGTTCATGTAAGAGAAAACAATCAAGTCTCTTAGATATGTAGTTAATTCCATTCCTACCATTGTCCTAGGTAGGTGCACTCTTGACTGGGAAGATGTCTACTAAATTATGTTCAAAAATAATATCTCTGAGTTTTTGTGCCATCTTATCAACACTTTTGGATTGACCCCACACTTCATCAATCCTAGTAGTACAGTTAAGGTCTCAAACCAATGTAAGATAAAATGAATACAGAATTCCAGATGCTTCCATGTTGTCCTAGAATACCTCACTATCCATGTAAAGGGCATATACATTGAGGAATTGTGTCTTCCCCAAGATGCCCCTGATGTTCTCGTCCAAGAACATGCCCGTAGAACAGGAAAAAGCATTCATCTTAGCCCATAAAGGATTCCATAGGGTAGCTAAATCCCCTGACCTTCCAATAGCATCAGTAGCCACCATATACCATGTAGGGAGCATCCTCCAGAAATAATCTATAGTCTGATAGCTGAGTGCATAGCTTTTTGAATGAGAATAATAATAGAACAGGAAGAGAGGAAGAGCTCCTTGAGGGAGAGGATTTTGGAAGGGCCCCCAAACCCCGAATATTAATAGAAAGGATGAAATTCATTTAGGTCATGTAGTGGGCAAGCTTGCTCTGAGTGCCCGAGGAGAGATGGGGGATGAAATAGGAATATCGATGAGGGAAGGGAAATTTGTCAGAGTAGTATCAGTTTGTCGTGGGCATCCCCTAAAATGTCTGCTACCTCTGTTTTGAGTTCTCCTTACAATTATGTTCCCAGCAGAGGATGGGCTGATAACCGGGATGTTGAGCTAGGCGGTTTGTGAATAGTGAGAGACTGAAGTTCAAGTGTCTTCCTCTGAAGTAAAAAATCTAGGTCACTATAAATCGAGTTATTGGGTGAGGATACCAGAGATATCGATGAAATAGGCCTAGTAGGAGTTGAAATAGGGTGGGTGGTAGGGGATGAAGGATTACGTGCCTGCGTATACATGGCGAATGATGTGGAGGGAATGTCGAAAGGATGTCTCTGAGATAGAAAAAAATTCGAGGGAGGCAGAACTGAGGCGGAAAGAAACTGATTTTGTTCCTGTCAGGGTGCGTTAGCATAATTATGAGATCCAAAGTGTTTCGATATCCAGGGGGATGTGGGAACATTAATGGGAAAAGAAACGTCATTTACAAGATAGGAAGATGGATCAGAAAAGAACAGAGCAGAGTGATTAGTATTACCTGGACATAGGAGTTTGCCACCTTGAGTCACGGTTTTTCCTCGACATGAGTTATAATATTCAGGCATGGTCTCTGCCTTGTTCATGTATTTTTCCCTGTGACATCCATGACTATAATGCCAACCACCTTTTCCTTTAGGACAAATTTCCATGAGATGGCCAGTCTGATGGCATATGAGGCATCTAAACGGTATTCTCCAGAAATCCAGACACTGTCAAAGATTTATATCCTCCCATATTAATTCAATATGGTATGGGAATACCTCATAGAAATCCTTCTCGATTATGATCCAAGAAACCATTTTGTCCCTGGCCCCCAGACAGCGGGGGTCGACGTAGATGAATTTTCCTATGGCATTGTCGATATCAATGAACATTTCCTTAGTTCAAATTTCAGTTGGAAGTCCCAGTAGTTTGACCCAAGTGAGCTTGTTTTTAGGCATTTTCTTCAGAGGATTAAAGCCCACGTACCATGAGTGTAGAGCCAGAAAACCGCATCCCTTCACCCATGGTAGTGCTAAAATTTTCTATAAATCTTCCTCACTGAAGAAATGGTAATAGTACCAGCCGCCCATTAATCTAGCCACTGTAGGGATGTATCCCATAAGGGACTTCCATTTAGTCGCAACCCAATTCCGCATCTCTGCTTCCTCAATCTCTGCAAAATACCATTTACCCACCAATGCTCTCTTCTGAAGGCTAATTACTTTTTCCAAAAGAACGGCGTGGCGGAAAGATAGTATAGGTGTTGGAGCAATGATTTGGGTGGCATGATGTTTTTGGGCACTCCATCTTCCACCACCTTTTTACGAGCCTCGTGTGAGACATGGGCTTCAACCCCGCCATCTGCCCACATATGTCTTCCATCTCCAAGGGTCGTCAGTCGAGGAGGGTGGGCCATGTTCCTTGTCGACTCCAAGATAGCGTGGCATTGTGATTTAGCATCCACAATGGCGCGAATGAATGCCTCGTGTGCTGAGGTGTCAGATGCAAAGGGGTCCATCCGAGACCAAATAAATAAAATGGAACAATGCCTGGGTATGGTACCGTCCCACCAATCAAGATTTTATCCTGCAGGAAATAAATGAGCGTCCTCCCTCCTGCTGAGGGGAGGTCAACTCCCACGCCTCAACCAACCTAGATCTCACAAACCAAGAAGAAAGAATGTCACTGAAAACAAATGCCGTATAAGGAAAGAATGTACTTCGAATCCGGAAATAAGTTAGGCCCGAAAATAGAGGGTCAACACATAAGAGGGATCAAGTGGGGTCCTCAGAGAGAATGTGCAAAGTGTGAGATGATAAGGACTCGTCTCAAGTCATAAATGGAAATCCATCCTATTGCCCTTTAGCAAGGTTGGAATTTGGATTTCTCTTTACCTGTCATACAATTTCTTTTTGACGTTTTGGGTCCTTATGCTTCCCGTCAAGAAACGTTATATTAAAAAATTTGCCCTTCAAGAGTGATGTTCTCATAATAAATTAACCCTTCACTAATAAAGTTTTGATTAAAAAATTACCATTCAATAAATAATTATGTTGAAAAATTTCATATATTTATCGTAAGGAAAAAAAACCAAAATTTGAAAAACCTCAATTGTGGAGGTTTCAATAAAAAGTGTTGAACATTTGAAATTTGCTCATTTAAAGTATATAATCAGTCCAAGGTAAAACGCTTGATGGCTATTCATTTCATATATTTAAATTATCATTTAAAGCCAACAATTTACATTATGCCACATGAATATTTAGATTCCTAATAAGACTAAGTTCCATGCAAATTCAAAGATAATTTATGATATTATCTAATATAATGTTTGATACAAAATATAAATATATGACACCTTAAAAAGGCATAAGTATGTACCACCAGATTAATGAAAACAATAAAGCCCTTTACTTTCTAGTAAATTTAATGGATTATCCTATGAAAGCCTACTTCCTCACACAATAGACTTCGTAAGTAAAAAAAATCAAAAAATCATTTCACAGTAGCATACATGTAGTTATCCAAATTATCCAAATTTTACGAAAAATCAGATTTCGAGTCATCCTGAGAGGGATAATATATTCCTTGTTGGATAATACATTCCTTCTTAACTTTTGGTTAAAATAGGATTAAATTATAAATTTGAATGGTATAATTTATACAGTCGTTTTAATTAAAAGTTTTTAAAAATTTAAAATCAATTTATATAATAAAAATATATTTTAAATAGTTTTAAATTTTGAATCAATTTATATAATAAAATTATATTTTAAATAATAAATATCATGACTTCACTCACAATTTTAGGGTTAAGATAAAGCGAAAACTCCTTTTACTCCATGTAAGTTCTAAATAATAGTTTCCATACTTCATATAAATAATAACATAATTGTGATTATTGCTTGATGACTCATCAAAATATTTGATCTTAAAAAATTCCAAACGTAAAATGCTATAACAAAACTTGAGAATAAAGTATAAAAACAAATTAAATATACTTCTATATTTAAGATCCACTAATGAAAAGTTTAGATTGATAAACAAAAAAAACTGTCATTAATATTAATATTTCAGAAATTTGCAAGGAATTTTTGATAGTGACTGACCAAACCCTGAAAATAGAAATTAATAAACCATCTCAAGGCAACACTACTCATCATCAAAAGAAATAATGCTATGTTTGGCTAAAGAGAGATTTCCAGAATATAGAGATTACTTCATTCCCAATCAATTTGATTAAATCTACATATTTACAATTGGTCATTAAAATTAAAATTTTGTTTTTTCACCTTTAGTTAAAGTTTTAACAGATTTATTCCCTGTAAATAAGTTTAAAAACCAAAAATCTTTTTAAAAACAAAAACTAAGGCAACACTACTCGTCATAAGGAGAAATAATGCTATGTTTGGCTAAAGAGAGATTTCCAAGAATATAGAGATTACTTCATTCCCAATCAATTTGATTAAATCTACATATTTACAATTGGTCATTAAAATTAAATTATTTTTTTTCTCACCGTCAGTTAAAGTTTTAAAAGATTTATTCGTTGTAAATAAGTTTAAAAACCAAGAATCTTTTTAAAAACAAAAAATAATTTTTGTTTTTATCACTCTCGGTTGAAGTTTTAACAGATTTATTTGCTTTAAAATAAGTTTAAAAACCCAGAAGCTTTTTGAAAACCAAAAGAAACTTTCAATGGAATGTCAATTTCTAGGCCAAGAAACCATATCTGCATAATGATAAACCCTTGTTTTAAAGAGCTGCGCAGTTACGCATACAAATCTCTTGTGAAATAAAAAATTAAATTACTTATTAAATAAAAAATTAAAATGCAGCAACAATTAGACCCACAATGTTTAAAGAAAAAAAAATCAATCACTAACCTGAAGCGCAAATTTGCAGTTTCCTCTCAGTTTCCTTGGAGTCAATCTTGAACTTTTCTTGGAGTCAATCTCGAACTGGGCATGCAAGGTAAGTCTGAATGGGCATATGCCTTGAGAGAGAGTGTCAGGGAAGTAGACAGTTTCCTTGGAGTCAATCTTGAACTTTTCTTGGAGTCAATCTCGAATTGGGCATGCAAGGTAAGTCTGAATGGGCATATGCCTTGAGAGAGAGTGTCAGGGAAGTAGACAGCGCAAAGCTCTCCTGGGCATGTGCAATTTAAGGATGAAGCCAGCCACCAACAATAGTAACAAAGCTTTCACATTGGCTTTGATTTGCAAATTTTCTATAAAAGCAAGGCGGTGTACATTCTCTAAAAGTAGCAGAAAGCAAGGTGGATTGTGATTCTATATACTATCTAGAAAGTTACCGTTCTAAAAGTAGCAGAAAGCAAGGTGGATTGTGATTCTATATACTATCTAGAAAGTTACCGTTCCTACTCTACTCTGAATGCTGATCCGTAATTTAATATGTTTATTGCTTACCGAGTCACTGACTCTAATTAGAATTTAGCATATTTTCAATTAAAAAAACTTGCCAAAAAAATACCCTGTTATATGAAAAATAAAAGGACGTAAGTTGTAAGTTGTAATTATACCAAAGTTGATTAGAATTTAGCATATTTTCAGTTAAAAAAACTTGCCCAAAAAATACCCTGTTATAGAAAAAAACTTGCCGCCTAAGAACGTTTGGTGCGTAATAACGTTTTGGAAAAAGCTCCAAACTTCAAAAATCCGTCTTTTACTCTTCCAATCACGTCCCTCAAAACGGGCAATGACAAATTCCAACCATCAAATATGTGCAAAAAGACTTACGACGAGCAAAATGCCCGTCAAATTCCATCCCTGCCCTTCAGAGTTTTCTTTAAATTTAAAAACCCTCGGAAAATTTGAGATTCCGGATTTCAACGGTTGCCCCTCCCCGGAAAAACCAAAGTAGTCGAGGACCAACAACCCAAAACAGGAATCAGGACTCTAGATCTTCACAGGATGCAGAAACAACCCAACATGGCCACCATCACTAGCAAATTCTAAAACCAAAACTTTTGCATGGTTGAGAAACAATGAAAAAGTTTGTCCATTTATACCAGATTGTATAAAGACTGTGTCTGAAAACAAGATTCCGATAGTGAAGGGCAAGTAATAGCCGAGAGATTAGTCCATACAGGCATCTCGGTGACAGGAAAAGTGGAAAGAGTGTCTTAAAAATGCAAATCAAGATGTATACAACATTGAGAAGGAGCAAGATGATATGGATGACTTTCGAGAAAAGAAGGCACGAAATTAGATCAAGTAAAAAAACTGGCATTGCTTAAAAAAAAAAACAGATGTACTGATGTCCAGAGCAGACTACCTATAAGAATATATCTTCCGGTAGATCCAGTACCATTTCCTCAAACTGTTGGCCACTTCCTATAACCATATCCAGCTAAACTTATCAGCTTTTCAGGTCGAAACCTGAAAACTCAACAATGTTCCATTGCGCAGGCTCCTGGCCTAAAATGATAAAAAAAACCCAACTGAGCTTTTATCGGTATGTGTCTCCGAAATAACAATACTCTACCTGCACGATTTTTCCCTATTTCTCCTTCTAATGCTCAGAAACAATTGCGATACCTTTCGAAATTTTCACGAGCGGAGAGTGTATCCACGGACATAGCAGACGCATGCAGTGCACGGATCGGAAACGATGAGTCCTCCTTTCTCCTCAAAGGCTTCTGGAGAAGGTGATACTTGTGAATAAGGGCGGAGCAGTTTCTAAACCTTGTTCCTAAAACAGATAAATTAATCGAAACTCTGGTTTCAAGGATCAACCAGTGTCATCCAGTTCGGTCCCTAGTGGTGATTTAGACTCCATACGACTTGGATAAGCCCAATATAATTATAACAATGCGCACAGATCATCCACTGCGTTCGCTTAGAGCTGAGGGACTTGAACTCGGGTTGATCACACGACCTGTAGCACCAGAGAATATGGGAGGAACACCCTTGATAGAGGAGCAGCAGAGCTACACTGGAAATGCCTAGGAGCTCCCGACCTGCATGACGATTTTTACTTCTCAGGGTCGCGCAGTAGTGGATATTTGGGTTATCTCGTGGGATATGCGCGTTGCAGCTGGATATGCGGATTATAACAACAAAGTACGCGAATTATATGCAAACTATAATGGAATACGCGAATTATCATCTGATATGTGCGTTCTTGCGATTTATTACTATCGAGTTATTGTTGGATACGCGGCTTATCACGGCAGCATATACGGATCATCACCTATTATGCGAGATATCGTTGGATACGCGGATCGATCACTGCTGGATATGCGAATCATTACCGTGATACACGAGCTATCGTTGGATACGCGGCTTATTACTGCGAGATCTGCATATCATTACCCTAATACGCGACTTGTCTTGACCATTTATATGAAACATGTCAATTGCATAAATGAATAATTGTCGACGAATACATAGATTTTCTTCGGTTATGCGACCAATTACTGGTGATATGCGAATTATCAAAGCTGGATACGCGAATTATCATAAGATACACGAACTATCACAGAATACGCTAGTTATCAGCTCATACGCGAATTATCAAAATTGAAAATGCAGGTTATCTGTTGATACGCGGATTATCAAAACAAGATATGCGGATGGTTACGCTGATAAGCACGCTTTCTATGCCGTTTATGCTAGCGATGTCTTGATAACTACCGTCGAATATGCCGGTTATGCGGGCTATCCCACCGGATATGCGTATTATCCGTTAACTTCTGGTTATGCGATATCTCCCCGTTGATTATCCGGACTTTGTGCCAGGTATGCGAGTGATCACCGCTGCAGGTTATGCGAATTATTTCCACTGATGCAAATTGTCTCTGCCATTTAAAAATCATGAGCTCATTTAAAGAGTTGGTGTAAGAATTTATAAGAATTCTACGCGTGTCCATTCAATATGTGTGTTGATATTTATTATAAAACTAGTTACTCCGTATTTATTAAATTAGATATTTTAGTTTTTCTCTATTTAAATTTTTAAATCATAATTTTAATAAATTATTGTAAAAATTTAATAGAATTGAAAGTTTAAATTGTATAGTTGAGCTTAAAATGTTCCTATTTTATTAATCTATTAAATATATAAAATAAATTATTTTTAAATATATAAAACAAATTATTTTATTTTTCACAAGAGAAAAAGCTTCAATTTCATGTTATATTGGCATGAACGCTTTAAGAAATTATTTACAGAGTCTGATGCCGAATCCGTGTATATTTTTTGTTTACATTGAAAAAGTTATTGACTCGGGACAGCCGTGTGATAGGTTTTTTATGGAAGGGTTGTCTCAACGAAGCAGGTTTCCCTTAGATGTTGGCTACAAAAACTACTTTTTGGGGAAGTTTTTGCATTCCTACTAAAAAGGTAGGAATGCAAAATATAATACTAATTGGGATAGAATATATATTTTCTTAATGCAACAAGTTTTTCGTAATATATTAATAAAAAACTAAAAGGTAAGAATGCAAACTATAATACTAATTGGTATAAATAGGGTTTGAAATATTAATATTTGTATTAATAAAATTTTAAAAATATATATATAATATAATCGATTTTTTTAATGATAAGATGGACACTAAATGAAGTTAATCAAGTTTGACTACATTATTTTTCTTTTGGTAGTATACTAGTGTAGATCTATTTTAATCACAGATCTAGTAAGAGTTTAGAGGATCAAATTTCTTGAGATACAAAGCGTTTTTAAAGTGCAAAACTTAGAAAAAAAGATTACACAGTATCATAGATCCATGTTATATATATATAGAAAGTGCAAAAATTAGAAAAAAAGATTACACAGTATCATAGATCCATGTTATATATATATAGAAACACCACGTGTAAATTTTTATTGTTTAAATTGGATTTTTAACACAATTTTTTTTAACCATATATAATATATTTAAATATTTTTGTAACTTGAACATTAAATACTTAACTTTCCAAGTCAAAATATTTTCAAATATTTTAATGGTATTGTTGGATATTTCCAAAAGAGAACTGTGTAATGGATTTGATGCATCCACTTTCCATATGGTTACTTCATCCATCATCACGAACCAAAGAGCTAATGTGAGTAAACTAGTGTTGAAGGGCCTATTTATAGGAGAACATGAATTAATTATCTGTTCGGTCAAGGTCAAATTCATACAAAATTATTAAAATGATTTGATAAGTAAGATGGGTCTTTAATCAAAATCAAGTTAAATAATTTATATTTGACCGAATCCACACATTGAAAATATAGAACAAGAGTTAATTAAAAAAAAAATAGGAATTAATGGATGATTAAAATGATTAACAATTAGCTAATTTATAACAAAAAGAGATAATAATAAAACAATATCTACTATCCTAGATCCAATCCAATTTAGGATCTAGCAAGTGGTCGGAGAGATCAAATATCTTTTCATTCTAAAATAGGTTTGTATATCAAGAAATTTGATCCCTCTCATTGCTTTGATAGATTGAAGTTAAGATGGATCTAGGTTGGTTTAATTTTCCCTTTAAATAAGTTACATTTGACATGAATACCATGGGTCAGTACCACGAGTTCTCAATACCATGGGCCATTTACATTTATATTTATATTTTATTTTTCTAAGTGTTTTTTTAGAGTGTTAAAGTATTTGCATTACATTACGTTCATTATATATATATATATATATATATATATATATATATATATATATATATATCTATATATATATATATATATATATATATTTATGTTATTTGACATAGTTAAAATGTTAAACATTGCATTACAACATTACTACCATACTGGGTTGGGTGTAACTAGTAGAAAATAAGAATTAAGGAGAATTGTTAATTAGAGCAGTACTAATGAAATTAAAGCATGAAACAAGAGTACAAATTGAAAATAAGAAAAAATAAGAATTAGTTGAAAATTAAAGTGAACAAAATAATAATATAAGAATCAAAATTATTTAAATATAACTTATTCCAAATTGAAAATTAATAATGAAAATAAATTAAAATTAAAGAATGAAAAAAAGATAAGAATTAAAAAAAAAAAGAGGTTGAAAATTAAAGTTAATAAAATAATAATATAGAAATAAAAATTGATTAAATAAACCTATTCTAAATTGAAAATTAATAGTCAAAATAAATAAATAAAAAATTAATTAAAAATCTAAAAATGAAAAAAGAATTCATAATAAATATAATTTATATTGATAAGAATTCAGACTTCAAGTAAGAATTAATAAGAAATAAAATAAGATTTAAAATTAAACGATCGCACTAAAAATTAATAAAAATTTATTATAATTTATATTGATAAGAATTCAGACTTCAAGTAAGAATTAATAAGAAATAAAATAAGATTTAAAATTAAACGATCGCACTAAAAATTAATAAAAATTTATAATTAATAATAATGAAAATAAGGAATATGGTAATCTGCCCATTCTAATTAAAAACAATTGATTTAAAGTTAATTAAAATATAAATAATTGATTTTAAGTTAATTAAAATAAAAATTAGTTAAAATAAAAATTAATTAAAATTGAGAATAAAGTAAATAAATTTTAAAGATAAGAATGGAAAACAAATCAAACAAATTCCAATAAGCATTTAAAGGAAAATTAGATAATAAAATAATCAGGAATAGGAAAATAAAATAAAATTGATATTTAGAAATAATTATATAATATAAAGATTATGAGCATTTTTGTTTTATATGGTAGGGGAATTAATGGGAGGAATTTAATGGGAGAGATATCTCCAACAATATCAATAATTTTGAAAGCTTCTAATCATTTATATTTTATTGATGCTTCACATTGCATTTTTTTTAGTAATAGTATTTCTTTTCTTTTTCTTTTTCTTTTACTTTAGATACATATATTCAAATAGTTTATTTGATTCCTATTTCAAAATAGTTTTAAAAGGTATAATAATAATACAACTTCATTTTTTTTAAACTTTTAATTATTTTATTTCTCTTTAAAGTTGATAAAAATTTATTTGATTTCATGTGGACATCAAATTTGTTTATGGTTCACACTGTGAGTGAAATGTTTTTAGGACTTCTTCTTCATATGAACATTGAGGATGAAATTGTTGATATTTTATAATGTTTTTAATTTAAAATAACTAAACATGTATATTCATTTTTTTATTATAGTTGACATTACTTTCTATTTAAATAATATATATATTTTTTTCATTTTTATTTTAAGAGAGACACTTGTCAAAGGTTGAGCACAAACAAAATTACACCTCTCTCCCATACTGGGTTGTAGAATGAGCCTCTCAGCGCAATAATACCTAACTACCTTATATTAACTAAGAAATAAACATAAAAATATAATCAATGTCATCCACTTCTTATCTATATTATTATACCATATATTTTATCAACAAATTTTTGTTAAGTTCCATCTAAGCATTAATCTCATTGATAGTTGTTCGCAATAACAATATTTATAACCCTTTCATCAAGTTACAAACTTTTGTTGGCTTCCAACAAACAAATCAACACACATAATAGTGCCCATTCATCCCCAAAGTTTTCTTTAGCAATAGAATACTTCTACAATTTTAACATATACAATATGTCTACAAACACAAAAAATTGTGAACTTCATGTAGGATTTTAAGCACAAGCAAAACATCAAGCTGTGACAAAATACTACATTAGTAATTTGCATTAAAATGATAAGAGAGAATCAAATAACATTCAAATAGACTAAGTAAATGCAACGAAAAATTCAAATTCACTTATCTTACTTTGCTTGACCTGAGGACAATTAAACTAGCATACTTGCTCAACAATTAAATGGAAATGTGAATGTGAATGGAGGGTTGGATAGATAGGATGACCCAAGATATACAAGGAATGAAATGAAATAGAGGACAGTAGCTGAAGCATCCTAAAAATATCTATCTTAAGTATGGATCTAACATGATTCGAGAGGGATCAAATTTCTTCATGTGCAAACTTCTTTAGAGTGCAAAATACATTGTGAATTTTTTCATTGTTTAAATTGTAATTTTGAATTCTATATAAAGTATATATAGGACAAAACAAACGTTTTAACATTAAAAACTTATTTTTTTCTTAATATATACATAATTTTTTTAAATGACATATACTATATACAAAGTTGACATTTATTTTATATAACATGTACAATGAGATATTTTATTGACATAACTTAAAATGATTTTTTAATTATTAGTAAATATTTAAGTATATGCCGAGTATTAAAATATTTTATTTTAGATTTTTTTTTTCTATATATAGATATATATAAATTCGATGTCAGACATAAATTAGTTAACATAGATGTTTAATTATTTTATTTAAACAATATGTTGAAATGTTTTTGAAAAAATAGTTTATTTAAATCTCTTAATGAAATATTTTTGAAAAGTGTAAAGTTTAAACATCTTAGTTGCACATTTTTTTTACTTCTAATTACTTTACAACATATTCATTTTGTTTTATTATAGCCAACATTATTTTTCAATTTAGAGCATAGTTTCATTTTTATTTTATAGGGGCACATGTCAGTTTGAGGGATGGATGGATGAACTCACACATCCCCCTCATATTGGTTTGTAGAATGAGCCTCTCGGCTTAATAAGTATGGTAGAGATTACAATAATATGGTGAAAAGTCAACTTATATTAATGAATAAAATAAGAGGATATTGTAGAACAAAAATTGGCTAGAATGGTTGTACCCATCTCTAAATAAAGAGATAGTAGCTAGATACATTCACAAAAGCTATTGCAAGGGGTCAAAATAATTGTCTTTTAACATAAAGAGAGAACCCTAGAGGTGCAAAAGCATAACCCTAGAAGATAAAATGGCAAAAATTTTATGGGCCTTTGAGGTGGTTAGTTGATACATCAACTTTATAGGGGCACAATGTTTGCATACAATATCAATTTGGGGTGCATGATAGTTCATCAGAAAGAACTATTTTAGCAATAGATCTTTTGGTTGGGGCTAGGGCATGCCATTGCAACCACTAGCCCCCAAACTTGAAAAAATACATTGTTTAAGGCCTTAGGACAACCCTAGATGTTTGGGACACAAATATCATAGAAAAAACACCAATAAGATAGAAAACTGTCAAAATAGAGGAAGAGGGGGGTAACCACTTATATCTATCTATATTATTCCTCCAACCTTTGAAAGAAATTATACTCATTGCATCAATTTCCCTCATCAGATGGGGAAACTTTAATTTAATTCCTAGTGAGCCACCTATCTTGGTGAAGGAGTTTCCCAACTTTGACAACCTACCAGAATTTTATGTGTTGTTGACAAGCATATTTTATCTTGGTGTCCATGATCTGATCCATTGTATTCTTATTCAATGTAATCAAGATTAAGTTCTATGGGGATCAATTCCTTGATTACATTTGATGTGTCCAAAGAGGTGGATAACACGTTCAATGAAACTCTACATTAAATATTGGGTGCAAACCAAGGAAAGGAAAAGTGCTTAATTAAAAATTATTTTCACCCACAACCTTTATGATTGTGTAAGGCCCATATTAGAGTTGTATGTGTTGGCATTTTGGCACAGGTGTGGCCCTATGGTACACGAGTTGTCCTTGATGGCAACTCACTTTGGTGTCAGACCTCAGTTCAGGCGCTTAGAATTAAGGAAATCTTGTATACGCAGGTTCACCTTGCTGAAGATGCGTATACACGCGGGTTATACGTTCAGAAGTCGCTTATGCGTATACACGCACTTTTATGCATAGAAAAGCGCATACATGGTGGGAAACTTATTTTTGGTCCATGGTTGTTAGTCCTTGGAATTTGAACCTATGGTTTTGGACCAAGATATCTCGTCAGAAGTGTTGACCCCAGGTTTTGGGCCCTTGGTATTGGTTTATTATGGTTTTGGACCGTGGTATTGTGGAAGGCCTAAAACTATAAAAGAGGAAGGAGATCATGTGACAAGGGATAATCTAAATTATTATTGAATATCTGATAATGTACGAGATCTGAAATATTGGTGATTAGCATTGTGGAGTAGATTTGGATCTGAATGAAGGAGGAACCTTAGCGAAAAGAAGGATAAGTTCTATTGATGGGTCATAATCTCTTGGCTTGAATGATAATATCTTTCCATGATTTTGATCTGTTATATCTGGCACATGCGTGATCTATAAATCTGATAATCTGGGTTAATGAGTGCCTGAATACTTGAAAGAGTGAATTACGTTTGTAGATCTTTACGCAGGTTCAATTCAGCTAAGGCGCGTATATACGCAGGTTCAGTGAAGGAAAATAGCGTATACGTAGGTTGTTCCATACGCAAAAGCGTATGCACGCAGGTTTCATGCCATTAAAGTAGCGTATACATTTTGAGTTGTGTTTTTGCTGCTTCTGTTTATTGCTGTAGTGTTCTGGGTTCAGTTTTGGTGTGTGTTACTGTTACTTTGATCTGGGTACAGTCGTCAGAAAGGTGTTTATGCTGATTTAGTTTTTGTGAAAAGGTGATTGGTTGATGCAGAAATTCTTGATGGTTGATTGATGTTAATTGTGGATCCAGTCTGAAAATTTATGAAACGTGGTCCTTGAAAGAAAGAGAAGGTTGTAGCCTTCTGTAGGCCAGCACCTACGTACTAGTATCTTGGCTAGTGCAAGAGCTAAGGGGGTTGTAGCTCCCTTCCAGAAGAAGCTGGAAAACGAGAGAGAGCTGTAGCTCTCTGCAGGTTGCAACATGCGTACTGGTAAAAGGACTGCACCAGTACACTTGTAAAAAGAAGTTTCTAATTAAAGAAAAGAAGAGACGAATTGCAGCAGGTGATTTTCACCCACATTGGGTTTCCCCCTTATATCTTGTGTTCTTGTGTGTGATTGTCTTTCTGCTCTGCTTTACTGTTTCTGGTTACTGGTTATTTGCTTCTGAATCATAGATTAATAACTGACATCTGAAAGATAAATCAAATTACAAGTCTGCTTTGTATACATGGGTTTCTTTATCTATAGTTGTGTATATACGTGGTTTTTATTAAGAGAAGTAGCGTATATCATCTGGAATTGAAAATTAAATATTTGACTTGATAATACTGATTCGCCCCCCCCTCTCAGTATTATTTCCAACAGTATGACATTCCTATGGGCGCTTATGAGGCACTCTTTCTATAAATATAAACACACCTTATCACCAAATTGAAACTTATGTGGAACCCTATGTTGTTCACGTTACTACTTGTACTTGTTATTAGATTTTGGTAGGATATAATTAGATTTTGGTAGGATATCATTGACATATTGTTGGAGGTATTGGATCCGTTTGGAAATTTTGTTTGCACTAATTGAGTAAACCTAAGAATGGGATGAATATGTTTATGAATATGAAATGGGCATAGCTACACCGATTAGGCCAATGGTTGAAACCCTAAACACGCCTAAAAACGACTTTGACTAGTAGAGGTATGGATGGATATATTATAGATACATTGAACATATGGAAGGATTTAGTCCCATGTACACAGATTCTTGGATTTTTCCATGTGCAAGATATGCAAATTCATCTTGTTTACCACTTCTATTTGTCACTTGATTAGGGATGAAAGATTACCATTTTGGTCAACTTGGTATCCATGAGAGACAATAGACTAGAAAAAATTGTGGTGAGGAACATCTTATCCCTACCTTAAATAATGGTTTGATGTAGCCCAAAATCAACCCAAACAATCTGAAAGTAGAGGGTAGCAATGGCTTAAGTTATGATGCTCTTCTTCAACGGTGCCAAAATGGCCATCTTAGAGAACTAGTTGATAACATCAAACACAAAATCATTAACATTATTTGTGGAAGGAAAACCTAACATGTAATCCATGGAGACTACCTTCTAGTTCTTGTCCAGGCTAGGTAGAGGAGTGCATAACCCTACTTCTCGATGGTTGGTTTATCGAAGTCACAAATAGTGCAATATTTGATATACCCTTAGACATATTTTTGAATCTTTGGCTAGTATTTGGTATACTTACTTGAAGCAACACAAAGGTGACTCAGGTAAGTTCCAACATAGGAGCATACCCCAGAGTTTCAAGTATAGAACTTGCTTTAACGTAATAAACATATGGTATGCAGAAGTGAAGTCAAAGTCACTATTGTATAATTTTGACCACTAAAGGGTCTCTACAAGAGTTAATAATCTTACTTAGCGCCACAATTGGGGCTAATTAAGACAGCCTGAAGCATGATTGGCGTTATCCTTATTGTATTTAATGTTCAAATGGAATTGTTGCAAGTATGTGGACCATTTTTATGTCAATAATTTTGTAAATTTCCTTGTGTCTACATAAATTTTAAGTGTATGTGATCGATGTAGATGATTATCTCCTTCCCTAGAATATAATTCTTTGTTATTAGTAGGCTTGCATGATTGGGTACATATCCTTGTCAAAGGTGAGATATCTTCGAATAATATCAGAGAGTGTTTGACTATGGCAGACCACTAGATGTCCTTGTTGAGTGAGTATTGCACTAATAGCATAATTGGAGGCATTTGTATCAATCTCAAATGTCTTTTGTAGGTCTGGTAGGGTGATTACTGGTTTAGAGTAAACATGATGTTTTAGATTCCATGGTTTAGATTAGATAATTATATTTTTTTCATTCCTCTTGATGCTTTTAGAGTGAAAAATGTGGAGGAATCAACTCACAGGACCATTTTTACCAGTGGCGTCAAATTTTTGCAAATCAGGCTTTCAAATTTTTTGAGAGTAGTTTCAGGTGTCAAATTCAAGTATTTTGGGTGGTTAAAAATTTATGATCAAGATTTTAACCCTTTTGTAGGATTCTAAACACATTTATACCTTTCCAACAATGTAAGAATTGCCTCAATTAGAGTCTATATGCAAATTTTATGTGACTCGAAAGTTGAGCCTCCTATTTTGACCATTGTAATTCTAGTGGATGTTGTGTTAGCCCCCATGAACCGGATTTTAAACAGGAAAACAAAAAATTAAAGATATAACCATAAATACAAATATGTTGTAGAAATAATACTTCATTTCATTAATATCAAATACTGAAATATGCTTACAAACATAATGGAAATAAGACTAGCTCGGGCGATGGTAACTTATCTCTTAGAAGAGATGTGGCAGCTACATGCCTCTGAACTACATTACAATGAGGCTTGCAGGCCTATTTGTTATTAAGAAATAATGGAAAACCCTAAATATCTAAAAACCTGACCATACGAGATGAAACACCAAACTATGAGCCACTTGGAGTAAGTTGGTACATCAATTTCCTGGGGTCGTAAATTTGGCATATGATCTTCATTTAATGCACACGGTATCTCGTTAGAAAGATCTATCTAAGGATTACAACTTTTGACAATGAATATTTAGATGAGAACATGTATTCATGACCGATGGCTTTCCCAAAAAATGTCATTGAGTGCCTCAAAACGACTCTAGAAGCTCATGACCTAAAAAAATGCCAAAAATAGTAAATTCTGGTACAATTAAGGAAACTAAAAAAGTTGAAAGAAGTAATGGTGGGGGTCCAAGTGGAATAGGCGGGTGGCCACCAATATCCACCTGGATCATTCCTCCCCACTTAGGAAGCAATGGTACCCATTGCATTGAGTTCCTCCATGAGATGAGTAAACTTCTGCTGAACTTGGTCCCTGGTAAGCCACTTTCCCTGCTGAAGGAGTTAGCTTGCCTTGAAAACTTGATATAGTTGGATCCTTTAATGTCAGGTGTTATTGTGTTGTGTGTCCATGATTTGATCAATTGTGTCTTGTTTCATGCGATCTGGGTTTAACTCTATTATTGTGATTTGTTTTGCAATGTTAGATGTGTCCGACAATGGTGGAAAGTAGGGTCGAAGGCATTCCACATTGAACACTGGGTGCATACCAAGGAATGGTGGAATACTGAGCTTGAAGGAATTATCCCCTACTACCTTGGTGATGGTGTATGTCCCATGTCAGAGGGGGTGAACCTTGCGGTAGGGCCCAATGAGGTGCTCCTTTTTCAAATGTAGCCAAACTTTGTCATCCACCTGGAACTTGTGTGGCACCCACTGTTGGTGATGTTGATACTTGTACATAGAATTGGATTTGTCAAATATGTCATGGACCTATTGGCAGATGTTTTGAATGTGCTCAATGAAGTTGTTTGCCTTGTCAGCTTCGAACTGGACATGAGCTAAATCTTCCTGAGTAGCTGCAAATGTTATGACCACATCAATGGGATAGTGGCTGGAATCCCAAGCCCACTTGAAAAGGGTTGTGGCCAATCAAGTTGTGGATAGCCCTATTATAGTTGTGCTGCACATAGGGGAGGCTCTCATCCCATGTGCATGGATGCTTTGAATTGTACATGCACACAATGTGTACGTTCATCTTATTGTTGACCTCTGTCTAGCCATTAGTTTGGGGATGGAAAGTTGTGTACTTAGTGAGCTTGGTGTGCAACATCAACCAGAGACTGGAGAAAAATGTACTGAGGAACCCGTTGTCCCGATCTGAGATGATAAACTATGGGATCCCAAAGTTTATCCACACTCATTGAAAGAAGGTTTTAATTGCGGCTTCTGTTGTGATATTATTCTTGCAGACCACCATAATGGCCATCTTCGAGAATCTGTCGATGACCATGAAAGTACAGTCATTTCCATGCTTAGTATAAGGAAGGTATGACATGTAATCCATGGAGATTGATTCCCAAGGTCGACTAGGGGTAGGTAGCAGAGTATAGAGGCCTTGCTTCTTGATGGTTGGTTTGGAAATGGCGCATGAAGTTCAGGATTTGATATATTTCCCAACATCCTGTCGAAGATTCGACAAGTAGAAATACTTATGCAGTACTGCCACTTTTTTCTCAACCCCGAAAAGTTTAGTGACCCGACTGTAGTGCACATCCCATACAATATTGGAATGCTTGCTTAAAGGAACAAAAAGGTGTCCTAGGTGGCATAACAATGCATTCTGGAGGTGAAGATATGGCACCTGTTGACCCTCCAAGAGCATCTGGTATTTGTAGCCGAATTCTAGGGCGATTTTGTAGAGAAGTGGCTAATTAGAAGTCTCATGCCCAAAAGAGTTGACCACAGTGGTTAACGCCACGATCAGAGGTCAGTTAAGGTAGTCGTCCCCTTGGTGGTCAGAAAGAGATGATATGGTTATCCAATTATCCATCTAAGAGCAAGTTGGGGTACATTTTGGGATCCAATAGTCTATTATATTATATTAGGATAGTAGATTCCTAAGTGCATTTTGGTCAAGTCTTTAGTTAATGTTGGATACCAAACTTACTAAATCCATAGTGTTCCACCCCCAAATTGATGGCCAAATAGAGGTCATCAAAAACATGATCATACACGTTCTACGCATGTACAACTTAAAGCATCCACGCACATGGGATGAAATCCTCTCCTATGTCCATCATAGCTACAACAAAGCTCTCCATAGCTCAACGAACCATAGTCCCTTTCAGGTGGTTTTGGGATTTTAGCCATTATGTCCCATTTATGTGGCCATACAATTTGCAGTTACTCATAAAGATCCGACTCACATTGAGTCTGAAGCCAACAGGGCTAAAAACTTTATTGAGTACATTCAACACATCCACTAGTAGGTCCATGATATATTGGATAAAGGCAATGCTAAGTACAAGTAGCACCATGATCAGCGTCGAGTGTCGCACAAGTTCTAGGTTGGTGACAAAGTTTGGGTACATTTTCATAAGGAGCACCTCACTAGACCCCACCGCGAGATTCACTCACTCTGATATGGGCCATACACCGTCACCAAGGCTATAGAAGAAAATAGCTTCAAACACATCATCCCATCATTTGTTGGTCTGCACCTAATGTTCAATGTAAACTGCCTTCAACCATACTTTCCATTGTTATTGGACACATCTGACATTGTAGAACAACTCACACCAATAGAGTTAAACACAAAATACATGGAGCATGCCACAACTGATCATCTCATGGACACGCAGATCAAGAACACTCGTCAATGGAGGATCCAACTATATCAATTTGTTAAATTAGGCCAACTCCTTCACCAAGGCAAGTGGTTTACCAAGGAACATGCTCAACAGAAATTTCCTCACCTCATGGAGGTTATGCACATAATGGGGACAATTGCTTCGAAAGGAGGGAGGACTGATCTAGGTGGATATTGGTGGCCACCTACCTATTCCACCTAGACCTCTAGTTGGATTTTATATGTCTCCATGTTTATTTCAACATTTAATATTTTTAGCAGTTTTTGGGTCATGAACTTTGAGAGCAGTTTTAACCCCATAAACAAAGTTTTTTTGAGGTCTGTAGCAGGCCTATGGCCATATGCAAGGGCCTAATGCAAATATTAAATTACTGAGAGAGACATTTCCAACAAGTTATCGTATGCACCAAACACAGATAATATGACCAAGTTGCGACCTCGGGAAGTTGGCTACCTAACTAACCCCAACAGGGCCCACAAACCCTCGGTGTTCCATCTCCTGGGGTTATGGTTTTGGTTTTTTAAGGTTTTACCTTGTTTTTTAATAACAAATAGCCCCTTGTGCCTCATTGTAACATAGTTGAGAGGTATGTAGCCTCCACATATCTTCTTAGAGATAAGCTACCATCTCCTGAGCTAGCTTATTTCCATTATGTTTGTAAGCATATTTCAATATCTCGATATTAATGAAATGAAGTGTTATTTCTATTGCATATCTATATTTATGGTTATATCTACAATTTGTTGCATTCTTGTTTAATTTTTTATCACATATAAATGTTCAATGTTGCCAACAGTGAAAGTCCATGATGTTTTCCATGTTTCATTTGTGAAGAAGTATGTCCAGGATGTTGAGTATGTGATTGATTGGTTAACCAGAGGGAGAATTCTAGTTAGAACCTCAGTGAATTTTGCAATGAAAACAACTTATGTTATGGAACATATCAATCAAGCATGTTAAATGTAGTGGAAGCACTTTGGGCCCAATGAAGCTACATGGGAGACGGTTGATGAGATGCGGGATATGTATCCTTCTTTATTTGTTGTTTGACAAAATGTCTTTGATATATCAATTTTGGTTTATGATTATAGATGCATATTTGTATTATATATATGGTAATGATCTATCTTATAAATCTCCAAGAATAAGTTTGTTGTAAATATTGCATCAGGTTGTGTTATAAAGTTGTAATAAGCAATATTGTGTTCACTGTTTCAACAATTTGTTAGGATGTAAATGTTGCATCGAGTTGTGTCAAAAGCTCCATGAGCAACATGTTTTGTTGGTTATAAGCATCATTAATCACCGAGGATGATGTTCCCCTAAGGGGAAGGTATTTCTAACAACCCCTGGTTGATTTTCCATGTAAATAAAATAAGACCAGGATCACAAGACATGTATTCCAAGTTGAATGTTGTGAAAGCACTATAGTGGACATCAATTGTGATTAGTTGATGGCTATGGAAATTGGCAAAGGAATTGGTAAATGAAAAGAGGCAATAATTGGCATTTAATTATAAAAACTAAGGAAAATAAGGGAAAAGGAAGGTGGAGAGACACATATTTTCATGCAAGCGAAATTAGAGTGAAAATGAAGGAAAATGAAGAAAATAGAGGCATCAATGATAAAAATGCTTCAGAGAAACAATTATTATCTTTTGTCAGTTCAGTTTTGTCTCTCTCATTTCATTCTCTCATATTATAGCACACTTAGAGCATTCTTGGAGTATGTTTGAAGCATTCTAGCATTCACTTATATTGGAGAAATAAAGAAAATAAAAACAAGGGATTGTAAGGGAGATAGTTGGATCAACTACTATAGTGTGACTGTTTTGTGGGTAATAGGTTTAATGTTTGATTTTCTTACTGATATTTGGATGCAAGCTATATTCATGTGCTTCCCTAGTTATGTGTTGTCATTGGCATGGATATTTTCCTACATTGAAAATGGTTTCAGCCTTTCCTTGCCATTTCCTAGATAGCCATGGTTTTGTGTGTTTTCTAACTTGTTCTTATGATTGGTGCTTAGTTTCCCAATGAATGTGGGTTGGAAGAAATTCTATGAAAGCCCTAGAATAGTTTGGGTTGAGTTACTAGTTCCCGGAGCCATATGTTGGGACAAATTCTCTGGAGCACTTGGTTGTTTGAGCTACTATTCCCTAGAGCTATGGTTGGAACAAATACTCTAGAGCCCTAGAAGGTTATGAGTTAACTTACTAGTTCCTAAAGCTCTAGACGTCTTGGGTAGAGACTACTTTGGTTCATGTTAGTGATTTCTAGACTATGGGGGTGGAATCACTATGGTTGAGGGTTGAGGTGGTTTGGCCTCTAGAAGCCCTGGTTTTCTTTTTATTTAACCCATGAGATCCGACATTCATCCTTGGAGTATGGCAAGGGGGTGATTAGTTGATAGAGATATTTGGTTTAGCCCAATATATGGTTGTGTGGTATGTGGAAGTCCCTGACTTGGTTGGAATTTTCATATATTAATAAGATATATTTTCCTATTATGATTTACGAGAACTTGTAACAGTTATCATGTTGAAATTATGCTTGATTTTCCATGGATTATATGCTATTTATTTGTTGGTTATATGATGTATTCAATCTATGGTTCTTGTCATTTTTTGATAAGTTATTGAATGGTTGATGAATGCATGGAGTAACAAGTTCCATTTCATCTAGCTAGAGAGGGCTTTGAGGCTTCTTGGTGATTCTTAGATGAGTACTATAAATTATGATAAGATATTCATTCATGAACTGTAGCTTATATGTTTTCCATATGTTTGACAAAATTTCAATCATGGATTAGGCATGTCTACGTCAAGTACTTTCTTGATTTTTGATTGATCAATATTTTTGTTTCCTTTGATTGCATTCTTGAAAGTTACAGGAAATTTTCAGTAGTGGTCTAGAGGCTAGCCTGAAAAGATGGCTCAAATCTTGGAACCGTTCGCACTACAATGGAGGATTTAGGTCATAACTGCATGGAGGTAGGATTGTGCGTGTAGTTGGGGCCTCATAATTTCTCTCTTTCCTTATTTTTCATGCAGTTAGGGTGTTATGTCAGTGAAAAAGGGTTCCAACTGAGGGATTGATCACCTGGGGTGGTTATTCAGCTCCTTAGTGATCTATAGTCCCTATGGGATGTCACTAATTGTTCATTTTGTAGGCTCCACTTCCTTAATTGGAACATGGATGTTGGTTCATGTTATAGTGACACTTGTCTCATGTTTTCCCTAGCAGGCTGGTGAATTTCAATAAATATGAGACGGGGCATTACATTAGGTAGACAATTTCATTAGGAAGATGTTTCAATGGATTTCACTATAGGTTTACATAAATATAAACGAAATAATGTTGTTATGGTAGTTGTAGATGAGATGAAATATATGCCCATTTGTTCTACATTTTTCATTCTTAAAGTAGGTATCTAGATATAATCATTAATGGAAGGAATCAAGAGCTACGTGGAATACCAAAGATTATTGTAAGTGACAAAGATCCAATTTTCACTGAGCATTTTTAGATTCATTTATTTTCTTGTATTGGTACTTAATTTTCCCATCGTTCATCTTACCATCCTCAATTTGATGAGAAAGTTGATAATCTGAAATAATGTGTATAAGGATATCTACATTTATTTGCATATAATAAATCGACATAATAAACCATAGGGTATCCCATAGCATAATGGTGGTATAACACAACCTTCCATAATTAATAAAAAATATACCCATTTATGAAAATTTATGGATATCCCCCTCCATCTATCACATCAATCATAAAAGGGACAACAAAAGCTCAAGGAGTGGACGACCACATAAGGCACCAACAAGAGGTTCTCAAACAATTGAATGAAAAGTTGGTTATAGTGAAAACTAGGATGAAACAATAAGTGGATCAACAATATAGTGAAAGGGAATTTGTTATTGGGGATTAAGTACCTTTTAGACTACATCAATATAAACATATGCACCTCAAGTAGGAGAACTAGGACAATAAAATAAAACCAAGTTATTATGGCAATTACATGGTGTTGCAGAGGATTGGATTTATGGCATACAAATTTTAATTGCCTCTATCGTCATGTATACATCTATCCTTCTATGTTTCTTTACTAATGAAGGTAATTAGTGACAATATCCTAGTCCAAACATTTTCGAAAAGGTCCCAGTGTTATTCTATGTGCAAATCCTTCCAATTATGCCTCTGGGGTTCATGAAATGGATTATTTGAGTCGTATTGTATTCCATGAATGTATCAAAGTGAACTCTAACAAAATCAAAGATATGAAGGAATGGAAAATACCTAATACCTTGAAGAAACTTAAAGGATTCTTACGGTTGATAGAATATTACAAAAAGTTTACAAAGAATTATGGTTAAATAGTAGCACCTTTAACAAAACTATTGAAGAAAAAGGAATTTTAATGGACTAAAAAATTAGCAAAAATATTTTTAGAAACTTAAAGAGGTTGTGTGTACAACTCCCGCATTAGTTACTCATGATTTCACAAAAACATCCATTATGGAGTGTGATTCCTCGAGACATGGAATTATTGTATTTTTTATGCAATAAAGAATACCCCTTACCTTTGAAAGTAGTGAACTTAAATGAAATGACTTACTAAGGTCCATTTATGAAAAATGTTGGCCATGCTAAGTCTAGTTAAAAAATGTCATCCATACCTAATCGAAATACACTTCAAAATAAAAATATAGCATGATAGTTAGAAGTACTTCTTAGAACAATGATAACTTTCAAAAGAGAAATAATGTTTAGCTACAAATTTTTTGGGTTATGACTTTGAAGTTATCTAAAAAAATAGAAAACAAAATATTCTGGAAGATTCACTCTCAAGGAAAGAGGAAGAAGTAAGATATAATGGAAGCAATACGAGGAGATATACAAGATATAAAGGAAGTACAATGATAGAAGAATCCACAAAAATAATATGAAAGCTACATGGAATACCAAAGATTATTGTAATTCACAAAGATTCAATTTTCCTTGGATATGTTTTGACTAAAATATTTTCTTGTTTGGGTACCAAATTTTCTCATAGCTCATCCTACAATCCTCAATTTGATGGGAAAATTGGTTTTGTGAAATAATGTGTATATGGATATCCACATTGCTTCGTATATGATAAATAAACATAATAGGTCAATTGGTTTTGGTTAGTATAATGGTGATACAATATATCTTTCCATCCTTAATACAAAAGTTTCCCCATTTATGGAACTTTGTGGATATCATCCTCCATCCATCACATAACTCTTGAAAGGGACTATAAAGGCTCAAGAACGGGATGACCATATAATTCACCAATAAGAGGTTCTTAAAATATTGAATATTAACTTGTTTATAACACAAAACATTAAGTTAACATTCTCTCATTCCTTATCTCCTTCTCTCTCTCTCTCTTTAAATTTGCGAGTCTATTTCTCCCTCGCCATTTCCTTCATTCTCTCTAGCCCCCCTCACTCTTTCCTCTCTCTGATCTTCTATTCCTCATCCCCTCTACCATGTCTTATTGTCTCTCTCTCTCTTGTTATTTCACCCCTCTTTTCATCACCAATATCTCTCTCGTACCATTCCCCTCAAAAGTCTACCCTCTTTTCCTCTCTCTCCCCCATCATAATGTTTTATCCCCTATCTGTGTCTCTCCTCACCTGTCTCTCTATATTTACTCTCTCTCTCTCTCTCTCTCTCTCTCTCTCTATATATATATATATATATATATATATATATATATATATATATATATATATATATATATATATATATATATATATATATATATCTTTGTCTATTTACCCCATCCCTCTCTCTCGTCACTTCTCTCATGCTCCCCCACTCTCACTTTACCATTGTCTTGTCTCTCTCTCTCCACCCCTCTAAATTTTATCTCTCCTCATACCTCCATCTCCTAACCTCCTTCCCTTTATTTCTCTTTTCCTCCTTCATTATACCTCCCTCTCCCCTATGTCATTCCATTTATACCTCTCCCTATATGCCTCTCCTTGGATCTATTTATCTCCCCAACACTCTCCTCTCTCTCCCTCTATTACACTCACTTTTCCCCTTACCCCTTTTATTTCTCTTTCTCACTCCCTCTCCCCTCATTCTTCCCATATCTCCTTTCCCCTCTCTCTCTCTCTCTTTCTCTCTCTCTCTCTCTCTCTCTCTCTCTCTCTCTATCTATCTATCTATCTCTTTGAATTTGCCACTCTATTTGTCCCTCCCTCTTTCCTTCCTTATATATCTCTCTCACTCATTCTCTCTCTCATTTTCAAAATCAATATCTCTTATTTTATTCCTCTCCTCTCTTTTTCCCACTTTATCTATCTCTTCTTGTCTCAATATTTTCCTCTATCCCTATCTCTCTCATCCATTCTCACTCTCTAACTCTATATATCTCGTCTTCTCACCCCCTCTTTGCATCACCTCTCTCTCTTTCTCTCTCACCTCCTCACATACTTCTACCCACTCTTCCTCTCTCTCACCGACATAATACTTTATCACCATCTGTACACTTTTTCCTACTCCTCTCTCTCCCCCAATTCTCTCTCTCTCTCTCTCTGCCTCCTCTATCTCCTTACCATATTTTCATCTCTCTCTACTCTCCTCCACTATATTTACTGCATAATAATTATGTATTCTCATTCTTCCGCTTTCCCTCCCCCTGCACCATCTCTCTCTCTCTCTCTCTCTCTCTCTCTCTCTCTCTCTCTCTCTCTCTCTCTCTCTCCCCATGTGTGTGTGTCTCTCTCTCTATCTCTGCCCTTCTTTCTCCCTCTCCCTATCTACACCCTTCCCTCTACTACTACACATCTCTATCTACCTTCCCCCTCTATCTCTTCCTTCTCTCTCTCTCTCTCTCTCTCTCTCTTCTCTCTCTTACCCTCCTCCCTCTCTCTCCTCTCTCTCTTCCCCTCTCCCCTCTAACAGCTTCTCTCTCTCTCCCCCTTGTCACCCTTTCTCCCATCTCTTTCTCTCTCCCTTGCACTCTATCTCTCTCTACCTCATGTCTTTCTCCCTTATTTATCTCCCCCACTCTCCTCCCCCCCCCCCTCTCTATGCCTATCTACCTATGCCTCTCACTTTCTCTCTCTCCCTATCATTCTAATCCTCTCTCTCCTTCCATTTTTCTCTCCCTCTCCTTCTAGATATCCGATTCTCTCTGCCCCTTTATCTCCCTTCCTCCCTCCCTCTCTATTACCCCCTCCCTTGCACTCTTCCCCTCTCTATCCCTCCCTCACACCACTCCCTATCTCTTCCACCCTCCTTACTCACTCCATCTCAAATATCTTTCTTCCTCCCATTATCCGTCCTTCCCTCGCTTCCTCTATATGGATATATCTCATTCCTTTTCCCTCACTCCCTCTCTTGATAAATCTTTTTCTCTCCCCCCCATATTTTTCTCTATCTCCCCACCAGCTCCATCCCTTTGTCCCTCTCTCTGCCCCCCTCTCATCCCACACTCCTCTGTCCATCACTTCCTTTCCCACTACACTCCCTCTCCCACTCCCATATCTCTCTCCTCTCCCTTTTTATTTATCCATACTCCCTACATTTTTCTCCCCTCCCCACCTTATCTCTCTCCCACACTTCCTCCCTCTGTTCACCTCTGTCTCCATCACTCTCCACCCCACTTTCTTCATCTCCCTCTATCCCTCCCTCTCTCTCCCCCTCCTCCACTCTCTTCCTCATCCTCTCTCACTCATTATTTTCCACCCCCTTCTCTCTCTCTCTCTCTGCCAACTTCATTTTCCCTCTACGCATATCACTATATGAGGATTGATAGTTATATGCAATAACTTGGGAGGAATTCCTAAAGAAGTTTAGGGATTGATATCTAAGTTAGTGTTATTATGATGACCATGCTAAGGGGTTTCATGAGCTATGGTTAGGAAAAATTACAATGGATGAATTTGTGGTGAAATTCACAAATTTGTTGTGGTACGTACCTTATATTAAAGAATTTCACAATCTGAAGATGATGGATGAGGAAGTAAGAAAAGCTAGACTATGTTATCAACAGTTTAAAAATAAGCGAAAGACACACAAGTTTTGGAAAAAACAAACACAAAACCAAAAGTGTAATGGGAGAAAAATGGCAGAAACCAGGTTATCTAAAGAACTTTGGAAAGGGCCATCAAAAAAAAAAATATAGCAAAGCTATTACAATGCATCTGGTATAGTCACAAGTGGGATCAAAACCCATGAACTTGGATGGGAAGAAAATTAGGGTGGTAAAGAAAGGGAAACACTGAAGTGTTGGGGGTGTGGGGAACCCCATGTATTGAGAGATTTCCCACATAACCACCAGTTTATTCAAAATATTCAAGTTGTTTGGGAGATTACTAGTATGAATGACATCTCCAAGAATATTCCCAGAATAAGCATTGCCTTGGAGGATAGACAGGAAAAACATAAATCAACAATGATTGAGGTAAAAGGTATTATCTCCAACCAATGTGATTCTATTTTAATTGATCGAGGGGTTAGATTAAGTTACATTCGGCCACAGTTGGTAGGAAAATGTGAACTTCAGACTAAAAGGTATAAAACCCCATAGCTAGGTCAATTGGCAATTGGTACCAAGAGAAGGGTAACTAGCCAAGTAAAACAATGTCCTCTTAAACTAAATGGCTACTCCATGATAGTAAATTTGGATGTACTTCCTCTATGATCTTATGATATATTAATAGGTAAAGATTGGTTGGAAAGTCAAGAAGCTATTATAAATTGCCCAACCAAAATAGTGAATTGCAAAAATCAGTAAGGAAATACTCAAATAATTCAAGGAATATTAAAACCCACATTTGTTAGACATATTACAGTTGTAGAAATGAAAAAGAGTGCACGTAGAGGGTGTCAATTATATCAAGTAGAGGTAGAGACAGGAAATCAACAAGGAGAGAAAACAAGTTTAAACACACTGCCAATTTTTAAAGAATTATTAGATGTGTTTCCAGATGAGATTCCGAGTTTACCACCTCACTGGGATATATATTTTTCTATCAATCTAGTAGTTGGTGCCACCCTATTATGAAGAGCACAATACCAAATGAGCCCATATGAGTTATTGGAATTGAAAATTCAACTTCAAAATATGTTAGATAAAGGCTACATTAGGCCTAGTGTGTCACCATGGGGAGAACATGTGCTATTTCTTATGAAAAATGATGGCACATTTCAGATGTGCATAGATTATTAACAGATAAACAAGTTATTTGTCAAAAATAAATATCCATTTCCCCGTATTGATGACTTGTTTGATCAAGTATAGGGGGAAACAAATTTTTCAAAAATAGACATGAGGACATGATAACATCAACTAAGGATCAAAATTGAATATATACACAAAGAAACTTTTAGGAATATATATGGGCACTACGAGTTTGTAGTGCTACCAGTTGGTATTACTAATGCCCCAACAACCTTTATGTGCTTAATGAACCATATAATCAAAAATATTTGGATAAATTTATGTTGGTATATTGAAAACATTTTGATATACTCTGGGAATGAAGAAGAACATAAAGAACACTTAAATTTGGCACTGCAAACTTTAAGAGAGAATCAACTATACGCCAAATTCAACAAGCGTGAGTTCTATAAAACCAGAATACAATATCTTGGTCTTGTCATCTCTAGGGAAGGATTATCAATTGACCTGGAGAAGGTTAAAACCATGGTTGATTGGCTTATTCCAAAATATGTGTATGTTGTTCAGTCCTTTATAGGAATTGTAGTGTATTATCACAGATTTATAGAAGGATTTTCTATAATAACATATCATATTACATCCTTACAGAGAAAAGGAGCAAGGTTTGAGGGGACTCCAGAGTGTCAAAAAAATTTTGACGCACTGAAATGTCTACTTACAATGACAACCATATTAAAACTTGTAGATCCCAATAAACAATTCATAGTTTGCACATATGCTAGTATGGATGGCTTAGGGGGAGTTCTATTGCAGGATAATTCGGTGATAGCATATGAGTCAAGGAAGTTAAAAACGCATGAAATAAATTATGTTGTATATGATCTAGAGTTTGTCGCGGTCATATATGCCCTTAAAAATGTGGAGGAATTATTTACTCGAGAAGAAATTTACCTTTGTAACTGACCATATTAGCCTAAAATATCTATTCAGGAAACCATATTTGAATGCAAGAAAAGCTACGTGGACAATTGTTTTTAGCGAATTTGAATTTGACATAGAACACATAAAGGTAAAAGAAAACAAGATAGCAAATGCAATGAGTAGGAAGGTTTATAGTATAAGTGGGGTGAAAGTTAGCAATGTTAATACAACTTTTCTGTAGAAGATTAAGAATTCTATCAGCAATGATCCAAAATATGTTGAAATTCAACCAAAATTACAGCAAACTAATATTCCTGGTTACACAATTTTTTTTGAAAAAATGTTGTTTTATAAAAGAAGAATGTATATACTCAATGTAAATGCTTTGAAACAGCTGATACTTGAGGGATATCATAAAGGACCTTATGAAGGGCACCCAGGATATAAGAAAATGGTCACAACCTTAAGGAAAAAATATTTTTCCCAAGAATGAAGAAAGATGCAGCTAAATACTTATCAAGATGCTTAGAATGTCAACAGGTAAAAATAGAGAATCAACACCATGCTGGATTGTTGAATCCATTACCCATTCCAGAATGGAAGTGGGAGATAATTTCTTTAGACTTAATCATCGGGTTACCAAAGACAAAGATACAACATGAATCTATCATGGTGGTAATGGACACCTTGAGTAAGGTAGCCCATTTCCTACTAGGACATTCTACCTTTGGTACAACACAAATTACTCACATCTTCATGAATGATATTTATTGACTGCATGGTATACCCAAGATGATTGTATCAGACAGAGATGCAAAATTCACTTCAAATTTTTGGAAGGCCTTTTTTTGGGGCATGGGAACCAATTTTAACTTTAGTATCGCATAACATCCTCAAATGGATGGACAAACTGAAAGAACAAATCAAATTTTGGAGGACATCCTCAAAATGCATGTAATGAATATACCCACATTTAGTTGAGTTTTGCTATAACAAAAACTATCATAAATCTATTAAAATGAGCCCCTTTGAAGCTTTTTATGGCAAAAATTCCCATACACTAGTTAATTGGAGCCAACTAGAGGATAAATTGGTTCTTGGGCTAGATGCATTACAGGAAATGGAACAGATTGTATGAAGAATTCGGTAGATTATTAAAATAGCTCAAGACCTATAGATTTTAACCCCATACAAAAATTACCTACACACGAATTCTAAAAAATAGAAAATAAACAATGGTAAGAGCATAAAACAAAAAACATATATACACAGAGATTTTCCCTTAGAAACCAAAATCGCGACTACCATAGTAATTTTTCATTATATTCCTTTCAATGTTACGATACATATATATACATTCCTAAGAATCCATAAACCCCAATCCATTAACACTGGATTCGAACATAACCATAGTTCCCTTGACCGGATCTACACAATACCATGGATAGAAAACCATCATGCCCAAAACCATGTGTGAAATCCATGAAAGAACCCATAGGTAGGTCCACCCACCTGATATAGGTTCCAAAAAAAAATTCTTAGAGCCCTTCGTCTTCCACCCCCTTCATACCCCGCAACAAGGGGGGAAGCTGCCCCCCTATGACTAACCTGTTGCGCCCAGTGCAATGTATAGACCAAAAAAAGAGTTATGAAAATAGAAAGAGAATAGAAAAGGAGTTCAAACTTGGATATCATGTATATTCGAGAGTTAAACCCAGAAAAAGTACCTTAAGTATGGGAACTTGTCCAAATTTTGCACCACGATTTTGTAGGCCATTTGAAATTTTGGATAGAGTAGGATGTGTAGCATACCAGATAATAGTATGCAATCACATTAATGTTCATAATGTTATTCATGTGTCTTTAGAAATATGTACATGATGAATCTCACATTATTCATTGGAAATTGCTACAGGTGGAACCCAAAGGAGACTTTATGGCTGAACCTCTCTGTATCTTAGACATGAAAGAGATTTGGCTCTAGAATTGAGCCATTGTTCAGGTTAAAGTGCAATGGAAGCACTTTACTCCCGAAGAGGACACTTGGGAGATAGAAGATGAAATGCAGGAAATGTACCCAACATTGTTCCAGAGGGAAATAATAGATAGAGGAAACACTGAGGATGGTGTAGGGGTCAGGATTCAATACCTCTTCATGTGTTAATGTTGATGATTACTATTTTTAATTATGTCATGTTCATGGCTATAGTTGGGGAATAACTCATTTAGAACTGAGATGCTTGCTAAAATAATTCTCCATAAAAAATTCTAGATAATATTCAATTAAGATTTAGTGGAGGGAGAAAAATCCATTAAATCACTTTGCTGGAGAAAGATGCCAACTTTGGAAAATCTTAAAGCTTCGCAGGAGGGAAAAGCAGGCTTTTAAGAAACAAATATTGGGCTAGTCGTTGTGGAAAATGACAAAAGAGGGACGCCACTAATAGAAACATCTAGTATAGAAGAAGGTATGAAATACCTAAGAGGAGAAACCAATAGAGGTTGTTGATTCCCTCCACAAGAATACTCAACTAATGGGGAACTAGAGGTGCAGTTCGAGGTTGGGTGGTGAGTAAATTCCCTAAGTCAGGCCTATGACAATGTTACTAGTTCGGAAATATTTTCTTGTGGTTGTTTACTGTAATATCATTGATTTTTGTATGTGCTAGGAATATTTTCTTCTATTGTTTGAATCTCTGCGAGTATTAATTAATTTAGAGTTATGTTACAATTCTAATTTATTATAGACAATGAAGTATGTGGAATGAATAACGTTAAGGATAATTCTTTTGTACAATATTTCTTATGCAAATTGTTGAATTATTTCCTACAGCCTGCTAGTGAAATGTATTGTAATATGATTATGGCATGGTTTAACCTCTATTAGAGTGCATTTGATTATTCCTAGGGAATAAATAGGAAAAAAAAATATTTTGATATGGAGTAAAGTCAAATTAATCTAGTCAAAAGATATTAGAAGTAGAATTACGGTAGAATAATCTTATCTCTATTGTATCCAGATAGATAGATCGAGTGTTATACATAGGTAGGAGACTTCTGGGAAAACTCTTCTTTATTGGAAAATGTAATTTTATTTTAAATAATTGAAGAGAAGTAATCTATTACAAGAAGTAGTCGGGGTTACCTCTGAATTATTAAATGTGAATCCTAAAATTAAACATGCACTCCACACAATAAGGGTAAGGTTATCAATAAAGGAAAAACTAGAATATTTAGTAAATTGCATGAAGCAGCCAAAACATAGTAGAAGGTCTATGACAAAGTAGATTTATAAATAAAACACATCTGTGACAATATAGGACTGCATGTGAAAAAAACTTCATATACTGTTAAATTTTATATTGACTAAACCCAATATCTATGTGGTAGAAGGAACAAAAAAAATCGATGTACCCATAATATAATAGAGTGTTAGTGAAAACAAATGCGTAGTAGGTCAGCAAGTTTTCTAGTACAAAAATATTCAACTGTTATTGTTACATATCATCGGACGTAGTAGAGTTCATGCCAGCAAACCAAATTCCCACTAAGGGGCAAGTTACCATAATTGATAAAATTCTTTGTTAAAGAAGATTTCATGTAGTTGAAGTGAACGGTAAGAAGAAATATTAATAACAAAGATAATTTGTCACAGTAAGTCGCGTTAGATTTACAAAAAATTAAAACCAGTTGTATATAATATATCTATGCACCAGTTGCACACTGAAATAACATTGATTCTTTTACAAATTTCTCATAAGAAAACAAATTATAGAGAAACCATAATTCTATTAATTGAGGACTGGATGAAGTCGAAAAGCATTCCCTAATCCGTTAGTTAACTGTAAAGGAAACATCACAGTGGAAAGTTGACGTACAATAAAACAAAGAAGGGTATTCACCACTTGAACTCAAAGCATGGAAATTAAGCTATATATATATATATATATATATATATATATATATATATATAGATGCACTAACTGTAGGTCTTTCATTCTTCTAGGGTCAAAAATAAATATAACACATAGGATACAGAACCAGTAGGATTAACTAAACAAAAACAAATAGGTAGGGTGTTCATTCAGTTAATTACGAGAATGAAAAAAATACCCTTTAGAATTAAAATTTAATGGATGGTGAGCTTAACTAGGAAACTCATGCATGGTAACATGTATCTTAGTGCTATAGTTGTTACCCACTATACAATGCCTTTTGAATAAAACCATGTTTTGTAAAAGAAAAACAAATATAGACTAATGAAACTTGAATCAAAGCAATGCTCTGTATAGGGAACCATAATGTAATTAAAATAACATGGATGTAACATAGGTTAAGACCTTGACATATTTCTTTTTAAACAAAAATGAATTGCATGATGTGGCCATTCTATCCAAAAAGCGAGAGTTACCAAATTGTGAGAAACATAAATTAACTAAATACAGTTGTAGGCCATAAATTGTCTACCAATCTGATAGCTATCCTCATGACAAAATCACAATATTATTATCCTGGGACTAAACTAGCATGGTAACGAAAAAATGTAGCAATTGGACATCGAAGAAACCCTAAGCATGGATGATAGGCAGGTGTCAAGGAGATGGAAGTCCCAGCTGGAAATTTACAAAGAAAAACCACTAATTTATAATAGTCAATAAGGTAATTAATTATGTTCAATAGAAACAAGGGAAACCCGAGTAGAGAATAGTGTTAGGGTTCACATATGCAAACCATTCAGGGAAAAACAAATACATGCATGGTAGATAAGTGTTCATCATGCTTAAACATAATTAATGTTGAGGAGTCTAAGGAAACACACCAAACCAAATATTAATGGGTTGTTCACCATAATCTATAACTAAGAAATAAGAGTCAAAACCAAAGGTCGAACAACTTACCAAGTAGGAGAGGCAAGCTAGTAACCTTGAAACCTGAAGTTGGTGGCCAAGTGTACAGTGAGAAAGACCTAGAGTGTATGCTCCTCCTTCTGTCTGTCGAACCTCATGAGCATTCCTGCGAAGAAAGAAAAATTTATTTAAAATGTGTATGGAATATGAGGAACAATGTAATCAAAGTTTTAAAGGCCGAATATTAAAATAGCACTTACTCAGACAAGGAGAAACCCCAAGCGCTCTAAGAGAGAAGGATTCGTGCATGAAAGGATAAGGGTCGTTTCTTTAACACACCACAATAGAGGTGATAGGCTATTTTTTTTTACCCTAGATGATATAAAAACAACCATACACATCTCATGAGAAAATCCCCTTGGTTGGTAAACAATGGATGACAAGAAAAATAACATATAGAAGAAAAATAGAGCAGGGAAATTATGTAAGTGGAAAAATGTACTTGTAAGTTGGGTGGGGGCAATCACGCCACGGTTCCAATAATATTAGTACTATCAGATATTTACAATAGGCAACAAAACCTCTGTTATGGAAGTTGAAACAATCCTAGGCGCCGTGGAATTTCCAATCATGAGAATGACGGAGTGAAACCCTATTGGCAAAGGAATTCATATTAGGTTTGTCAAGGTGCAATACCAACCATTAATTTCCTTAGTGACACAATCCATAGTAGGATCAAGAGTGATTTTATCGACACACAAACAAAGCACATTAGAGTGGATGATGTGGCAGCCATGGATAGGGATGCCATCCCATCAATACATGCCTCTCTTATCAACACCATAATGAGGTTTATGGTCAGTCATAAGAGCGCAGGGACCATAAAATGATTTATAGTATGGGAATCGAACCATAAACACATAAAAGCCAATATAAGTGTAAGGTAAGTATTTAATATATGCTAATATAGAGTGGGGTTTGTATATAAAGAGGTTATCTATTTAACTAGGAGATTACTATGTCAACACTATAGTCACCATGGTAATTTAAGGAATGAGTATCACTATGAAAACCACCACATAGATCATTTTCTCTACCAACTTTAAGGTCATTAACTAGTACCCTAAACAACCAAATATGATAACATTTATAGATTCACATTAATAATGTTAGACAATCATCATAACATCCATAACTATCAACTCAGCAAGGTATGTGGCGAATTAGTAATGTACATGTTTGTATAAGGAATTTTTTTTAATGGAAATTAGGTTCCTCACAGTTGTTGGTTGATTAATAGATGTAGTTTCCTGGTAAACTAGAACCTCATGAACTATATCTATGGGATTTAAAATTCAAATTCTTTTCCTTTCCTTTCCTCGGCTGACTAGTTAGAATCTTCAACAATAATTTCCTGAGTGTCAAATTATTGTTTAGAAGACAAGTCACATCCTGAGAAGATTGGCTCAAAGAAACTAAATTTAGGTACTCATGAAGATAACGAAGATGATTTTTTTTTCACATATTCTAGTGTTGAAGTCGTAGGGAATGTTATTTTTTAAATAGTTGGTGCAGTTAATTGAATATGTTGATCATATATAGACCATTGTTGTATAGCTAGCCTTGCCTTGCCTTGGCATGGAATTATTTTACCAAATGTTGTGCCTTGTCAACTAGTGATATGTACTCTGATAGTTGTTGATCAATAAGTAATCATTGTTCCAATTGCAACACTTTATTAAGAATCCCATACAAATATTCAACAACATTGTATGACTCTATTTTTTATTTCTTCCCTTCTCCAAACCACTCTCTCTCCTCCTGTTGTAGATGGGATGATTTTTTTCATGTAGAATCTAATTCTTATGGGTGGAATTTTCACGAGGTAGAGTTACTTTTCAAGAGTATAATTCTCAAATTATAAATTATTTACTTTTTTTATCCAATTGCATGTGGATGTTAAATATGTTGGCTAATTATTAAGAACTATGCTAAATGTAGTTGCATGATCTAATGTCTTTTCTAACACCTGCTTTGTTCGGGAAAATTATTGGTGAGACTTTTGAATTATAATGGATAATTATTAATATCTTTAACTATCGCTTTATCTTTGAATCCATTGAATTGAGAATTCAGTTGCTCATTGTGGTTGACCAACTTATGTACTAATTGTTGGACAACAAAAGGTGGATCATTATTTCTTATTCAAATGTTTATATTAAGTTGTTCTATTTCCTAGTTCTAACATTCCAGCCAAATCTCCATTTATTGTTATTTTGTCTATTGAATCTTGTTACTATCCAACTTCATTATTTTTTAATCCTTCTTTGGTTTATCTCACAATTTTTTCTACGGATTTAAATATATGCTTATCTGAAAAAGATGTGTTCAACTATCCTGTCTTTAGATCAGAGATGAAGTGCTAGGTGTAGCTAATTGAACAAAATGAACTTGTTGATCAATTAATGGTGAGGTTGAAGTAACCTATATTCCTAAATTGATTCTCACTAGCATTTCCATTAATATGTCATCCAACCTAGAATGCTTCGATGAAACTTCCTAAGTATCGGTATGCTTGTATGAGGTTTTATCCTGACCATAATTTTCTTTTATAATTGTTATCTTAGTAACATGGGGTGAATCAAAAGTCAAGTTGATGTTAAAAAAAAAAAAAATTCCTATTCGTTTTAGTCAACTATCCTTGGTCCTATGCCTACGATGAACTTCAATTTTCTATGTTGAGTTTGTGTGGAGTCGAGTTGAAATACCATCATTTTCTATGTTATTTTTCAATGAACACATCTTTTCCATGTCCAATCAATTGCAAGACGTAAGGCTCAATAGATTATGCTAAATATTGTTGCAATTTTCTAGGGTTCTTTATTTCGATGCTTTTCTAGGGTATGATCAAAAACGTTTCATGCAATTGAGTGTATATTATATTGTATTTTTGGGTCTTATAGTTGAATAGGTGTGAGGATTTCATGCCCATTAATTGTAGATGTTTACTCCCCTGTTGTTTTTGAACTCTGTGAATATTTTCTTTTCATATTCTTAGGAGATTATGTCACAAGTACTGAGAGGTCAAATGTAAATGGCCTTGTAAAATTATGTTTCCATTTCTTCTTCTTGATCAACATACAGAAGAAGTAAAAGTATATCCCCTTGTTCTTCTCGAGCTCATGGTGAAACTAGGAATAATATGTTAGATTATTAATTGATTTTATAAATATCTGGTTAGTTGTACACTGATACAAAACCTCTTCCGGGTCTACATCTAAAGAGTCGACATACAAAACTTAACATATTTTGAGGGAAAACTAAATGTGCAAGGAGGGAGGAAACATTTTTTTTATGTGTTGAGGTACTCTCCATCTATTGGAAAATTTCTAAAGAATTCCTGGGGGCTAACTTGTGAATTTTTCTTCATGGCTAGCCAAATTATTAAAGAGGGAATTGGAATGGAGTTATCTGAAAATTTACATCCATACTGATTCATATTCAACATGTCACCAATGTGTTTTCCCCAGTTGTAGATTTTTGTCATCATGGTCATTTGACCAATTTGTTCTAGCATAGTGAGTTTAATGTTATAGACTCTGCCTATTCATGCAAAATGATAACGGTAACCTATCCTTTTTAATGGATGCTTATTTTAATGATTTTTGTTTAATATATTTATTAATTTGAAAATCCGAATGTGAATTCTTATTTTGATGTTAACATTTTATTTTGAATGGCATAATAGATATAATACATATCTAAAAAATTATTTTCTCCCATTATGCTATAGAATTATGAGAAAATAACAAAATACATAACACTATTGTTGAATCTAATAAGCTTAATCGAGAAGTGATATTTATACTATCATCCAATTTTGTTGTGTTTTGTTTCCTTTCAATGCCATTGCTAAATAAAGAAATGGGATTGCCTACACATTTTATATAATGTGATTAGAATAGATATCCCTAATAGTTGACATATCAATGAAAGTAGTAGAACAACAAGCCTTCATCTTAGATTTGACTCAAAACTCAATATTTAATTTAATGCTCACTAGAAAAAAAAATTAGAAATAAGAAAAAAAAGTGAGATATCAAAAACTTATTTTAACAATATATATTTAACCCAATAATATAAAGGTGAATAAATAGAAACCAAATAGACAATATTTACTTTTCATATTGCATATAATAATGAAAATAGGAGAAAACCATATAGAAATACACAATTTAGAAATTTTATAATTTAGAAATAAATAAAAGTAAATTTAGAAAATCTTATCTATACTTGGTTAATTTTAATTCATGGAAAGATAAAATAGAAAAAAAAGTATAATTATTTACAAAATTAGATTGTAAAGAAATAATATCTGAAATGAAATTCGACACTAACATTAAGACCTTAAATGATCTACAAAGTGTACATCGTCATTGTATCATGTAATGGGTGAAATATAAGTACTAGTCAAGATCATTACCATATGTTGACTCTAATGATCTTGACTCATCAAAAGTGTTTTCGAGATCAATATCAATAATCAAAATATTATCTCCAAAATTCTCTGCATTTCTTAAATTCCTTTCTTATGGGATTGAATTTGGAATTACACTTCATTCTTATTTATCTTGACTATGTTACGCCAGTTTAAGTACATATAAGCTATAGTCTTAATGCTATAGTTAATGTTCTCACTATTAAAATTGATGTTTGTTGTAACATTTCAAGAGTTACAATGTCTTTACCTTGAAGTGTACTATGGGTCATAGTTTTTAGACTTCATTGTGTTAAAGATCATAATGCACTATGGTTTAATTAATTTTAGAGTTAGTCCCTTGAGAATAATCAAGTGATCAATATCATTTTTTATTAATGGCGATAGTAGTTAGAGGTTGCATTATGGAAGAGTTTGTATTTTTGTAAGAGTATGAATGATCACAATAAATTAGCATTATGCATCATATCAATGATTTGACATTCATAATGGTTTTTGGTTAAGAGAAACATATTGTATCAAATATTATAGTTTTTATAGTGGTCAAATGTTATATTAAATAAGGCAGACAATATGTGGAGGTTAATATATTTTTGGAGGTTAATTAATATTTCTTAAATTCAGCCAATGCATTTCATTAGGAGGTAATAGAGAGATTTTTTTTTATAGTGGTTTCCTTCACTGTTCAATGAAGATTTCACAATCACAATCTCTCCTTGGCAATATGTGAAGATTCCTTAAGGACTCCAACGAGAAAAAATGAGTTATTATATGATGATGTTGGATGATTAGAGAAAACAAATGGTAGCACAATTGGTAGACGATGTTCGAATATTAGAGAAAATGAGTGGTAAAAACCTAACAATGTTGTTTCCATTGGTAACACCAATGTTTTTACCTCTGTATGTTTTTCAGAAGTAAGGAAGATAGTTTTTTGGGGAAAGGGAAAGATGAGTGTCAGACTGAATATTTGAAGGTTGTAGCTTTTTTAGGAGAGCGTCAAGGGAAATTTGAGCATCAAACTGAATATCTGAAGGTCATCTGTTCGATCCACACTCCGGTCCATGCTCAACAAACCTAAAACTTCATAATTCTAGTTCTAATCACACTAGAGATAAGGAAGCCATTTCTATCCATTTGAATTATCATAACATTCTTTAGCCATGGTTCTTCTTCTTCGAGCCTTATTTTAAAGTCTTGTTTATAATTTTTTTCTGCAACTATGGATATCATTTAGGGATAATTTTGTTTTCACATTTGAAGCCATGCCTCTTCTTCGAGACTTGTTTTAAAGTATGGTTTACATTTTTTTCCTGCAACTATGGATAACGTTTATGGATAATTTTGTTTGCACATTTGAATGTTGAGCGCTTGTTTATAATTATTTATCTGCAACTATGAAAAGCACTTATTCATACTTTTCGTGTTCCGTTATATTTTTGTTCACACACATGGAAAGTCTGAGCACAATTAAATTTGCTTCTAGAATATAAACACAAATAATAGAAAAACATGAATGGCTATAGAGCATTGTGTTTACATTGTATTAATGCATAAATACATTAGAAATATATCTTAGCAGCGAAGGTATTGAAGGCATAGTGTTGTTTTGGTAATCTTGCGTTTCGGCCACCCTAACTTGATTTGGTCCAAGGACGGGGAAGATATTTGTAGTTCCATTTGAGAACACTTCAACCATAGAATATGCGAGATTATATTATTATTATTATTATTATAGAATATGTGTGGTGGTATTCCATCGTGATTATATTATTATTATTATAGAATATGTGTGGCGGTATTCCATCGTACTTACTCTTATGACCGGTCAAGGTATTATAAAGTTTCATTGTGTTTGTATGTTATTTATATGTGGGGTTTCCAAAATTTGTCTATGATAATTGTGTTTTTTTGTTTATTTTATTTTGTAAAGGATTTATATAATTTTATTTATTGATTTTAAAAATTGTTATGGAGATTAGGAATAAACATTGAATTCTCCACGATCACTTTCAACATCGTTTAATACTAAAATTTATATATATTTATATCTAAATTATTATTTTAAAGAAATGTGAAAATTAATAAGTATTATAACTAAAGAGAAGGAAATGATATGCAATTTTAATTTATTTTTTTATGTTTACTTAGGAGGGGGAGGGGGAGGTGGAGGTGGAGGTGGTGGAGGCAAAGGTGGAGGCAATGGTGGGGAGGTGGAGGTGGAGGAGGTGGTGGTGGAGGTGGATTTGGAGGAGGAGGAGGTGGTGGTGGAGGTGGAGTTGGAGGAAGAGGAGAAGCGAGTGGAGGAGGAGGGGGAGTAGGTGGAGGAGGTGGCAGAGGCGAAGGTAAAGGTAAAGGAGGAGGAGGAGGTGACGGAGGTAGTGGAGGTGGAGGATGAGGTGGAGGTGGAGTAGGTGGAGGTGGAGGTGGAGGTGGTGGAGGAGGAGGGGGAGGCGGAGGCGGAGGAAGTGGTGGAGGAAGAGGAGGAGCAGGTAGAGGTAGAGGTGCAGAAATAGGAGGAGAAAGAGTGGGTGGAGGAGGAGGGACAGACGGTGGAGGTGTGAAGGAGGTGAAGGAGGAGGAGGGGCAGTAAGTGGAGGTGTGGAGTAGGTGTAGGAGGAGGAGGAGGTGGAGGTGGAGGTGTTGCTACTATAATATTCATTTAAATCCAAAAATGCATATTTTTTGTTATTTACAGGTGATTGCAAGGCTTCATTATGTCAAAGTACATGATCATTTTCCTTAATGCATTGTTGCTACTATAATATTCATTTAAATCCAAAAATGCATATTTTTTGTTATTTACAGGTGATTGCAAGGCTTCATTATGTCAAAGTACATGATCATTTTCCTTAATGACACTAAATAAAGCATGCCAATGAATCTTGCAATAATTCACAAAATTATCTTTCATACATTTTCACAAACACTTTGCATGAAAACGTCTCTTCAAACACTTTTTATTCAAAGAAGAGAACATTGATGGTAGAGACATTTACTCAAACATTTTCATGGTTCCAAATATGAAACCCTTACTCAAAGTATGAACAACGAAAACTCATCAAATTTATTTATTAATTTGGAGAAACACATACATGGCAATCACTCCATTAATACAAAATTTGGAAATTATGAGTAAATAAGAAATTTGGCATGTTTTGGCTATAAGTGTGGCTAATGTTGTTAATGTGGAATTGATCTATGCACAAGAATTACATCCTTCCTAAAGTAGCTTGGTTCTTCTATAGAAAATCACTCCCCACTAGACAAACTCAACTTCTATATAAATAAACTCATTTGTTTTAATAAGCTTTGCCTCACCACAAATAAACTCAATTGTTTGAATATCACAACATGTCCACAAATAAAATTAGTTTCTACGGTAATTTAACCTCTCCAAAAATAAACTCAGACATTATAACAAACTTTTTCTTTTCACAAAAGAAGGATTTGACCTCCTCCAAAGATGAAACTTGAACTTCAATGTTGAGTACTAATGAGAAATATGAAGGATCCCTCACCTCAACCATATAGGGTGGTTGGTTTTAGCACTAAATTAAAATACTTAATCAAGATTTCATCCTTACACCTAAGCTCTGAGATCTGTCAAATAAAGTATGAAATATAATAACCAATATAGGTTCAAAAATGAGCTATAATTCTCCTTTTCTAACTTGTATCATCATAATATGATGATTCAATAGCATGGGTCATCAAAATACCATGAATCTCCCATTTTATATATTTCCTACTCAATAATAGAAAGGGATTTTATATTTTTTTTATTATTTCTCCCATAAACAGTTAATAACACCATTTAATTTAATTGTTTATTATCACTTCTAAATGTTTCTTTCTTCACTTGAATGATAGCCAAATAATTTAATTAATTGTCCCCATTTTCCTTCTATAGCCTATGGGAATCAAATAGGAATCTCAATTAGTGACCATTCAAAAGAAGGGAAATTACATGATCAACCTTCTCAAGGTTGAAAAAATAATTAATATGATTCATTCATACACTTTTAGTTAGCTTTACAATTTTCAAGAAAAAGTGAACTTTGTATATCAATTAACATCCAACTTTGTTGAGGTAAAAAAGGTTTCATACACCTTCTTAGGAAGGCACTATTATGTTGACCACAATTGAATGACACTGCTAGGCAGGCCCAGATTGAAGTGGCCTATGGTATTCCATACATAATGCATTCCATTATTCCCTATATTTAAAATGCATTCTTTATGAAGGTGGTAATTGTTGATGGTGATTTCCACTCTCTCATTCTCATCCTTCAAATTAGGTTAGAAAGAATTACCCTAGAGGTTTATGCCACTAAAAGAATGAGGAAATAAAATAAGGCCATAATAAAAAAATAAAGTGAAAATGCAAGAGATGTTTGGAACAATACTTAGCACATGGGGAAATCCCAATATGATCTCTACCCTACCTCATAAGTCATCGCTCGGTTATTAGTGCACTTGATGCTACCCAAATAAAAATAAACCCTTGTATTTTCCCAACCCAAATGAGGAATAAACCATATCCTCTTTTGGGTTACCAAATTCAAATATATCAAATGAAAATTCGGGCTTGTGAAGTATCCAACCATATCAAAGCAGTATTATAAAGAAGTAAATTGTAAACTAGAGTGATGGAAATAAAATTCTAAGAAAAGGGGTAACTAGTGCCTCCATGACTAGTCCATACTTACATATATACACTCTAGATGTTGGACCACCATTATGATCCAGGTGGATATTAGTGGGCACTTGTCTATTCCACCTAGATCCCCCAGTCAGTTTCATTTGT
This sequence comes from Pinus tabuliformis, assembly GCA_031772625.1. Taxonomy (NCBI): domain Eukaryota; kingdom Viridiplantae; phylum Streptophyta; class Pinopsida; order Pinales; family Pinaceae; genus Pinus; species Pinus tabuliformis. The sequence continues at coordinate 502,095,618 of CM062820.1, forward strand.
TTCTTTGTTCATTTCAGCATTTACTATTTTTAATAGTTTTTTGTGTCATGAACTTCTGGAGAAATTTTGACCCCTTAAACGACGTTTTTCTGGGGTCAATGATAGGCCCGTAGGCTTAGGCAAGATCTTGTCGAAAAAATTTTATTACTTGGTGAGACCTTTCCAAAAAGATATCGTACACACCAAATCGAGATAATATGACCAACTTCGACCTTGGGAAGTTGGATGCTCAACTAACCCCAATGGAGCCCCCAAACTCTTTGTGTTACATCTCCCGGGGTTAGGGTTTTGGTTCTTTATGGTTTTCTCATGTTTTCCAATAATAAATAGGCCTTTGATCCTCATTGTAACACAATTTAGAGGCATGTAGCCGCCACATCTCTTCTCAGAGATAAGCTACCATCAAACGAGCTATCTTATTTCCATTATGTTTGTAAGCATAGTTAAATATTTTTTTATTAATGAAATGAGGTGTTTTTATTTTGCATCTCCATGTTTATGATTATATCTATAACTTGTTTCATTCCTATTTAAGTTCAGATCAGTGGTATGAGAGCAATCTGCTATTTCTCTATTTTTCTTTGCATGTCCGCAACGAGGTTAGGGTATAAGGAGTCAGGGCTTCATCTGGTTGAAACTTTGGAAGATCAACCTCGCAAAACCAAATGACCTCACATGGTCGAAGAAAAGAAAGATGAGGGGGTAGGAGATCCTTTCAACATGTTTCTCTAGGAATGCCTCGAGTGACAGAGGGATGTGATAAGGGATAACTTTGCCTAGATCCTTTGATGGCTACCCACAGGGAATGCATCCTCATCCAGCAGCCACTTTGGAGATGCCACTCATTTTAAGGTAAAAGTTAACTTTGATATTCCCATATTCGAAGGCCTGATAGATGTTAATGCTATAGATAAATGGTTAAATCTATTGGAAGGATATTTTTCCATTCATGACTTTTCCAATTGGGAAAATGTTATTTTTTCACTTCTCAAAGCCACCCCACACATCAATGACTAGTGGGAAACCTGCTATGACCAAAAGGATAAGAGTAAACCCTCGTAGTTTACAACCACACCCACATGGAATTCTTTTTGAGAAGCCAACAAGGAACAATATTACCCTGTCAGGAGCTATGGAGACAAATACATAAAGTGGACCACACTATGGCAAGGAAGCGACCAAGATGTGCCAAAGTCCACAAATATTTTCCATACCCTTTGCATGAAGGTGGGTATCAAGGACACTGAGCAATATTTGGTGCTCAAGTACCGCAAATGTCTACAGAAGTACATCTAGGATGAAATGGAGTTCTTGGACATTTACTTGCTCGACACGACATATCGGTACACAATCAAAATTGAGTCGAAGTTTAAACATAATAAGAGGGACTTTGGATATGCAAATCAAACGAAAGGAAAAGTTGACCCAAACTAGAGAACAAAGGAACAAGATAAGGCAGGTCTACTGAGGACAACCCACTAATGCCGCAAGAAAAGAAAAACACCAGAAAGATGAGGAAGGACACAAGAAGTTTGTGTGAGTTTCATAAGAGCTCCACTCACAATACAAGTGAGTGTCAGGTCAAGCAGTCACTGGTGGACAAGCTGAAGGCTTCCGAATCAGATGCAGGTTTCGACTCTAAATCAGATTCCAAGAAGGGAACTAAAAAAGGGAAGTAGATCATTGATGTGAAGCCCAGTGCCAGCATGGACACCACCAAGATCTAGAAGATTGAGCCTGAAGATCCAAAGGAGGGGGAATGCCTCTTCCACTCATAGATGTGGGTGAAGGGTTCTCCGCTACAGTTCATTGTCGACAATGGGAGTCAAAAGAACCTCATTTTACTAGAGGTCTTGAGGTATCTAGACCTAAATACTAGAATACATCAACAACCATACACTATCGGGTGGCTTCACCAAGCACGAGATCTTCACGTTAGCCAGCAGTGTCACTTTCCCTACAACATTAAGCCCTTCAAGAATGATGTACTGTGTGACATTTCTCCTCTTGAACTTTGTGATGTATTGTTAGGACAACCATACTTGTGGAAGCGACATGTTGTATATGAGTCTAGACCTTGCTCTATGAATATTACTTTGGCTAATAATTTTTACAGGATACCAGAGGTAGCCCCACCTACTGACATCGCTTTGATCACTACAAAGAATTGCAGTAAGATCATCTCCTAAACTAGGAAATTTGTTTTCCTTACAATTCGCCCCCAAGGGAAGAATAAGTTTGTGGCCACGACTTCTAGATAGGGCTCCTCTGTACAAGAACAATAGATGGACAAGTTCGTGGAGGAGTACAAGGATATTTTCACCTCACCCACAAGGGTACCTCTACTCTGTCAGGTTAAGCACTTAATCGATATAACCCTAGGTGTGCCACTGCCCAATGGACCAATCTATTGACACTCTGTTCTCGAGAACGATGAGATCAAGGGGTAGATTAAGGAACTATTGTAGAAAGGGAACATCAGGCCAAGCTCATCACCTTGTTGCAGCCCGATTGTATTGGTACAAAAGAAGGATGAGGCCTAGAGGCTCTGTATTGACTATCGGGTGTTGAACAAGATCAATTTCTAGAATAGGTACATAATCACATGGATTGATGACCTTACGGAGCAGCTCAAAGGGGCCAAATATTTCAGCAAGATTGACTTGAAGTCAGGTTATCACTAGGTTCTTATCGAACCCTTTGATGTGTGGAAGACTACCCTCAAATCCGAGCATGGCCTTTTTGAATGGTTTGTCATGCCTTTTGGATTGACGCAACCTTCATGCGACTGATGGAAGAATTATTGTGACCTTTCACCAATGCATTTTTGGTGTTTTATTTAGATGACATATTGATCTTCATCCAGATTTGGGAATACCATGTCCACCATATTCGACAGGTCCTTCAAACCCTGCGACAACACAAGTTGCATGCTAACTTTGATAAATGCACCTTTCGCCTGATCGAGGTTAAATATGTGGGATACATCATTGATTAGTAGGGTGTACATGTGGACCCATACAAGATACAAGCCATTCAAGTTTTTCCAACCCAAATCACTCTAACAGAGCTCTAGAACATTTTCGGTCTTGCTAATTTCTACCATATGTTCATGTTGGGGTTCTCTCATATCACTTGGCCTTTAAGTCAAGTCACCAAGGATGGAGTGAAAGAAAAGGTTTTTTGGTCGGAAATGCAACAAAAATCATTTTTCGAGTTAAAGAATCACCTCTGTTCTGCACTAGTTCTCACATTACCAAACCTCCAATAACCATTTGAGATTGAGATATATGCCTTTGACTATGCTATTGGTGTGGGTCTTACTCATCATGGGCATGTAGTGGCTTACCACAGTGAGACATTTTTAGACATAGTCCAAAAGTACCCCACTTACGACAAGAAATTTATTCCATTGTGCAGGCCTACCATTAATGAAAGAATTACATTCTGGGAAAGGAAACAATCATCCACAAAAACCAACGACCTCTATAGTTCACACAGACACAAGGGTAGTTGTTGAATGATCACCATCATAAATGGTTGACCTATCTGTAATAGTTCCATTTGAACATTAAATATAAGGGAAGCACCAATAACATTGTTGATTGCCTCAGCCGACCATTGATAATGCCACTAATCACTGTGGTTGACTCCTGTGGGCACGAGACATCGGGGTGGTTGCATCTTTACAAGAGCAATCCACAATGTGACAACATATACTAGACACTCCTGGAAGGGAAGAAAGTTCCAAATTCTCACCTTCAGGATACACTATTATGCCACCTGGGACACATCTATGTTCCTTCAAGTAAGTGTGCCAAGATGATTTGGGAGGCACACTACAGTCAGGTTGCTAGACATTTCGAAGTAGAGAAAATAGTGGTGGTATTGCAGAAGTATTTTTATTAGCCCAAACTTTGTCACGATGTTGGGAAGTACATTAGATCATGCACCGCCTATGCCATTTCCAAACCAACCATCAAGAATCAAGGCCTATATACTCCTTTACCTACTCCTAGCTGACCTTGGGAATCTGTCTCCATGGATTACATGTTGGGCCTTCCTTCTACTAAGCACGACAACGATTGTGTTTTCGTGGTCATCGACAGATTCTCTAAGATGGACATCATGGTGGCTTGCAATAAGAGTATCACAATAGAGGCCACTACTAAGCTCATATTTGAGCGAAAGTGGGTACACTTTGAGATCCCACAATCCATTTTCTTAGATCGGGACAGTAGAATCCTAAGTGCATCTTGGTCAATTCTCTGGTCGGTGCTGGATGAAAAACTTACTAACTCCATGACTTTCCATCCCCAAACTAATGGCCAAACAGAGGTTGTCAACAACACGATCATACACATTCTGCGCATGTACAACTCGAAGAATCCACACATGTGGGATGAAATTATCCCCTATTTCCAACACAACTACAACAGAGCTCTCCATAGCTCAACAAGCCACAACCCCTTTCAGGTAGGGTTGGGATTTCAACCATTATGCCCCATTAATGTGGCAATACCATTTACAACCCCTCAGGTAGATTTGGCTCACGTTCAGTCTGAAGATGAAAGCGCTAACAACTTCATTCAATGCATTCAACACATTTTCCAACAACTGCATGATATATTGGACAAAGCCAATGATAAGTACAAGCAACACCGTGATCAACATCAAGTGTTGCAGAAGTTCCAGGAGGGTAACAAAGTTTGGCTACATTTTCAAAAGGAGTGCCTTATTGGACCCCACCGCAAGCTTCGCCTACTCTGATATGGGCCATACACCATCACCAAGGTCTTTGGCAACAAATCCTTCGATATCAGTGTCCCACTATTCCTTGTTCGACACCTAGTTTTCAATGTAGATTGCTTTTGACCATACTTTCCACCATTGTTGGAGACATATAACATTGAAGAACCACTCACACTAGTAGAGCTCAACCCAGACTACATGGAGCATGACACAACTGATCAAATCACAGACACAAAGATCAAGAACACTCTCCAATAGAGGAAACAATTATATAGGGTTTTCAAAGCAGGACAACTCCTTCACCACAACAAGTGGTTCACTAAGCGCTAGATTCAACATAAATTTCCTCACCTAATAGAGGCTCTGCACGCAATGTGGACCATTGCTTCCTAAGGGGGAGGAATGTTTGAGGTTGACATTGGTGGCCACCTACCTATTCCACCTAGACCCCCCAGTCAGTTTCATATGTTTCCTTGTTCATTTTAACATTTATTGTTTTTAGTAGTTATTGGGGTCTTGAACTTCTAGAGTAGTTTTGACCCCCTAAACAACCTTTTTTAAGGGTTCACAATAGGCCCAAATCCATGGGCATGGGCCTTAGGTGAAATCTATAGTACTTGAAAATACCTTTCCAACAAGGTATCATACACGGCAAATGGAGATAATATGACATATTTACCACCCTCGGAAGTTGGCTCCCTAACTAACCGAATGATCTAGGTCCAGGTGTGATAAAGGACCCTTCCAAGACCTTTTACTTTCATGATGTGTTAGATTTCATTTTTAAAAGAACGTTAATGAATACATCTGCATGCTATAAAGAAGAGGAACACAACAATTGTCAGCACATGAAATAACAAGACGTTGATAATAGAGTTCTTCCAAGAGGTACTACATCTCCAGGCCCCGATGTCAAGATGGTGTAGGCTGTTGCATTAAGTGCTTTCAATAGTGATGATGTACATAAGAGGTGATGTCACTATCATACAAGGAAAATTCCATCACGCAGGAGTGGCTCCAATAGATGTTCCACTACAGGAACTCTCAGTCAAAAGACTCCTATTAGTATGACTCATGCATGATGATAATGAGCATCCCGCAGACATGGCATAAAAGGGATCTCAATGCAAACATACCTGATGACAAGATGAGTATCCCATCAACATACGACAAAGGGATCTCAAAACACAACATGATGAATCATGACAACAAGTACATCACACAGATGATTCCGCATCACATCAAGCAGGGATCATGAAAATAAGTAAGAAACAAGATCCCACATCAAACCTCAAATAGGGATCTGTGCAACACAATGCATAACAAAAGAAGTATATGAACACACAACATATACCACACACTCAGGGGCCATCTGAAGAAGAGGATGTCAAACTACTGAAGTTGTTCGTGCCATCAATCTTGCTGCTTTGAATCTCATGGAAATGACCACTCGCACATGAATGTTGACACCTGCGCTCCACTTAGAAAAGTGGCTGAAAAATCAAATGAGAAACTGGAAAATCTGAACACACCATCAGATTTGTGGCATCGAATAGGGTAAAATAAACTATCAAATTTCTAAATTCTGGGAAAATGAAAATCAGGGGCTCAAGGAATCTTTTAGATTCCTCGTAGATTCCTCAAAGATTCTGTCCTTTGGGTCCTCTACAAATTGGCTACTCAGATTAGGAAGATGACTATGTTATCGGGTTCGTGTCACTGAGAGGTGTAAAATCAACATAAGATTTGTCCAATTTGGACACTGCAAAAATTTCACCCTCTTGGAAATTTTGCTCAATCATGGTTCCACCCACATAAAAATTAATTAAAAATTAACCCTGCCTCATTTTATATGCCTGCTCCTCGTTCCTCCATGCCTACCTGAGCGTACTAACAAAAGGACTAGTATATATAAATTTCATAATGGACATTACAATAAAGTTTGTTGGCTCATTTGGTTAAAAAAGATAATTTTTGAGGAGGGGTCGGGGGATCAAATCTTGCCCCTCATATTTTTGTTACATAATGTTTTTATTTAACCCAAAATAGGGGCGAGTCCACCAGTCCGGTGGCCCGCTCCCCATAACCCCCCTCTATATTACCTTGACTTTTGGCACTGCATTGTATTAATGGTTGGTTGTACACGGTTGTGGCATTACATGGGGCTGCTACATGGTGGCAGGCCAACCCACATGGCTGGAACAGGCTCGATACCTGCCAGCCCCGCATTACATGCCATATGGTACAAGGTTGGGGGGTGTGGGTCGGGTCCACCAGAGGTGGCCCGCGCCCACCCCAATTAGTTTTAATATGGTTAATACATAGGAGAAGGGTGTGGCGGGGTAATGGCCACCCACCCAACCTTTGATAATTTGAATGGTGTTGTGGTTAGGCTAGCGAGGGTCAAGGCCGCCCACCCAACCTTTGTAATTTGAACGATGTTGCAATTAGGCCAATGGGGGTCATGGCTCGTCGGCCTTTAAATAATTTATTTTTTGTTATAGAGTTTTAGGGGTGGTGAGGGTGGTGGATCACCATCATAATATTATTTTACTTTGTTTTATTAGCAATAGGGTTGTTTTTCCAATTTTTTAGAAAATAAGGGATATTGGGAAAATTAGCGAGGCCACAATTTTGACCGTTTTCAGGAGCTAGGTTTCCTGCTCTAAGGTCGGTCAAATTATAGGATACATAAACCTAGCCCACAATCCAAATTTGACCAAAACATTGACTGGCTCATTCTCCCTCTTACGAGCTCTAAAACATAAATGTAGGTTTTAACATCATACAGAAATTACCTACATACAAATTCTAAAACATAGAAAATAATCAATGTGAGAGCATAACACATAAAACACATATACACAGAGATTTCCCCTGGATCCAAAAACTGAGATTACCAGCTTGATTTTCTTTATGTTCCTTTCAATGTTACAGTACATATTTATACATGCCTAAGCATCCAATACCATGGACCGAAAACCATCGCATCCAAAACCGTGGACTGAAAACCATCGCATCCAAAACCATTTGTGAATATCATGCACAAAACCATAGGTAGGCCTGCCCAACTGAATATAGGGTCCCAAAAAAAAAATTCAGGGGCGCTGCCCTGGATCCCGTAGAGGGGGGCTACCCGCCCCCCTCAAAACCCCCAGACAGGGGGGGCTACCGCCCCCCCTCTAACCCCCTCGTTCACTACGTGGGCTAGTCATGGAAAAAATAACACAACCCAACATTCTCCCACTTGTTGTTTCCTTTCCATAGGGGGCCACAAGAGAGCTTAGTCATTTATCCAACCCTGCAATGCCCATTGTTTCTCTACACCAAGAGAACTTCTCAGAGCTCACAGATTTTGTCAATGCATTTACAATATTCTTCAAAGTGTCCACCTTTACTAGCAACACCTTTTGTCTTCTATCATATCCCTCACAAACTGATACTGAACATCAATGTGCTTTGTCTTTGAATGGTACGCAGGGTTCTTTGCGAAGAAAATTTCACTTTGGCTGTCACAATCTATCCTTATAGCTCCCTGTACTAACCCCATACTTGAAAACAATCTCTGCAACCAAATTGCTTTCTTGCTTGCATGAGTGGCTACCATGTATTCTACCTCTGTAGTTGATAGTTCCACTACAGATTATTTCTTACTCATCCAACTGATTGCACCTCCAAATAGCTTAAACACATACCTACTTGTAGATCTTCTCTGATCTAGATCTCCAGCCCAGTGTGCATCAACAAATGCACGGATATCCAAAACTTTGTCCAATCCTAGTCTTCCTTGGTAGCACAAACCAGAATCACTAGTGCCACACAAATACCTGAAAACCTGCTTCACTACTCTCCAATGTTCCTTCCCTGGTTTTGACATAAACCTACTCAATACTCCTACTGGATGTGAAATGTCTGGTGTAGTATATACCATTGCATATATCAGGCTACCGACTACACTTGCATATGGAACAAGAGACATATCCTCTTCCTCTTCTTCTCTCTTGGGACACTGTTCAGCAGATAAATTTACACCTACAGGAATAGGAACCTTCTCTGGTTTACTATCATGCATATTAAACCTTTGCAATATTGTCTCGACATACTTCCTCTAGTTTAACTAGAGCTTTCACTTTGCCCAATCTCTTTTAATTTCCATGCCCAAGATATAGTTTGCAGCACCAAGATCTTTCATGTCGAATTTGGAGGACAATTGGGTCTTCAAATCCTCGATAATTTCTTTGTCATTTCCAACGAACAACATATCATCCACATACAAGACCAAATAAATAACACGATCACCAATTAATTTAAAATACACACAATGATCTACTTTCCTTCTGGTGAAGCCATGTCCCCGTATAAATGTATCAAATTTCTGATACCACATCCTTGGTGACTGTTTTAACCCATACAGAGACTTATTTAACTTGCATACCAGTTCTTTCTTACCCTTCACCACAAAGGCTTCAGGTTGCTTCATGTAGATCTCCTCTTCCAGATCCCCGTGAAGAAATGTTGTCTTCACATCCATTTGTTCTACCTCAAAATCAAAAGCAACAACAATAGATAAAAGTAATATAATAGAAGTTACCTTGCCAACAGGAGAGAAAATATTGCCAAAATCAATTCCCGAGACCTGGGAATAACCTTTTGCTACCACCCAAGCTTTTTATTTCTCCACCTTTCCTTCTGCATTTGTATTCTTCTTAAACACCCATTTGCTGCCAATGGATTTCCTTCCAACCGACAACTCCACTAGATCCCAAGCCTCATTTTTATGCAAAGATGCCATTTCATCAACCATGGCCTCATTCCAGAGTTTTCCATCCTCTAAATCTACTGCTTCCTTCACAGTTCTGGGATCATCATCAGTAATAGATAAAGCAAAATTTTAACAGAAAGCAGATGGACTATACCTTTCTGGCTGCCTTCTTTCTCAAATTGATCTTCTCACACTCAGATTTTGTGGCTCTTCATATTCTGATTCCTCCTCTACTGTAGAGTCTGATTTTTCCTCCTTTAGCTCAAACTCTATCTTCTTAGGTTCCTTTGGTTGGACTTCATGTTTAACAACATCTTTCACCTCTTTGAGCATCACATCTTGGCTGTACACAACCTTCCTTGTTACTGGGTTCCAAAGCTTATAACCCTTTAAACCATCCTTATACCCAATAAAGATGCACTTTTCAGATTTACTATCCAACTTGGTCCATTTCTCCTTTGGAACATGTACATATGCATCACATCCAAATACCCTTAGATGTGAAAGAGAGGGTTCCTTACCACTCCATACCTCCTATGGAGTCTTATCCTCTAACATTGATTAAGGTGATCTATTGACCAGGTAACACGCTATCTCCATCGCCTCTGCCCAGAATTCTTATCCTAACCTGACACCACTAAGCATGCTTCTTTCTGTTTCTATCAACGTCTTGTTCATTCTTTCTGCAACTCCATTTAACTGAGGTGTATATGGAGTAGTCTTCCGCCGTGCTATACCACACTTCTTACAGAATTCTTCAAATTCCTTACTACAAAACTCTCCACCATTATCTGACCTTAGCACCTTTATCTTCTTCTCTGTCTGGTTTTCCACCAGAGCCTTAAGTTTTTTAAACCTGTCAAAGACTTCAGATTTCTTCTTAAGGAAATAAATCCATGTATTCCTTGAGAAGTCATCTATAAATGATACATAGTACACAGACTTACCCAGTGATGGAACCTTCAAAGGTCCAAACACATCACTATGCACAATCTCTAATATTTGTTTTGCCCTCTTACCACTAGAGGGCAAACTCACCCGATTCTACCTCCCATATACACAATTTTCATAGAAATCAAAATCCAGAGAGCTATTACTAGACCTTCTACTATACCTTTACCATGAAGTATTCAAAGACCCTCCTCTCCAATATGTCCAAGCCTTTGATGCCACAACAAGGTCTTCTCCCCAGAGACTACTAGATTTTCTACTCCACTTTTAGGAACCACAAAACTGTTGCACCCATCAAAAATAGTGCTACATTGCATCTTTCACAGAGTTCCAATCCGAACTCCCTGCATCAATACTAGTGCTCCCTGAGCCATCTTGTAGGTATCCTTCTCAAACACTATTTTTACACCTACATCATCCATCTTACTTAAATAAATTAGATTTCTAGCTAATGCAAGAATATGTAAAACATTTGGAAGTGTTCTAACCCTTCCACCTTGCAACTTCAACTTTACTTTTTTGCAACCAATGATTCTAGCCTTCCTATCATCCCCTAAGAAGACATCACCACCATCATATTTCTCATACTCACAGAACCACTCTCTATGGGGAGTGAAATGAAAGGATGCACCTGAGTCAATCAAGCATGCCTCATGGTCTACATGTGTACTTGAAGAAGCGAAGTACACATCCCCACCTTCATTTGAGGTGGTTTTCACCTCTGTAGAAGGAGCGTCATCAGATCCCTTTAGTTTGTCAGGAGCTTTAGATTTACAGTCCCTTTTGTAGTGGCCTTCCTTTCCACATTTCCAACACACCACTTTTACTAGTTTTCCTGGAGATTTAGATCTCCCACTCGATGGATTATTTTTGTTTCTATTCTAGGACTGTCCTTGTACAAACAAGGAATCACCATTCTGGCTCTCCATATTTTTCCATCTCATCTCCTCCGTCAGCAAGGATGAGACTATTTCATCAAAACTACAAGGTAGTTGCATTGCTACCTATTGTAATAACCAGACTATCCCACGAATCTGGTAGAGAACACAAAAAATTAATGCACTTATCTTCATTTGAAATTTTGATATCAATAGACGATAACTGACTTACCATAGTATTAAATGCATTCATATGCTCTGTCATCGAGTCTCCATCTTTCATCCTCAGGTTATATAGCTTTTTCCATCGGAACAATTTATTCACCAGAGACTTAGATTGGTACAAAGTCCCTAACTTGTCCCATAAAGCCCTCATCATAGCTTCCCTTGATACATTCAGAAATATTGAATCTGAGACACACAATCGTATTGTGCTCTTTGCCTTCCGATCCAACTTCTTCCATTCTTCATCAGACACTCCCGTTGGTTTAGTACCTAGATCTACCACAATCCAATGATCTTTATCCACCAATAGATCCTCCATCTTGAGTTTCCACAACTCAAAACTCTAACCATTAAATTTATCGATCTTTATATTTCTACTGCCCACCATATTCTTTCACCACAAGAATCAATCTCGCAGATCTTCCACTGAACAGGGCCTACCACAGGCCTGAGTAAAACCCCTCAGCAACAATGGCGTCCCCTTGAAGTCAAAACATCTCTGATACCAAATGTATGTTTTAACCTTATGTAGGAATTACCTACATGTGAATTCTAAAACAAAGAAAATAAACAATGCGAAAGCATAACACATAAAACACATATATACAGAGATTTTCCCATGAATCCCAAAACCGAGACTACTAGCTTCATTTTTCATTATGTTCCTTTCAGTGTTACAATACATATTTATACATGTCGAAGCATCCAATACCATGAACTGAAAACCATCGCGTCCAAAACCATGGACCGAAAACCATCGCGTCCAAAACCATGTGCAAAAATCATGCACAAAAACATAGGTAGCTCTGCCCAACCTAATATAGGGTAAAAAAAAAATCCAGGGTGCTTCCGCTGACCCCGTAGAGTGGGGCTACTGGTCCCCCTCAAACCCCTCGGACAGGGGGGGCTACCGCCCCCCTTTGACCCCCACTCCGTAATTGGCGCAACAAAGGGGGGGCTCTGCTCCCCCTCTAACCCCCCAGTTCACTACGCGGGCTAGTCATAGAAAGAATAACACAACCCAACAATCCCACTGTTTTGGGAAGTTTTAATTTCTAACTAGACTAGTAGCTAATTCTAGAACAACAGTGTAAAGAATTCTCTACCTTTTCTATAACCAATAGATTAAATAAGACAGTAAAGAAGCCTACCTGAAGCTTTACCTTACTCCTTATCTCCCTTGACCAATTCTGTCACTCCTTTCCATACTTAATCCGCTTGAAAGGTACCTACACATAGACATAAGAAAAAAATTAATCAAAGCATATGCTAATGATCTAGTCATTAAACATAAAATGGAATCAAGTGCATAATACACATATGAAAGCACCAATAAACAACACAAACATTTGGAAAAAGCTTTGAACACTTTATTAGTAAAAGGAAGAGTTACAACCCAATTTTCTTGATTCAGTGTCACTCCTCCATTTCAATCCCATCCTCTCCTCATCACAAGCAAGACATTTTGACATCATTACAATACTTGAAACCAACTCAAGTCTCATACTAACAACATCTCCCTATAATTCAATGATTTCCAGCCCCTGATCACTTAGATGAATGGTCTTTTGATAGGTGAATGAAGGAAGTTATGCCATAAATGGTGATAATGAATGCCCTCCCAAACTTAGAATTTAGTTCCATGGAGAAAGGGATAAAGGGATTGATGTTCCTTAACTCCCTCTCTCATCCAATTTTGAGCCCAAAGGAGTGGATAGCCTTGGGAAACTTCTAGAAGCATCCTATGGATAAGAATATTCAAAACTCTAATGGAGATTTCACTCAAATTTGCCCAACGCAGGCCAAAGAGGGCTCAAGTGCATTGTAATGCACCCTGGCGGTGTACTGGACTGCACTAAAGTGCACACTGATAAAGGCCTACTTGCGCTGATCTTCTTAGAGGCAATTTTTGGATTATTTTAGTCATGGAAGCTCTTATGAAGGAGGAATTCTGATGGGTGACTTCATTTAGGGCATGTAACAATTGAATTAGGGTTTGATGGGCCCTAATAGTACTAATCTGTAGGTTGGGGTTGATGTGGCCAAATGGATCTGTAACAGTTGCCCCCTAAAGCATGAATTCGTAAATATGTATGTTGAGTAAATGCTTTATCATGTGGAGAGGAGGTTTCAAAGCAGAAGGTGACCTACATCAATTACAATACATATATCATGATAATTTGATTTTTTTCTCATGAACTTGTTGAGGGAAGGCATACCCATTCTCAGCTTATAAACTTTCATTACATGTAAAAATATGGTCATCTACAGATATAGACCCATGAATGGATGACCATGAATGTAAGGTGATTGCACATTTGATTTAGTACTCCTAAAAATATCGTAGCCCGGGTGGATGAAACTAGATTCAGGGTCTTCAATCTTGTTCAATCTTTCACTCAAATACAAGTCTAACCATGTGAATAGATGATCTAAAGTCGAACATGAGAAAACATCGTCTGATTACTAGCCAATGATGTAAGTCGTTAACAGACACGAGAGGAATCACTAATAATGATAATGACCCTCAAGGTACTACAGTAAATTTTGCATGGTGTGAATAAATGATTTGATGTCAAACACCATACAAAGTCTTTCGGTCGAAGGCCAGCATGGAAAATTTTAGGGGCTAATGTTCGCCCAGTGGGCTAATTTTCCATAATTTTTCCACAAAAAAGATTCGCCAATTTTCAATTTTATAAAAGACGATTCGCCCAAATTTTAGAATATAAAATTATTTTACCTTAAAAATCGCCAACATTATGTAGAGACTATATATAAAATAATTATAAATTTGATTAATTTTACAAATATATCAATAAACATTTATAATTTGCATATTAGGGATTAGTCAGATTCGCCAATGTTTTAAACTTCAAGAAAATTTTCCATCCTTAAAATTTTCCTTGAAGGCCAGTGATGCCAACCTATCGTTGGAAGTGAGAAACTTGCCATTGATGTATGCAAGCCTCAAGGTACTGAAGGGGTGTTTCTAAGTCATCTTCTTGGATAATGTGCTGATGTCGACAAGAAGTGACTCGTCGCAGGAGGGCCTTGATGTATCCCACATCAATGACACAAAACAAGGTAAATAATTTTGGAGATGAAAAATCGATTGACGATAGAAGGTTCAAGAATGGCGGTCATGAAAATGAAGGTTTACGATATTGCAAAGGATGGAGTTTGAACTGAATGACTTCTTGAACATGTCAGCGACACTAAGATGAATTGGTAGCACTGACCCAAAACAATGAAATGGATGGTATGATAGACCAACGGTGTGATAACCATCAAGCTGAATGACTCAACCCACATAGTCACGGTGATGAGGTGAAAGTGTCATGTTCAAGGGCGACTTGCTACCTTAATGTGTTTTCTCCTTTTTCCAATTTTCCCTAGTCATTTCTAACGAGTACCTCTTTATTTTTATCAAGCTTGAGGAGGATAACATATGCTTGTAGTATAATTTCACCCTTCAAGTGAATCCTTCACTATTTGATGCTTTAACGAGTCTAGTGAAGGTGAAACTCGGTCTTGTCTAGATGGACAAGTTTGTTGCTATTTGATGTTTTTAATGATTTTAATGACGAAGATAAGTCGGTCCTTTTCATGTTTAGAGAGTTTGAAAAGGGACAAAAAGAAAACTCCACAAGTTGCTTTTCATAAATTAATCTCTCAAGTCCGAAAAAGGTGTAAAATAATACAAGAGAGATATCGTTTTAAATCCTTTAACGCACTGGAAAGGAGAAGCACTCAACAATCTTTCCATGTTTAGAGAGTCTAAAAAGAGCTTAAAGAGGACTCCAAGGAGGCTCCTTTTTAATTTTTAACAAAGCTTGAAAATGAGATAAAATTTTGCTTTGTGGTCAAAGATGATCAATTTACATTTGAGCACGTCTAATTCTGCATGTCATTTGTCAATCTTGCTCAAAACACCATCAAAAATAGATTAAAAATACATGTTTCATGGATAAAATGAATAAAAATTAATGTTTACTTGATTAATGTGCAAGAAATAAACATAAAAACAAGTTTTACCATTCATTTTACCATTTCACATTTACCCTTTGATTTTTGTGCTTTGGAGTAGTTTTAACCTCAAAGTTCACCAGCTGATTGCGAAAGATTCAGTGGACAAAACTTAGAAGGTACGTGATTTACCTTTTCTACAAGTAGACATGCGCACCTGTAATCTAGAAAACCACATATAAATAGCATATATGCCTTTTATAACACAATACATTATATTAATACTAGATGAAATTGTAGATCACCTTGAATCAATTGTTCTCACTTCACTTGTTCTCTTTCCCTACTTTTTCTTTCTTTCCTCCTCTCCTTTAATATTCCCTTTCCCAGAAAAACAAGTAGTTTTATAAGGATCATTCTCAAAGAATGTTCTCATTAGCTTTCAGGTATAAAAATCTCTTTTATGGTTATTTTTATTTTTGTAACAATTTTTGGCATAAAGTTGTGGATTGCAAGGTTGATGTAAAAAAGATGAAGACAATTGGAAGGATAAATAAACAAAATATTTGAGCCTTTGCCTCTATTTCTTTGGCACATAAGATGATTTACATGTGAAAATATTTCCCATATGACCAAACATTGCAAGTTTCTTGTAGCTCTTGAGGATTGTGGTCAAAAGAAAAAAATTGTTCAAAGAAGAATTTGGAGAAAAAAAGAAAAACTAGGAGTTAAGGACACAAAGCAATGTTTTAGGTTTTCAAAAAAGGATGAGCATCAATGTAGGAATTTACAGGGTAAGTTCCACAGAAAGAATACCAAAAGGACACCACTCACAACCAGATCTCAAATCAATAAACCAGTATTTTTGACGTGGTTAAAACCCTCAGAGTGCAAGGAGGGAAACAGTCCACGGCCTGTCCCAACGTGGGTACTACAGGCAATTTATTAATCAAAGAATGAAAATTTACATAAGATTCTCTCATGCACGGATTACCCGAACAATGACCCTCCATGCGCTTTAAATAGAACTCATGGACCAATCGGGTGTCAAGCCACGGATCAAGTGTCGGTAATACCGAGGTGAGAGTGAACCGTCGGATCACTACATATCGTGACCGTCGGATTGTAAGTTACAAAATGTACAACGATAAAGAAACACACTTTACCTAACTCTAACCTAACTCTATACTAGACCAAGTTGAACTTAACTATATCCTATGTGTCGGAATATCCTAACATCCCCCCTTAAGAACAACTTGGGATAGGATTGAAGGATTTACAAATATGACACAATAGGAGAAGGAAGGAGGCACTAGAGCCTATCCCCCCTTAGTGACAACTTCCTGAACTCCAAGCATATATCGAAGTTTAGTGAACTTCGCCTCTGTGAGAGCCTTTGTGAAGATGTCTGCAACCTGATCATCTGTTGGACAATATTGCACTTTAAGAACATGGTCATGAATGAGCTTTCTGATGAAGTGCATGTGTAGTTCAATGTGCTTGCTGCGCTGATGCTGGACTGGATCTTTGCATAGCTGAATGGCACTTTGATTATCACACCAAAGTGTGGTTGGATGCTACTGCTCAAAGCCAAACTATGATAGGATATGACGAAGCCACAAGGCTTCCTTACTACCTTCCACGGCACCACGATACTCTGCTTGTGCTGACGAAAGAGAAATGGCAGCCTGTTTCTTACAAGCCCATGTAATAGGTCCTAAACCAAGAGTGAAGACATAACCGACAGTAGACTTCCGATCATCAGGGTCACCAGCCCAATCAGAATCAGTGAAACCAACTAACAGAGGAGCTGCTTTGGCACTGTAATGAATCCCAAACTGTACTGTACCTCGAACATAACGAAGTATTCTTTTAGCTGCTTTCCAATGACTTTCACGGGGGTTTTGCATAAAACGAGCAACAAGGCCAACAGCAAAGGAAAGATCAGGACGAGTATGGGTTAAATACAAGAGTTTTCCGACAAGTTGACGGTATAAGGTAGCATCAACTTCAGGAGAAGTACAAGAGACTGAAAGTTTGACTCCAGACTGAAAGGGAGAAGGGGCTGGCTTACAATCTTCCATGTGAAAATGACGAAGAATATCACAAGCATACTTGGACTGGGAAAGGGAAAAACCCTCTTGGGATTGCAAGACTTGAAGACCGAGAAAATAGTGTAAATGTCCTAAGTCTGTCATTTCAAATTTCTTTTTAAGGCTGGACTTCACATGGTTTATAAGGTTGGGATCACTACCAGTAAGAATAAGATCATCAACATAAAGAACAAGGATGATAAGAGAGTTGCCCACTTTCTTGGTGTAGACAGTATTGTCAGAATGACACCTAGAAAAGCCAGATTCTAAAAGAAAGCTATCCATTTTGGCATACCAAGCCCGAGGAGCTTGCTTGAGGCCATAAAGGGATTTCTTGAGTCGACAAACAAGGCTGGAGTCTGTTTGTATGAAGCCAATGGGTTGTTCCATATAGATTTCTTCCTGCAAGTCCCCATGCAAGAAGGCAGATTTAACATCCATCTGATGGACTTCCCATTTTAAAGAGGCAGCAAGGGAAAGAACAAGGCGGATAGAGTTCATTTTGGCAACAGGGGAGAAGGTTTCAGTGTAGTCAATGCCTTCAACCTGTGAAAAGCCCTTAGCAACGAAACGAGCTTTATGTTTATCAACTTTCCCATCTGGTCCATACTTGGTTCTGTAAACCCATTTACATCTAACAAGTTTGCGTCCCTTTGGTAGAGGAACAAGATCCCATGTATCATTTGTCATCAATGAATGATATTCTTCATTCATAGCTGCTTCCCAATGTGGATGGCCTGAAGCTTCTGCAAAAGTGTCAGGATCATGATTTACTGGAGCTTGAGCCAGTAAAGAAGAGGCTCTTTCAAACTGAGAACGTGTACGTCGCTGATCTGTAGGATCACCGGCAAGATCACCTGCTGCATCCCGAGTAGCACGGACCCATCTTGGAAGTTGAGGATCCTGAGAAGGTGGGGGAGGATTATCATCCTCGCTTTCATCATCTGAAGAAGAAATGTTTTCAAAAGTAGAAGAGATAGGAAGAGGTGGCACATCCGCCGGACTAGGCTCGCAGGCCGATTTATTTTCATCAAATTTTACATCTCTTCTAATGATAACATTTTTGGACTTAAATGGAATAAGTCTATAACCTTTTACATCTTCAGAATATCCAACAAAAGTACATTTCTCACTCTTAGGTTCTAAAGCTTTATGCTTTTCATCTGGAATATGGGCCCATGCTTCACTTCCAAACACACGAAAGTGACTTACATCTGGTTTAATGGAACTCCAAGCTTCTTCTGGAGTGATATTCTCTAGAACCTTAGTAGGAGTGCGATTGATTATATAATTTGCACAATTAATTGCTTCGGCCCAAAAACTAAGACTGAGTCCTTTAGATTGCAGCATACAATTAGCCATTTCCTTTAAGGTGCGATTTTTCCTTTCAGCTACACCATTTTGTTGTGGAGTGTATGGAACAGTATGTTGCATTTGAATTCCATTTTCGGTGCAAAAGTTGATGAATGTGTTTTTAACATATTCTCCACCATTATCAGTTCTTAGCTTAAGAATTTGATGTCCAGATTGTTTTTCAACAAAGGCTTTGAAGGCCAAAAAATTGTTAAATACTTCGCTCTTGAGTTTTAAGAAGTATACCCAAGTGCGTCTAGAGAAATCATCAATGAAAGTTAAGAAGTACTTGCAGCCAGAGAATGAAGCAACAGGAAGAGGACCACATAAATCACTGTGCACAAGCTGTAAAGGGGCTGAGGCGTGCCAAGAGGCACGTTTGTCAAAACTGTCCCGATGATGTTTTCCGAGTACACATCCGGAACAAACACCATCTCTGCAAGATACCATAGGAAGACCTGTCACCATATTTTCTTTACATAGATGCTGAAGGGAGCGATAGTTTAAGTGACCAAATCGCTCATGCCAAAGTTTGCTCACTTCATCATTATGAGCAACAAATACTGAGGGAAGATTGGATGACCCAAAGTTGTGAAACTTATACAACCTTTTGGAATCATCAGCAAGACCAGTAGCTAGAATCTGTTTAGGATCTTTTAGATCCTTGATTACAACATCATGAGGTGAAAATTCAACAATTTTACCTTCACCTGAATGAGTTATCTGATAGACAGATAGAAGGTTGCAGGATAAGGTTGGAACACATAATACATCATTAAACTGACCATTGTCTAGATGAACAGTTCCAGTCCCTACAACATTAAGAGATCTATCATCACCAATATATATATTTTTGGTGTTACAATCATTTAAAGAAGAAAACATGGCTTGGTTTTTGGCCATGTGACAAGAGGCTCCAGAATCAATGAGCCACTCATGAGAATGAGAAGAAGAAGAAGATACATTTAATGCATAACCAGACTGAGATGATTGACAATGACATGCAGAAAGTGCCATTCCGGAAGTTGAAGTTGAAGTAGGCTCCACATGGATGTTATGTTTCTTCATTGCGGCTTCCAAGGCTTCCATCTTCTTAAAGCATTTAGATTCTAAGTGGCCATCTCGATTACAAAAGTTACAATGTCTATCAGTCTTCTTCCATTTGTTTTTATTGGTCTTATCATTTTGCTGAAATGATCTTTCATTTTGAGGCTGAGATGGTTTAGGACCATTCTTTTGAGGATATGACTTCTTAGGATTCTTTGAATTTGGTTGCTGCTGGGCGGCTAACGCTTTTGTGGAAGAGTTTCCAAGATTAAGAAGACCAAGGTGTAAGAGTTTTTCTTGTTCTCTTATTAAGGAATCACAAAAGGAGTCAAAGGAAGGGGCCTTGTAGTCTTGTCCTTGACAAATGAAAGCTTCCCTTGTAGAATGGAAAGTGGAAACAAATACAGAGTAGGCTGGTCCCAACTTAGTAAGGATGGAATAAATAAGGTTACCATCTTCTTTCTTAACTTTAACACCTTCCAAGAGATATCTAAGGGTCTTGAATTTGGACAAGAAATCTTCAATGCAAGAAAAATTATTAGGATCCAAAGTAAGCAGCTCATTTTCAAGTTGATGGGCTCTAATTTCATTTTTAATCCCAAAAACTTTAGCAAGTTTTTCTAATGCTTCATGAGGAGTCTCAAGTCCTGCAATGTGGAATCTAAGATCAGGAGAAATAGACATCCCTATCAAACCACGTGCTTGATCTTGTCTATTTTCCCATTTTGCTGCCTTGTCTTCATCTTTTGGTTTCTTCTCTTGGTTTGTGGCTATTCTGAAGAGACCTTTACTTCTAAGTAAATCTTCCATGTATTCTACCCATTGGAAGTAGTTAGTGCTGTCAAGAATGACTTGGCATGGACTTTCCATTTAAAAAAAAAAAACTGAAGCTGAAGATGCTGAAAGTAAGTGTTCCAACGGATAGATCTCGAAAAAATAGGCGGTTTTAAAAAAAACGGCTCTGAAAAAGGCTTCCGGATGAAGAAGTTATGGCTTTTTGAAAAAAAATTGTTGACGTTGTCGGCAAAGTGCGCGAATGTGCGGGAATGAAAAAATCCGCCCCCACAAAATGGAGACTTGAACCCAAGACCTCTACTCTCTTAAAATAGCTTTGAACCAATTGATCTATACAAAAAATTTGAGAGAGAGAGAGAGAGAGAGAGAGAGAGAGAGAGAGCGGGGGGGGGGGCTTTTGTTTGCGTGCTTGCCTTGAGAAAGCTCTTTTTTTCCCTACAAAACACAAAACACAAAACCCAACACGAATATGCAAAGAAAAACGAACCTTGCGGCTCGAAGTTAGCTTTAGCCAAAAAACTAGAAATTTTTAAAAAAAATCTCAAAGTTAGCTTTAGCCGAAAAACTAAATATTTTTCTCAATGTTTCTGATTTTCCGAGATCACACTAAGGTGTAGGGAAAAGAGCATACGCATGAGAAAAATCCTTCCTTTCTGTTTCTGATTTTCCCAGATCGCACAGAGTCACAGGGCAAAGAGCATACGCAGAAATGAAAGGTATAGATCCGGTTAAAAAAAAAGGCTAAATAAACTGAGACCGAAATAAGCAGAGAGAAAATAACAGTAAACTGCAAAAAAAAAAACACTGTATACCTCCCGATCTGAAAAATGACGCAGCTAGGGCTACCGGAAACCTTTTCGCGTGAAACGAAAGGGGTTCCTCACTAGAATAGATGCTCCGAACGCAACAGAGCAGTCCTCTCGGCCCGAAAGCAGTCAAAAACAGTAGATCTAGGAAACGACAGCCGCATGCAGTTCTACCGGCTTCAGATTTGGATCACCAACGGACGCCGCCCTCAAATAGCTCTGATACCATGTAGGAATTTACAGGGTAAGTTCCATAGAAAGAATACCAAAAGGACACCGCTCACAACCAGATCTCAAATCAATACACCACTATTTTTGACGTGGTTAAAACCCTCAAAGTGCAAGGAGGGAAACAGTCCACGGCCTGTCCCAACGTGGGTACTACAGGCAATTTATTAATCAAAGAATGAAAATTTACATAAGCTTCTCTCATGCACGGATTACCCGAACAATGACCCTCCATGCGCTTCAAATAGAACTCATGGACCAATCGAGTGTCAAGCCACGGATCAAGTGTCGGTAATACCGAGGTGAGAGTGAACCGTCGAATCACTACATATCATGACCGTCGGATTGTAAGTTACAAAATGTACAACGGTAAAGAAACACACTTTACCTAACTCTAACCTAACTCTATACTAGACCAAGTTGAACTTAACTATATCCTATGTGTCGGAATATCCTAACAATCAAGAGGCTTCAAAGAGAAATTGTAGATAGATCAGATGTAGGGGGAGCATGTAGAAAATGGTGCATGAGTTCACGGAGAGATCCTCCAAGAAAAGACAATTTAATCAATAAAAATTGTGCTAGTATGAAAGGCTTTCTCATTTATGATATATCACTTGATTAATTCATAGTATGTTTGCATGTTTTCTATTAATTTTTTACATGAGTATGCAACATCATTATATAATGTAGAATTGATTAAATGAATGCTTTTGGTCTAAATGAAATTAATAATATGTCATGTTTATGCACTTGGAGACCTGTTAGAGTCCTTGGATAAATTGAATATCTACATAAAGGTTCAAGTTAAGTCAAGGATTTTAAATTTTATAAATGTAGAAAATAAACATAGCATTTATTTATTGAATATATATATATATATATATATAAAGAGAGAATAAAATAAAAGGAAAGGAGGAAATAAGAAAAATAAGGGAAACTGTGCCCTAAAGTGAAGGTTGAACAATTGACTCAAGGTTCTTTGCAATTTTATCTATTGTTATTTAGATAGATTGTGTTATAAAAGGAACATATGTTAAATATCTATGGTTCACTAGACTAGAGGTGTGCATGTCTACTTGTAGAAAAGGTAAATCATATATTTTCACATGATTTGGTACCATTATTGCTGATTCAATCTCCAAATGCTTGTAAACATAACTAATGATGGGGTGATTTCATTTTTCATCAAAGGATGAAATTGAAATGAATTGAATAGATGATGTGGTCACAATTAATATTTATTATAATGTTCATAGGTGTGAATGCATTCATATTTTAATTGATGCATTGGTGGCACAAATATGGTCTTCTCCACGTATTCATCTCATTGCGCCACTTTGGTTAAACCAATGTGGATCTTGTGGAACACATTGATTCTCCAAGTTTTAGTGTTGATTTAGTCTATCATTGCGGCTTTAGGAATTGAGCTTAAATAAGGTTCTAATTGAACCATGCTATTTTTGAATATAAAAATGGAATGCTAAGTTGTGAGACACACTAAGCTGGTAGGAATGAAATCGTATGTTGAGTACCTTGAATATGGTTGTGCACATAAGTTTGAAGATAAAAGAGTCATAGAGTAAAATGGAAATGGTGAAATTATTCATTAATAAAGTGTTCAGTGTGTGAATTCTTTGGTAGTGAAATTGTCAGCTAGTGGAATTCATTGAACATTAGTTGAATTGATCTCAAATTGATATTTTTGTCAGGTACTCTGCATGCAATGAAGAATGAGTTGTGATTGTACTTAATGCATTGGTCCAAATTAGTTGGTGTGATGGAGACATTCTAAATTAGTGGTGTCATTTTTAAACTTTGGATCAATTATAATGTATTGTGTTCCTGCAATTGAGTTGGAGTGATATAAGTAAAGAGTGTTTCTTTTAAAGGTATGTGGTATTAAAACTCTTGTGAGATGTTATTTACCCTATAGAGATGTTCATTTAAGACCAAGGATAAAATATATATTTGAGTTGCTTACAAATATTATTACTATAGGTGAAATATCAAAGGAAGTGTAGTCAAGCCATTTTGACAAATCTCATATGAGGTTTGTTGCTGCAAATGCAATTTTGTGACTTTATAGGCAATGTGACTATCATATAAATCCAAATATTTTTAATTTGACACAGCGAACTAAACAGGACATTAACCCTAATGCGAAAAATAATTTATTTCTAAGGTTCATATTTAGATCAAGGATGGAAATATTCTCCATAAATATGCATGTGCTTTTGTACTCGACACAACTAGAGGAACTAAGCATGATATTTTAGAGTCCAGAAGTTTCTTGAATTTTTTTCTAACACTTTGAGATAGCCAATTATATTAATCCTCTTTTAAATTAGATTGAGACCCAATTAAAGGTTCTCAAGAATGTGTTCTTAGTTATTTTATGTGTGCCATGGCACACCATCCTGAGTTCTATGTTTTTGATAAAAGCTTATGTGTAGAAGCATTTGATCTATCTTATTGGTAGTTAGACTTTTTTATTCTATTAGTAATACTAAATCAAGATTGAGGAACAACCCATAATCCAAAAAAAAGGAATAAAATGGATACTGTTTGTTTGATCATGTTAGTGTTTTAGAGTTTCAAACAAAATTTGGGAGATACATCTCCTAAAGAAAAGTCAAAAGAACTTTATACCTTGTTTGATCATGGTTTTTTGGTCATAAAGGAATTTTCTTACAGTCAATCCAACGTAGAAGGTAAAGAAATATCAAAATCACTCCTAGGATGGTACCTCAAGAATTTAGAAGGGAGGGATGAGTCCCATCTTAGGGGAAGTCCACTGAAGAGTTATTTAATAGGAGTCCATACAAGAGTGGTCCCAAAGATAGTTAAAATTTGGAGTTAGAGAAGCATTCAGAGTAGCATGGGGACAAATCACAAGGTACAATAGTGGCTCTGAATGAAGTTTAGAATTATTCAAATCATTTTCATGATCATTTCTCTAGAAGCACCAACCATTCCCAAAATCAAACAAGGAATTGAAAATGAGTCATGCATGATAAGTACCAAGTATATTTTTCATCCCAAGGAAATAAAAAAAGCATGAGTGAAGAATGGATTCTTGTTTGTTGTGTACTATTTGAATCATGATTGTTGTTACACCAAAACCATACAAGTGTTAGTAAATGGAATCATCATCAGGGTTAATGGATCCTCGAGAGGCAGTTAAGAACATGTCAGGGAACTCATTAGGAGTATTGGATTGTCCAATTCCCAATAATATTCACCCCAATGCGAGACAAGCATGTTTCAAACTCAAGACATTTGGCTCTTATACCACTTTTTGAGATCATGATTCTCGTTACACCAAAACTTGCAAGTCTAAGTAAATGGACACAACACCAGAGTTAATAGATACTCTAAGAACATGTCATGAAACACATGGGGAGTGTTGAATTATCTAATTCCGAAAATTTACGACTTCGTCCAAAATTGGGAAAAAAAATAGAAACCCTTTGAAAAATAAATTTCAAATATGTTAGGGGTTAAAACCAAGTTAAAACATTTTTTTAGGAATGGAAGAAAGATGAACTAATTTAGTATATATATACATATATATAAGGGTCGTTGTAGCGATAAAAGCCTAAGGAATTACAACACAAATCTCTATACAACTTAATTATTATGCAACCAAGCGTGTGAAACCACTTAAATGGTCATGGTAGTAACCTAAAACAAACGTATTTACAATTATACTAATATTTTTTTGTAGGGTTAGGATTTTCAAGTATGAAAACTTAGCCATGATTATTAACGTAAGAAAATACAATGAAATATTATTTTAGCATAAGTATAAGGGGAATAAATGATACTTGTGGAAATAAAGAAAATATCTTGGTATTGGAACTTGGCCAAATAAACTTGTCGTGGTAGAAAATTACAATACTGTAGGTCGAAATAACCATAAAATTCTTATGGCCTTTCAAGGAGGGATCAAATTTTAGTTTTTAATAAACTAAATACTTAAAAGAAAAAATATATAAGGAAATTAAGGATATGGTTTGAGTTATTATCTGAGTAAGATCAAATACAAAACTAGCATGATTTTACTATCAAAACACTAAAAAACATTTAAGTAATGGTCTAAGTAAGTGTCTAATTAGTTTGGCATTGATCATGTTTCTTCATTAGCATGGAGAAAAACCCACCACGACTACAGTGTGCATAGAGAACATCATGGCCACCATGAATGCAAATGTGATATGTTTTAGGTTCAAATGATAGAGATTGACTGTATTGTGTGATGATGGTAACACTTCTGTATAATCCCTTTGCACTAGGAGATGCATGGATAAGACCGATGTGTTTTTTTGAAGAAAATCACAACAAGGATTGTGGATTTCAGAGATCTGTGGCTTGAATCTTTATCATTGACCGGAGAATCCACAGTTTTAACATTTTTGTACCAACGTTTCAAATCCCAAATGGGATCCATCATCAGGACATTTTTGTACCAACGTTTCAAATCCCAAATGGGATCTATCACCAGTATAGTGGTTTGAATATGTTTATTTTGTGAGTATATATTGTTGATTATTGAGTGTTTCTTGCATGACAAATGCGGTTCTGTATGGAGATATTTATATCTTAATGATGTTGACTGAGAGAGCATGTGAGTATTATTGTATTTTTGAGTCTCTTGCTCTTGAATATGAGTGTATTATTAGTTAATTTATCTGTGAATTTATCCTTGTATGTTGTTGATAGAGATTGACTAATTGGCATATACCATAACAGTACTGACATTGTGTTGCTTTCAGTCAAATTTTTAACATATTATTGGTAAGGTTGCCTCATATGGTTGAGTAATTATTGTAGATATCCTTGATTTCATGAGCTCATACATATTTGTATGTCGCTATACAATATGGGATAAAGTATTTTATTATTGAGATCCATTGTTTTTATGTGGTGTCAGAAGTGGGAGACATATTCTATATTCTTGTTGCATCGATAGGGATTGATCTAATTGGCATATACCAACATGGTACTAGAAGTTTGTTTCTTTGACTCAAAATTTTAACATATTATTGGTAAGGTTGCCTCATGTGGTTGAGTCATTACTGTAGAGATCCTCGATGTCATGAGATAATATGGATTTGTATGTCTCTATAAAATTTGGCATAAAGTATTTTATTATTGAGATCCATTGTTCTTAAGTGGTGTCAGACGTGGGAGAGGGATTCTAAATTATTGTGGCATCCATGTATGCATTGTTGTTATTTCCCTATATTTCCTGTATGTAATTTGGTCTTTGGTTCGTTAGTCTAGGTTATGCTCTCTTTCATGTGGCAAGTCATTGTAAAAGAGGAATGGATATGTTTTCTACACCAATGCATATTTAGGGGGATTATTATCTATAGAAGAGAAGTGCATGACTGACATAGTGATTGTGTTGGTGTGGAGTTAATGATCAAATTTGGACAGAGTCGTATCAATGCCAAATGTCTAGAGTTCATAACACACCTAGATTGCATTGGGTGGGAGATTGTTGGGAATTGGATAATACAACACTCCTCGTGTGTTTCATGACATGTGCATAATGACCTCTCAAGGATTCGTGCAATGTGATTGTTTACTAACACCTACGATTTTTTTTGTAATGAAATTTTTGATTCCAATATTATACCATAGAGAATATCCATCATTTACCCATGCTTTTTCTATTAAATTTGGCGGCCAAATTTACTGAGTACTTATCAAGCATGCCTCATTTTCTTTTTCTTGTTTTCTTTTTGGAATGATTGATGATTCTAGAGCAGAAATCATAATATTATCTACAAAACTATGAACTTCATTCACAACCACTATTAGACCTTGTGTTGTGTCCCCATGTTGTTCTGAAGAAATTTTTAACTCCAAGTTTTCACCATATTTAGAACCATTCATTTATGGACTCCTATTAGTAAATTTTCAGCTTACTTCCCCTGAGATAGAGATATTCCCTCCCTTCGAAAGTCTTCTAGTACCATTTTAGGAGTTTTTTTTACATTGCTTTACCTCATGTGTTGGACTGACTGCAAGCAAAGCCCTTTGTGATCAAAAGACCAAAATTGTAGAAGGTATAGAGCGTCTTTCACTTTGCTTTGTTAGCTGCATCTCCCAATTTTTTCTTGATAGTCTAAGACACTCACATGCTCAAACAAATAACATCGATTTTATTTTATTTTTTTGGATCATGGGTTTTGCCTCAATCTTGATTCACTATTACTGAAAGAAAGAAAAAATTTGTAACCACTAATATGATAGATCAAATGATTTTGCTAATAATTTTTTATTAGAAACATAGAACTCAAGATGGTGTGCCATGGAACATATCAAATAACTAGGAACATATTCTCGAGAACTTCTACGAGATTTTCAATCTAATTGAAAAGAGTACTGATATAACTGGGTATGTCAATGTGTCTAAAGAAAATTGAGCCAGGTAATGGATAACTTATAAAATATCATGCTTAGTTCCTTCAGTTGTGTTAAGTATAAAATCATATGGATATTTATGGTGAAGATTCTCATCCTTCAGGTATTAATGAACCTTAGCAAGAAATTGTATCTTCACTTAAGGGTCAATGTCCTGTGTAGTTCATAGTGTCAAATTAAAAGATTGTGGATTTATATGACAGTTCCATTGCCTAGAGAGCTGGAAAACCATGTTTGTATGAGAATGCCTCATATGAGATTTGTCAACATAACTTGATTACAATTCCTCTGAGATTTTTCTTATAGTAATAATATTTTTAACAAACTGAAACATAGATTTTATCATTGGTCATAAATGATCATCTCTGTAGGGTAAATAACTTCTCACAAGAGTTTTAATATCACAAATTAAAAAAAAATATCTTTACCTATATCACACCATCTTAATTGCAGGCGCACAATACATTTAGACCAATCCAGAGTATAAAAATTGCACCACTAATTTAGAATGTTGACTTCATGCCAATTTATTTCGCCAAATACATTAACTACCATCATAATGCATTCTTCATTCCATGTAGATGACGAAATAAAAAAAAAAAAAAATTGAGACCAATTCAACTGATTTTTAATGCATTCCATTAGATAACAATTACATAATCAAAGTGTTCACATGCTTAACACTTTATCATTTAATAATGGCATCATTTACTTTTCACACTATCGCTCTTTTGTTTTCAAACTTATGCATACAACTAGATTTTGGGCAGCCAACATGCGATTTTATTTACACAGCCCTAGTGTGTCTCACACCTAACCATTCCATTTTTTATATTCAGAACCAACATCAAACAATTAGAGAAATATTTAAGCTCCACGATATACAAAATCAATGCTAAAATTTGGAGAATCAATGTGTGACACAAGATCCACACTAGTTTAAGCAAGGAAGCATGGTGAGATGAATACGTGGAGAAGACAAGATTTGTGCCACTAAAGCATCAAATGAAATATAAATGAATTCACACATCTGAAGATTCTAATATGTATCAATTGTGACCACATCATGTAATCTATTTGAATCAGCAATACTAGGACCAAATCATGTGATTTTAATGTGCATTACAAGACTTAGAAGATATGCAATTTATCTTTCCTAGAAGCAAACATGCACAACTCTAATCTAGCAAACCACAAATAAAGAACATATGTACCTTTTATAAAACATTCTATCTAAATAATAATAGATGTAATTGTAGAGCACCTTGAGTCAATTGTTGTTTCTTCACTTTAGTGTGCCCTTTCCCTTCTTTTTCTTTCTTTCCGCCACTCATTTTTTTGATCTCTTTTTCAATTTTTATATATTCATAAAAAAATGCTATGTTTATTTTCTTCATTTACAAAATTTAAAATGCTAACCTAACTTTCCATTGTTGTAGATGCTCAATTTATCAAGAAACACACTAAGAGAACTGGATTTTCTAATGCCCAATAATATTTTCCCCAACACAATATGGGTGTATTTCAACTCCATACTTTTGGCTCTTATACCACCTGTTGGAATCAAGATTGTCGTTACACCAAAACTCGCAGGTGTTAGTAAATGGAAGCAACACCAGATTTAACAAATCATTGTCATGAAACACATAGGGAGTGTTGGATTATCTAATTCCCAAAATTTATTCCTTCATCCAAAATTGAGAAAAAAAAATTAGAGACCCTTTCAATAATAAATTTACAATATGTTAGCGTTTAAAAGCATTTTTTAGGAATCGAAGAAGAATGAACTGGTCTGGTGTATATATATATATATATATATATATATATATATATATATATATATATATATATATATATATTTGTTGTATTGTTAAAACGCTAAGGAATTACAAAATAACTCCCTATACAGCTTAATTATCGTGTGGCCTAACTTTTGAACATGCTTAAATGCTCGTTGTGGTAACCTAAACCAAACTTATTTACAATTCTAGTAATTGCTAGTGTAGGGTTAGGGTTTTCAAGTATGAAATCCTAGCCATGATTATTAAAGGTATAAAATCCAATGAAATAACATTTGAGCATAAGTGTAGGGGGAATAAATTATACTTGGGTAAGAAAAGAATTTTTCTTGGTAATGGAAATAGACCGAATAACTTGTCGTATGAGAAAATTATAATATGATAAGTTGAAATATCGAAGAAATTCTTATGGCCTTAGAGAGAAGGATCAAGGTTTATTTTTTAATAAACTAAATACTTAAAAGAAAAAACATAAATACTTAAAAGAAAAAACATATAAATAAATTAAGAATAGGATTTGAGTTGTTACTTGAGCAAGCTCAAATACAAACCTCGCTTTGTTTTACTTCCATAACTACCGAAAAAATTTAAGTAATGGTAAGAAAATTTTGAGCAAACCGATGGCCCAAAAAGGAGCTCCAAACTAGGACATGAAAGCTAAAGACAAGAAGAATCATAAATCTTAAATTTAGTAACAAAAAGATATATTAGTGTGAAAGGAAATAAGTACATTAGTTGTATTACATAAAAACATCGCAAAAAGAAAAGCATACATTTAGTTGAAGCACCAATGCATGAAGGTGGATTTAGAAACAATTTTCAAGAATATTGGATGAATCAATGAGTTCAATAAAAATATAGAATATTATAATGGAAAAGTGAAGGCAAAACGGTAAATATTTAAAATTAAAAATAGTTAGAGAGCTAGCATAGCTCTATCCAAGCAACGAAAGAAATGAATAAAATAGTAAGTCAACGGATGGGTACTTATTACAAAAAAAACAAATAACCCTATACGATGTCAATCGTCGATGAGAAAAAATCAATTCACAACAATGAATATTAGCGTATAAATGTTTCAATGTGAGTTCCCGTGAAGGGAAAGTGGGTTCATCATCATGGACGTTGGCTAGAGTTCCATGTTTGCAAGTCGAACCATAAAACCATAACCACATGTCCTCACACTAATAGTGATGATCTTTGATAAATGCATATGGAAATATATAATCATAGACACACATATAAATGGTTTTCACAAAAGCCAAAGTTTAATCCCATGCAAAAAATATATTCACCAAACATCAGAGGTATAGGAATTGTATGCTTAGCCCCATTGGTATATACATATAAATTTGGTATAACCTGTACCAATGGAAATTGTATCATTAGAAATAGGAAATTTCTTGGTATACATGAATCTCTTAATCTATAAATACATAGTGTATGTCTATCATGAATATAAATATTGAATGAAATAATTACGATATGCGTAAAAACTTACGAGGTTGGTCCATTGAGGATTAAGAACCCATCATTAGTATATGAATATATGTTTAAACCGTATAATTATCGTAATGAAGGATTTGTGAAGAATTAAGCCTAGGAATCCATAAGTACCCTTAAAATATGTGGCAAATTATGGAAAGAATAGAATACCAATATGAGTATATTTGTCCTAAGTATTTCCAATATTTCACATAATGAATACATCGGTAATAAATGAAATAGGAAGAGAACTCCATGTATAACATTTAAGATTAATTTATAATGGTGTTGTAAGACTATGTAATATCTTCATTGAAGAAAATAATAAGAGTGATAAAATTGTAGCATAAGTGAAAACAATTATTGAATGAATATTTAACTTAATTCAAAAAAAATTAGGGTGTTTAAGGAGGTGAATTACATAGGTTAAGGAATATACTTGGTACTTTGGCTTCTAAATTTCATCTTTAGGGGGTTGGCGTCATTATAACACATAACATAATATTAACCATGCATTGGATGCAATTTTAGATGAATTTTAGATGAGAAATGAAAATGTCTATATGATTCCTTATTTTGGTACGAGCAAGAAAATGTGCCAAGCATGAAATTTGAAGCAAAAATGAGCTAAGAGCGGGGGGGAGGAGGTGGGGCGGTGTTAGGGATGATGGAGCATTCATATACATGCACTTATGTCAATGATAAACAGGTTTATTCAGCAAATGGGTGACTATAGAGTGTCATATAGCTCTACAAAATAGGGGATTTTACAGTTACAACACAAAAAAGATAAACAACAATTAAATATCAACAACCAAAGTGAACCTGATGCATGGAAATATATGCTAAATAAACAAAATAATAATTTCTAATACTACCATCTAGTGCTAAATGTACTAAGAAATAAAATACTATAAACAAGCTAACTAATTATCCTTGCATAAAATAATACTCTGAAATGAATTTTCATAAATAAATAAATGAAAAAGCACATAAAATATAACAATACATAAGGGGTATTAAGAACTTGGGGTGGGCCCTAACCTAAGGAGGTTTGGGATCCTCAAGCAACAATAATCTAAGAGCCAAATATGTCTTTCATTAATCAAAAAAAGAGATTCTACATGAAAAGTTGCAGCAATAAAACTTCTAATTCTTAGGGAAAATACTAAGAGGGAGGGTTAATCGATATTTTTATTTCACTTTATCTTCAACTTCAAATTCAAAATTTTGTACACTAATTTTATTCAAATGAATCACGTGTGTATGCATCTCTAGTGAATTAAATATGTCTAGATTACTTAATTTTCATAACTTCCATCAGATGTTTAACTTAATAATTTAATTTTTTTTTGGTATTATTTTGGAACTCTTCTTATGATTTGATATAAACAAATTATTTGGGTAAGCTATCATCAAAGAAAATGTATTTAAATACTCTCATGGTAAAACTGAAATATCATTTCCTAAAGTAAGCCTCACAAATCAACCTCATTCACACCAAAAGGTGCCCCATTGATTTGTATAAATAGAAGACCTTGTGGCTCATTTGAAACATTCATGTGCAATGTGTCTTTAGAGAAATAACATTTGAGGTAGTCGCAGGCTTGAGAGATCTATCCAAAGTGGGGAAGAGATGATGCTTTTTCCTATTTCTTGTATCTATTCATGGACAAGTTAATTAGATGGAAGGTAGAGCCTCGAAAGGAAAAAAATATCATTCCTCTTGATATCAGGAAAAGATATATTGATTTTATTACTGGAGGGTTGAGCCATTGAATAAGCATCATCCCTCTTGAGATAAGGAAAAGATATGTTGATTTTATTACTGGAGGACTGAGCCCTTGAATAAGTATATACCCGAGGAAAAATATCCTAGGAACAAACCTAAAACATTGGTTGAGATACGTTGTCAAACAGTGCAATAGTTAGTGGGTTTTAAGGTGAGATTATGTGGAAGTTTTAGATGGGAAAATTTATGTTCTAGCTACAACATGAATTTGTAGTAATGTGGGACGTAAATTCGTTTTTGGATGGTAGAAAGGATTATAAAGGAGATGGAACAAGGGCATATTATCCCTCAAATATAGCATTGGATATTAGAATTACTGCACAATTGTTTGAGGAAGACTTGAGGCCCAAATTAGGGATAACACAGTAACCGCAATGAACCCTAATGAAGGTGAAAAGTTCATAAACTTCATCTTCAGTAATACATATGCCTTGATGATAATGATGTGTAGCATTTCCATAAATATGACAATGTTATATGACAGTGATATGGTATAGATTCATGACAGTGATATTGTATCTATGACAATGATGTTTAGGATAGTGAAACATGTGCTTATAAAAATATTGGATGGGAGTGTCTCTTTTTATGCATGACAATAATATATAATAGCATTTACTATAGGCATGAAAGTGACATGTGATAAGGATATCTATGCTTATGTATGATGGTGAGGCCGACTTAACAACTTTTGGAGAAAAAAATTACATCTCAAAAATTCAAATTTTCATGTTTAAAAGTTCACAATGGGACTTTGACTCAATTTTTTTCCCCTTTTGACTCTAGTATTTATAAATATGCTTTACAATGATATATAAAAATACATCAAGTGACCCAATAAACATTATGAAGACCAGCCATAGTTACAAATTCAACAACCTCTTCCACTCCATCACCTCCTCTGTCTCTCCCTTCCTATCACACTTTTACTTTATTTGGAGATCTCCATCGTTGTCCCCATCCTTATTGTTAGGATATTCCAACACATAGGATATAGTTAAGTTCAACTTGGTCTAGTGTAGAGTTAGGTATAGAGTTAGGTAAAGTGTGTTTCTTTACCGTTGTACATTTTGTAACTTACAATCCGACGGTCACGATATGTAGTGATCTGATGGTTCATTCTCTCCTCGGTATTACCGACACTTGATCCGTGGCTTGACATCCGATTGGTCCATGAGTTCTATTTAAAGTGCATGGAGGGTCATTGTTTGGGTAATCCGTGCATGAGAGAAGCTTATGTAAATTTTCATTCTTTGATTAATAAATTGCCTGTAGTACCCATGTTGGGACAGGCCGTGGACTGTTTCCCTCTTTGAGGGTTTTAACCACGTCAAAAATACTGGTGTATTGATCTGTGTTCTGGTTGTGAGCGGTGTCCTTTTGGTATTCTTTCTGAGGAACTTACCCTGTAAATTCCTACATGGTATCAGAGCTATTTGAGGGCCGCGTCCGTTGGTGATCCAAATCTAAAGCCGGTAGAACTGCACGCGGCTGTCGTTTCCTAGACCTGCTGTTTTTGACTGCTTTCAGGCCGAGAGGACTGCTTTGTTGCGTTCGGAGCATCTGTTCCAGTGAGGAACCCCTTTCGTTTCACGCGAAAAGGTTTCCGGTAGCCCTAGCTGCGTCATTTTTCAGATCGGGAGGTATACAGTGTTTTTTGCAGTCTACTGTTATTTTCTCTCTGCTTATTCCGGTTTCAGTTTATTTAGCCTTTTTTTTAATCGGATCTGTAACTTTCATTTTTGCGTATGCTCTTTGCCCTGCGACTCTGTGCGATCTGGGCAAATTAGAAACAGAAAGGAAGGATTTTTCTCATGCGTATGCTCTTTTCCCTGCACCTTAGTGTGATCTCGGAAAATCAGAAACATTGAGAAAAATATTTAGTTTTTCAGCTAAAGCTAACTTTGAGATTTTTTTTTTTAAATTTCTAGTTTTTTGGCTAAAGCTAACTTCGAGCCGCAAGGTTCGTTTTTCTTTTCATATTCGTGTTGGGTTTTGTGTTTTGTGTTTTGTAGGGAAAAAGAGCTTTCTCAAGGCAATCACGCAAACCAAGGCCGCCCCCCCCCCCTCTCTCTCTCTCTCTCTCTCTCTCTCTCTCAATTTTTTTGTATAGATTAATTGGTTCAAAGCTATTTTAAGAGAGTAGAGGTCTTGGGTTCAAGTCTCCATTTTGTGGGGGCGGATTTTTTCATTCCCACAGATTCGCGCACTTTGCTGGCAACGTCAACAATGTTTTTTCAAAAAGCCATAACTTCTTCATCCAGAAGCCTTTTTTAGAGCCGTTTTTTTTTAAACCGCCTATTTTTTCAAGATCTATCCATTGAAACACTTACTTTTAGCATCTTCAGCTTCAACCTTTTTTTAAAATGGAAAGTCCATGCCAAGTCATTCTTGACAACACTAACTACTTCCAATGGGTAGCCTACATGGAAGATTTACTTAGAAGTAAAGGTCTCTTCAGAATAGCCACAGACCAAGAGAAGAAACCAAAAGATGAAGACAAGGCTGCAAAATGGGAAAATAGACAAGATCAAGCATGTGGTTTGATAGGGATGTCTATTTCTCCTGATCTTAGATTCCACATTGCAGAACTTGAGACTCCTCATGAAGCATTAGAAAAACTTGCTAAAGTTTTTGGGATTAAAAATGAAATTAGAGCCCATCAACTTGAAAATGAGTTGCTTACTTTGGATCCTAATAATATTTCTTGCATTGAAGATTTTTTTCCAAATTCAAGACCCTTAGATATCTCTTGGAAGGTGTTAAAGTTAAGAAAGAAGATGGTAACCTTATTTATTCCATCCTTACTAAGTTGGGACCAGCTTACTCTGTATTTGTTTCCACTTTCCATTCTACAAGGGAAGCTTTCATTTGTCAAGGAAAAGACTACAAGACCCCTTCCTTTGACTCCTTTTGTGATTCCTTAATAAGAGAACAAGAAAAACTCTTACAACTTGGTCTTCTTAATCTTGGAAACTCTTCCACGAAAGCGTTAGCCACCCAGCAGCAACCAAATTCAAAGAATCCTAAGAAGTCATATCCTCAAAAGAATGGTCCTAAACCAACTCAGCCTCAAAATGAAAGACCATTTCAACAAAATGATAAGACCAATAAAAACAAATGGAAGAAGAATGATAGGCATTGTAACTTTTGTAATCGAGATGGCCACTTAGAATCTAAATGCTTTAAGAAGATGGAAGCCTTGGAAGCCGCAATGAAGAAACATAACATCCATGTGGAGCCTACTTCAACTTCAACTTCCGGAATGGCACTTTCTGCATGTCGTTTTCAATCATCTCAGTCTGGTTATGCATTAAATGTATCTTCTTCTTCTTCTCATTCTCATGAGTGGCTCATTGATTCTGGAGCCTCTTATCACATGGCCAAAAACCAAGCCATGTTTTCTTCTTTAAATGATTGTAACAGCAAAAATATATATGTTGGTGATGATAGATCTCTTAATGTTGTAGGGACTGGAACTGTTCATCTAGACAATGGTGATTTTAATGATGTACTATGTGTTCCAACCTTATCCTGCAACCTTCTATCTGTCTATCAGGTAACTCATTCAGGTGAAGGTAAAATTGTTGAATTTTCACCTCATGATGTTGTAATCAAGGATCTAAAAGATCCTAAACAAATTCTAGCTACTGGTCCTACTGATGATTCCACAAGGTTGTATAAGTTTCACAACTTTGGGTCATCAAATCTTCCCTCAGTATTTGTTGCTCATAATGATGAAGTGAGCAAACTTTGGCATGAGCGATTTGGTCACTTAAACTATCGCTCCCTTCAGCATCTATGTAAAGAAAATATGGTGACAGGTCTTCCTATGGTATCTTGCAGAGATGGTGTTTGTTCTAGATGTGTACTCGGAAAACATCATCGGGACAGTTTTGACAAACATGCCTCTTTTTATGTATGAAAATAATATATAATATCATTTACTATAGGCATGAAAGTGACATGTGAAAAGGATAGCTATGTTTATGTATGGTGGTGAGGCCAACTTAACAACTTTTGGAGCCAAATATCACATCTAAAAAATTCAAATTTTCATCTTTAATAGGTCAAAAGTGACCCACTATACATTATGAAGACCGACCATAGTTAAAAATTCAAAAACTTCTTCCACTCCATCACCTCCTCTCTCTCTCCCTACCTATCACACGTTTACTTTATTTGGAGATATCCACCCCCCTCCCCATCTTTCTCTCTCCCAATCCCCCTCCCCTTTTCTCTCGTTCCCACCCTCTATCTCTCCCCCTTCCCCTCCTACGTTTTCATCGTATTTTTCTACTTCCACCCCATGATCTCCCTCACTCTCTCTCTCTCCCCCTCACACGTCTCCCCCCTTCTCTACCTCTCACTCTTAACCTATCTTTGGAGCTCTCTCTCCCCCCCTCTCACTCGTGCTTTTCCTCTCACCCCTTTCTTTCTCTCTCCCTCTACCCTCAATCAACACTCCTATTCTCTCTCCCCTCTACCTCTCATTTTATCTCTTCCTTATCCTCTTCCTCTCCCTTTCTCCCTCTCCCCCCCTCCTTCGCCCTTAACGACTCCCTCTCTCCCCCTCTTCCCTCTCTCATGCCCTCCTTCACCCTCAACATATCTCTCTCCCTCCCTATTTCCTTCCCTCTATCCTTTCTCTCCCTCTCATGCTATCTATTTCTATGCTTTAGACTCCCTCCCTCCCCTCTCTCTACCTCTTACTCTTTGCCTCTCTTTGGAACTCTCTATCCCCTACTCTCACTCACTTCACCTCTCAGCCTTTTCTCCCTTTTCCCTACCACCCTGGCCCCATTTCTTTATACCTCACCCCCTCTCCCCCTCTCCCATGATTTCGCTCCCTCTCTCTCCCCCTCACACTCCATTCCCTCCCCTCTCTCTCTATCTATCACTCTTTGCCTCTCTTTGGAGATCCCTCTCCCCCTCTCTCACTCTTGCTTTTACTTTTCTATCTCTCACCCTCTGCCCCCCACCATACCTCATTTTCTCTCTCCCCCTACCCCTCTCTTGTTCTCTCCTCCTCACCCTCTCCCTCTCCCTCTCCCCCACCATGCCCCTTCCTCTCCCCTACGGTCCCTCTCTTTCCCTCCCCCTCATTTTCCCACGCCATCTCTATCTCCCTCTCCCTTACCCAACCCTCGCCCTCATTCATCCTCACCATATCTGTCTCCCTTTCTCTATCCCTCTCTCACTCATCTCCCTTGGTCTCCCTCCCACCCTCTCTCTCTCTACCTCACTCCCTACCCCCCTCTCTCTGGCTCTTCTCTCTCTACCTCTTCTCTTTGCCTCTCTTTAGAGATATATCCCCCACTCTCATTATTGCTTCATGAGCTAGTTCTTTCTCTCTCTCTGCCCATAGGTTCCCTCCCTTTATCTATCTCTCACCTCGCACCCTCCCACCCCCCTCCCCCCCTCTCTAAATATCATGTCATAAGATTTAAATTGGTTTTAAGTGGAAGTCAAACTAAAATGAATCTTTCTTCACGATACAAACCTTTATTAGGGGTATAGTTAAAAGGAGTTCTAACTTTAAAAAAATGAGTATATTTGATATAAAAAATAAAATAAAAGGATATATATGCATATAGAAATATTCATTTCTA
Source organism: Pinus tabuliformis (assembly GCA_031772625.1). NCBI lineage: Eukaryota > Viridiplantae > Streptophyta > Pinopsida > Pinales > Pinaceae > Pinus > Pinus tabuliformis. Next base: position 502,134,603 of record CM062820.1, read on the forward strand.
TCTAAATTTAAAAACTATACCACCTCAAATTAAAAAATATAAAGACTACAAACACCTAGGAGAGATATAAACAAAAATATTTTAGATTTAATACAAGTAATTTGGCACAAAAGTTCAATAGATTATAGATTATAATGAAAGATAAAAGAAAAGGCTAAAAATACCACATCTAGCTACTTTTGGCAAATTCTATAAACAAATATAAAAAAAAATGTTAAATAAATAGATTAATATTGTTTATTATAGTATAACATATGTCGTAAGTATAAAATTTACTCCCTATTTTATAATAATAATAATAATGAGAAGGCACAAACATTATATATAGTATGTCTGAGGATGGATATTTCAGATGAGTAATGGGTGTTATATAGACTGACCAATTGGTTTGAGTCCCTATTTTGCTATAGGAGACGATCCAACAAGCTTGAAAATGTGCTAAGGATGTGATTTGAAAGAAAAATGAGCTAAGGGGGAGGCTAAGGGATGATCAAACATTCATATTCATGTACGTATGTCAATGATAGAAGGGATTATTTAGTAAAGAAAAGTGCAGGAATGACATAGTGATTGTGTTGGTGTGGAGTTACTGATCAAATTTGGACAAAGTCGTACCAAAGCCAAATTTCTAGAGTTCAGGAACACATAGATTGCATTGGGTGGGAGATTGTTGGGAATTGGATAATCCAACACTCCTCGTGTGTTTCATGACATGTGTTTAGCGACCTCTCAAGGATTCATTAACTCTAGCAATGTAATTATTTACTAATACCTGTGAGTTTTGTTGTAATGAAAATTTTGATTCCAAGCATATACAACAGAGAATATCCATCGTTCACCCATGCTTTTTCTATTAAATTTGGAGGCAAAATAGACTTAGTACTTATCAGGCATGCCTCATTTTATTTTTCTTGTTTTCTTTTGGGAATGATTCATGCCTCTAGAGCAGCATTCATAATATTTTCTACAACACTATGAACATCATTCATAATGACTATTGGACCTTGTGTTTTGTCCCCACGTTGTTCTAAAGGATTTTGTAACTCCAATTTTTCACCATACTTAGGACCATTCGTGTTTGGATTCCTGTTAAATAAATTTTCAGTAGGCTTCCCCTGAGATAGGCATATTCCCTCCCTTTTAAGGTCTTCCAGTACCACCATAGGAGTGTTTTTTATACTGCTTTACCTTCTGTGTGGGCCTGACTACAAGCAAAGTCCTTTGTGACCAAAAGACCAAAATTGTAGAAGGTATAGATAGTCTTTGACTTTTCTTTGTTAGTTGCATCTCCCAAATTTTTCTTGATAGTCTGAAACACTTGCATGCTTTAACAAATAGTATCGATTTTATTTTATTTTTTTTGATCATGGGTTTTTCCTTGATCTTGATTCACTATTACTGAAAGAAAAATAAATTGAAACACTGATATGATAGATCAAATTATTTTGCACATAATATTTTATTATAAACATAGAACTCAATATGGTGTGCCATGGCACATATCAAATAACTACAAACACATTCTTGAGAACCTCTACGAGATTTGTAATCTAATTGCAAAGAGTACTAATATAACTGGGTATCTCAATGTGTCTCAAGAAAATTGAGTTAGGTAATGGCTAACCTCTAAAATATCATTCTTAGTTCCTTCAGCTGTGTTGAGTATAAAATCACATGGATATTTATGGTGAATATTCCCATCGTTCAGGTATCCATGAACCTTAGCAAGAAATTGTATCTTCACATGAGGGTCTCTTGTGTAGCTTGCAATGTAAAATTAAAAAATTGTGGATTTATATTACAGTTCCATTTCCTAGACAGTTGGAAAACTATGTTTTTATGAGAAAGCCTCATATGAGATTTGTCGACATAACTTGACTCCACTTCCTCTGATATTTTTCTTATAGTAATAATATTTTTAAGAAACTAAAACATAGATTTTATCGGTGGTCTTAAATGAGCATCTCTATAGGGTAAATAAATTCTCACAAGAGTTTTAATATCACAAATTAAAAAAAAAAAACTCCTTACTTCTATCACGCCATCTCAATTGCAGGCACACAATAAATTTAGACTGATCTAGAGTATAACAATTGCACCATTACTTTAGAATGTTGACATCACGCCAACTGATTTTTCCGAATGTATTAACTACCATCACAATGCATTCTTCATTGCATGTAGATGACCAAATCAAAAAAATAATTTTGAGACCAATTCAACTAATTTTTAATGCATTCCACTAGCTAACAATTACATAATCAAAGCGTTCAAATGCTTAACACATTATTAATGAATAATGACATCATTTACTTTTTACACTATCACTCTTTTGTTTTCAAACTTATGCATATAAATGGATTTTGGGCAGCCAACACACAATTTTATTTACAAAGGCTTAGTGTGTCTCACACCTCAACATTCCATTTTTTATATTCAGAACCAACATGGAACAATTAGTGAAATATTTAAGCTGAACGATATACAAAATCAGTGCTAAAATTTGGAGAATCAATGTTTGCCTCAAGATCCACACTAGTTTAAACAAGGAAGCATGGTGAGATGAATACGTGGAGAAGACAAGATTTGTGCCACTAAAGCATGTTTGAAGATTCTATTATTTATTAATTGTGAGCACATCATGTAATCTATTTGAATCAGCAATACTAGGACCAAATCATGTGATTTTAATGTGCATTAGAAGACTTAGAATATATGCAATTTACCTTTCCTACAAGCAGACATGCACAACTCTAATCCAGCAAACCACAAATAAATAACATATGTAACGATTATAACAAATTCTATCTGAATAATAATAGATGTAATTGTAGAGCACCTTGAGTCAATTGTTGTTTCTTCACATTAGTGTGCCCTTTCCCTTCTTTTCTTTCTTTCCACCTCTCATTTTTTTGATCTCTTTTTTTATTTTTATATATTCAATAAAAAATTCTATGTTTATTTTCTTCATTTACAAAATTTAAAACTCTAACCTAACTTTCTCCTTGTTGTAGATGCTCAATTTATCCAAGGACTAGCATAGGTATCCTAGTGCATTAACATTACACATTACTGAGTGCCTTTAGACCATTGTAATTCATTGAATCAATTCTAAATAAAATCATGCCATTGAGGCTTTAGGCATTAAGCTTAAATATGGCACTAATTGTACCATCTTGGATTTGAATATAAAAAAATGGAACGTTGAGGTGTGAGACAGACTAAGCTAGTGTCAATGAAATCATGTGTTGACTTCCCAGAATATAGTTGTGCAAATAAATTTGAAAACAAAAGAGCGATAATGTAAAATTCATATGGTGCAATTATTAATTAATAAGGTCTTGGGTGTGTGAATGCTTTGGTTGTGCAATTGTCAACTAGTGGAATGCATTGAACATCAGTTGAATTGGTCTCAGATTAATATTTTGGTCTAGTCATCTCCATGCAATGATGAATACATTGTGATGGTAGTTAATGCATTGGTCCAAATCAGTTGGTGTGATGGAAACATTCTAAAGTAGTGGCATGATTGTTAAAATTTGGATCGATCTGAATGTATTGTGTGCATGTAATTGAGATTGAGTGCCAAAATTAAAGAGTATTTTTTTTAATGATATGTGGTATTAAAACTCTTCTGAAAGTTATTTACCCTATAGAGATGATCATTTAAGACCAAGGATAAAATCTCTTCTTGGGTTTATTACAAATATTATCACTGGAGGTGAAATATTAGAGGAAGTGTAGTTGAAAAATGACAACAAATTTCATGTGAGGCTTCTTTTTGCAAATGCAGTTTTGCAACTTTCTACGCAATGAGACTGTCATATAAATCCATAGCTCTTTAATTTGACACTGCGAACTACACAAAACATTAATTCTCATGTGAAGAAACAATCTCTTCCTAAGGTTCATATATATCTAAAGGATAGGAATATTCACCATAAATATGCATGTTATTTTGTACTCACCGCAACTCGAGGAACTGAGCATGATATTTTGGAGGCCAAAAGTTACTTACCTGAATTGTTTTGAGACATTTTGAGATACCCAGTTACATTAGTACTCTTTAAAATTAGATTGCAACTCAAGTATAGGTCCTCCAGAATGTGTCCTTAGTTATTTGATATGTGCCATGGCACACCATCCTGAGTTCTATGTTTATGATAAAAGCTTATGTGTAGAAGCATTTAATATATGTTATTGATAGTTACATTTTTGTCTCTTAGTAATATTGAATAAAGATCAAGGAAAAACCCATGATCCAACAAAAATGAATAAAGTAGACACTATTCGTTTGATCATGTTAGTGTTTCAAACTATCAAATAAAATTTGGGAAATGTTGTTAACAAAGCAAATTCAAAGGCCCTCTATACCTTGTTTGATCTTGGTTTTTTTATCACAAAGGACTTTTCTTGTATTTAGGACAAGATAGAAGGTAAGGCAATATCAGAATCACTCCTAGGATGGTACTACAAGACTTTAGAAGGGAGGGAACATGCCCATCTCACAGGAAGTCCACTGAAAATTTATGTAATAAGAGTCCATACAAGAATGGTCCTAAAGATGGTGAAAATTTGGAGTTCGAGAAGCCTTAAGAGTAGCATGGGGAAAACTCTCAAGGTACAATAGTGGTTTTGAATGACGTTCTGAGTGCTTCAAATCATTATTATGATCGTTACTCTAGAAACATCAATAATTCCCAAAAGAAGACCAGGAAAAAATAAAACGAGGCATGCCTAATAAGTACTAAGTAGATCTAGCCTCCTAAGTTAATAGACAAAGCATGAGTGAAGGATGGATTCTCTTTGTTGTAAGTTGTTGGAATCGTGATTATTGTTACAACAAAACCTGCAGGTGTTAGTTAATAGACATGTCACCAAATTTAATGGATCCTCAAAAGGTAGTTAATGACATGTCAAGAAACACACTAGCAGCACTGGATTATCCAATGTCCAATAATATTTTCCCCAATGGAATATGCGTTTGTTTCAACTTGATACCTTTGGTCGTTATACCACTTGTTGGAATCAATATTGTTGTTATACCAAAACTCACACGTGTTAGTAAATGGAAGCAACACCAGAGTTAACAAATCCTTAGGATGAGGTTAAGCACTTGTCATGAAACACATAGGGAGTGTTGGATTATCTAATTCCCAACATTTATTCCTTCATCCAAAATTGGGAAAAAAATTAGAGACCCTTTCAATAATAACTTTCAAATATGTTAGCATTTAAAGCATTTTTCAGGAATTGAAGAAGAATGAACTAATTTTGTGTGTGTGTGTGTGTGTGTGTGTATTGTAGTGTTAAAACGCTAAGAAATTACAACATAACTCTCTATACAACTTAATTATCATGCAGCCTAACTTGTCAACCCACTTAAATGGTCGTTGTGGTAACCTAAACCAAACCTATCTACAATTCTACTAATGGTTGATGTAGGGTTACGGTTTTCAAGTATGAAATACTAGCCATGATTATTAAAGGTATAAAATCAAATGAAATAAGATTTGAGCATAAGGGTAGCTGGAATAAATTACACTTGTGTGAGAAAAAAAATTATTGGTACTGGAAATAGACATAATAACTTGTCGTAAGAGAAAATTATAATATGATAAGTTGAAATATCTAGGAAATTCTTACGGCCTTGCAAAGAAGGATCAAGGTTTGTTTTTTAATAAACTAAATACTTAAAGGGAAAAACATGTAAAGAAATTAAGAATAGGAGTTGAGTTGTTACTTGAGCAAGCTCAAATACAAACCTAGCTTTGTTTTACTTCCATAACTACCGAAAACATTTAAGTAATGGTAAGCAAGTTTTGATCAAACCGATGGCCCAAAAAGAAGCTGCAAGCTAGGACATGAAACCTAAAGACAGGAAGAATCATAAATCATAAATTTTGTAACAGAAAGATATATTACCATGAAAGGCAAGAAGTACATTAGTTGTATTAAATGAAAACCTCGCAAAAAGAAAAGGATACCTATACTTGAAGAACCAATGCATGTAGGTCGATTTAGAAACAATTTTCAAGAATATTGGATGAATGAATGAGGTCAACAAAAATATAGAATCCTCTAATAGAAAAGTTAAGGGAAAATGATAAATATTTAAAAGTAAAAATAGTCACGAAGCTAGCATAGATCTATCCAAACAACGAAAGAAATGAATAAAATATTAAGTCAACGGATGGGTACTCATTACAAAAAATAATAATCCTATACGATGTCAACCGTCGATGGCAAAAAATAAATTAATAGCAGTGAATATTAGGGTATACATGTTTCAAGGTGAGTTCTTGTGTAGGGAAAGTGGCTTCATCGTCATGGACTTTGGCTAGAGTTCCATGTTTTCAAGTCGAACCATAAAAGCATAAACTCATGTCCTCACACTAATAGTGATGATGTTTGATAAACACATATGGAGCTATATAATCACAGACACAAATATAAATGGTGTTCACGAAACCCAAAGTTTAATCCTATGCAAACAATATATTAACCAAACATCAAAGCTATAGGTATTGTATGTTTAGTCCCATTGGTATATAGATATAAACGTTGATTCCGGACGTTTTTAACATATACTAGTAGAAAGTTAATCATTAGAAATACGAAATTTATTGGTACACATGAATCTCTTAATCTATAAAGACATAGTGCATGTGTATCATGAATATAAATATTGAATGAAATAATTACATTGTGCGTTAATTTACGAGGTTGGTCCATTGAGGATTAAGAACACATTGTTAGTATATGAATATATGTTTAAACCATATAATTATACTAATGAAGGATTTGTGAATAATTAAGCCTAGGAATCCATAAGTACCCTTAGAATAAGTGGTAAATTAGGGAAACAATAGAATAACAATATGAGTATATTTTTCCTTTGTGTTTCCAATATTTCAAGTAATGAATACATTGGTAATAAATGAAATAGGAAGAGAACTCCATGTATAACATTGGAGAGTAATTTATAATGGTGTTGTAAGATTGGGTAATATCCCTCTTAAGAAAATAATAAGAGTGATAAAATTGTATTATAAGAGAAAATAATTATCGAATGAATATTTAAGTTAATTAAAAAAAATTAGGGTATTTAAGGAGGTCAATTGCATAGGCTAAGCAATCTACTTGGTACTTTGGCTTCTAAATTTCATCTTTAGGGGGTTGGGGTCATTATAACACATAATATAATATTAACCATGCATTGGGTACAAGTATATATTAATTTTAGACGATAAATGCAATCTTTGAGTCCCTATTTTTGTATTAGAAACAATCCAATGAGCAAGAAAATGTGCCAAGCATGCAATTTAAAGGAAAAATGAGCTAAGAGTTTGGGGGGATAGGGGGAGGGGGGGGGGGGGGGGGGGGGGGGGGGGGGGGGGGGGCGAAGGGGAGCACTTAGGGATGATCAGGCATTCATATCCATGAACGTATGCCAATACTAAAAGGGTTTATTTAGCAAATGGGTGACTATAGGGTTTGATGTAGCTCCACAAAACAGGGGATTATAAAGTTATAACACAAAAAAGATAAACAACAATTAAATATCAACAACCAAAGTGAACCTAATGCATGGAAAGAGACGCTAAATAAACAAAATAATAATTTCTAAAAATATCATCTAGTGCTAAAAGTACTAAGAAATAAAATACTATAAACAAGCTAACTAATTATACTATAAACAAGCTAACTAAGTGATCTGTTTTAGGTTCAAATGATAGAGATTGATTGTATTGTGTGATCATGATAACACTTTTGTATAATCCCCTTTCAGTAGGAGAAGCACGGATAAGACCAATGTTACCGGGAATAGTGTCTATGCAGAACTGCTAATCCCACTAAGGCTGGTAGCTACCTTAGAAACAAACAAAGTAAAACTACTTTCGTTTTCCTTTATGAAAGATAGATGAGAGAAGAATAAAGGAGACCAACCTCTATCTTGCACTTGGTTCCTTGCTCGATTCCTCTCTCTTTCGATAGTCCTTTGCTACTTTCTTTCTTGTATACCCAGCTTCACAGAGTACCTATAGAATCAAAGCAGCATAACACTATACGAGAACCTAGATCTATTATCATAAGCATTATAGGATCAGATGCATATTAACCATACAAATGAATAAAACATAAATCATACAAGAGTACGGAGGAAAACTTGAATAGCTTCATTGATAATCAAGAAAGAGCCAAGAGAATTACAACCAATTGTTTTGACCCAGCATCATCCTCTCAACAAGAAGCCCTTCTTCACCTCATTAAAAGCTTAGATCACCCAACACTATGATTTTGCACCAATAAACTAGCAACACTTCCTTACAAGATACAAAATTCCAGCCTCTGGATCTCTTGGATGAGGGATCCATATATAGATGTCTGCAAGGAAGGTGAGTCAGCTTTTGAGATTTGATTAGTGTCTCCCCTCTGATAGTTCTTGATTCCACTTGGAGATTGATTATCTATTACTCATCCCTGGTCGAATTCAGAGAGGAAAGTGTCACAGGAGAAGTTTCTGGAAGATTCCATGCTTCTCCACCTTGCGGATTGACCCTGCCATTTGTCCCTTCTCGCCCATCACACCACATAGAAGGGATTTTTGAAATGCAAGGCACCTACTGTGTGTATTTAGGTGGGATGCAACACACTTTGCCTATGGAGCAGGTGAAATGGTTCCGTTTTGACCAGTTATGAGTGGTTTTTCATGGAAAACTTTTGGGAGAAGCTGTAATCAGTTGACCTTGTTCTTTTAGGGGTTGGAACAACACCTTTAGGGACTTAGGAGCCCTTAGTTTATGGACATTTATGCTTGGGGTTGCAGTGCCCAAAAATGTCTATAACAGTTGCCCCCTAAAGCATGAGGTCGTTGATCTTTTTGAAGTCGGGTGAAATGCTTTATCATGAGGATCCAAAGTTATTTCAAGTTGGAAGGAGACCTATAATAAGATACAATACAATACATTATCTTCATAATATTTTCATGATCTAGCTGAGGCGGGCATTCCCATGCTTAGCTTTATAAATTCATTTTCATGTACATAGGACAGACAATCGTCTGAGTGTACACTGATGATTCCGGTAGAGCCATCATCCCTTAGATTGGATGATTATCTGTGCAGCAATGATGTACATTTGATGTCGTTATTTTCCTGAATATATATTGCAGACCGGATGGATGAAACTAGATCTGAGGTCTTCAATCTCGTTCGATCTTTACTCAAAGTACAAGTCGATCCATGTGAGAGATGTTTTGGAGTCGAACATGGAAAGACATCATCTGATTACCAGCCATTGTTGTAAGTTGTTGACAGGCGCGAGAGGAATCACCGATAATGATAATGATCCTCAAGGTACTGCAGTACAATTCACGTGGTGTGAATAAGGGACTTAGCATTGAACACCATGCTAAATATTTCGGTCGAAGGCCATTGATGTAAACCTGTCGTCGGAAGTGAGAAACTTGCCATGAGGCATGCAAGCTTCAAAGTACTAAAAGGGGTGTTCTTAGATCGACTTCTTGGATAATGAGCTGATGTCGACAAGAAGCGATCCGTCATAGGAGGGCCTTAATGAATCCCACATCAATGACATGGAGCGGAGCAAATGATTTTAATGGAGGTGAAAACGATCTGGTGATATAAGGTTCAGGGTGGCAGTCATGAAAGAATGAAGCGTAAATGTATTGCGGTGGGTGAGACACAGGTGAACTCTCTGAGTGACTTCTCTTGAACATACCGGCGACACTGACATGATGGATCGGTAGCATTAACCCCAAATGTGGATGGTGTGATGGAACCATGGTGATGTGACTAGTGAATGAAACAACCCAACTCGACTTGGATACGGAGTGAAAGTGTCATGTTCAAGAGCGACTTGCTACCAACAAAGTTTTTTCAACTTTTCTTCCCAATTATTCCCCAGTCATTGCTGACCAATACCTCTTTATTTTTGTCAAGCTTGAGGAGGATAACATATGCTTGTTCTATAATTTGCCCTTCGGGCAAACCCATTGCTATGTTTTAATGATCCTAGCGATAATGAAACTCGTTCTTGTCTGTTATGGACAAGTTTGTCGCTATTAGGTCTTAGCGAGTTTAACGACAAAGATAACTCGATCCTTTTCAATTTTAGAGAGTCTGAAAAGGGATGTAAAGGAAACTCCAAAAATCTTTTTTCGTCATTTAATCCCTTAGGTCCGAAAAAGTATAAAACAATACAGAAGGGATGAATTTTTTCGGTACTTTTAACGAGCTAAACAAAACAAGCGCTCAATCTTTTTGTGTAATAATCCCTCAAGTCCAAAAAGATTAAAATCTAAAGGAGGGATAGCACTTCCGATCACTTTAACAAGCTGGAGAGGCCAATGGCTCGACAATCTTTTCATATTTTATGAGTCAGTTGAAAAGAGCTTAAAGGAGACTCGTCTTTGAGGAACGAGTGATAAATTTGGGCAGCAGCTGATTCTAGGTAAGGTTTGGAATTTTCCAATCACGGCAGTGTTACAAGGATGGCTAATAGGATCACTCTTCGCAGTTGTTCCTCAAAAGGGGTAAACAATCAAGTGGATGTGAATGATCGGCCAATACAGAGTGGAGGTGATGATGAGAACACGAGCAAGGCTTTAAAGGCCGAAGTACTACATTCACGATGGTTATTTACTGGAAATTGGTTCATTTTTTAATGAGCTTAAATGCTGGGGGAAACATTTGCTCATTTCTTATGTTTATTTTTTAACAAAAATGAAGTCCGCGTTAAAACTGCTCGATTAATCCAGTCGTATAATAAGAATGTCTCATCTAAAAGCGACATTTTTCAAAGCTTTGCCCCAACATCCTTTCTTTATGCAAGTTAGGAAACGACCAATCCTACGAGTTTAAAGGGTTATAGGACCGACAAATTTAAAAAAATAAATGGTCGCTCTTCGCTTGCATGCCAAAAGGTTTGCATGCCCCCAGGTATAGAGACATAGAGTTTCAAGGTTACCCCGCAATTTGCAGACAAAACATTTGTTTTATCGAGAAAGGCCTACCTCTTTTAGGTTACCAAAGATTGTTCTATTCGCACCGCAAACGAAACGCTTCTTCGGCGATGTCTACCGAAATAAACAAAGGCGAGTGGCACAAACGCCTCCACTCACATAACTTTGATGAGGGAATCTTATTCGAGTCTAACCCCGTTTTCCTAGATGGACGGGAGTGTCAGACTAGTCAGATATCCTTCGCGGAAACCTATCCTATACCTAAAGTTTTCCTTCCGAAGCAGACCAGGGTGCATGCCCCCTGGGTTTCAGTCATGTCCCCCGAATCCCTTGCGCTCATCAGGTGGACGGACTGGGGATTGATGAGACATTCATTGCATGAAAAGACCATTCAAGGATGGCATATGACTATTTGCTATGCATGAATCGGGGACGAAAGCTGGTCTACGAGCTTGACCACTCTTCCTTTGTGCGGAAAACACATTACTCTAAAGAGTGAGGAGACAATGGCCTCCATGCAATAAATATAGTATCGCCCAAGGAGTAGATTATAATCTAGGGGTCCTTGGACTACCATTACGTTCAAGTGAACGGTTTTCCCTCTCAATGTTATGGGCACATTGGGAAGGATCCCTAACGGTCGACTGGTTCCTTTGTTAAAGCCTATTAGATTCCTCATTTCAAGCAAAAGCAATGGCGAACCAAGCACTTTCCACGCAGTCGAGGAAAGGATACTCAAAGAAGCCCCTTCATCTATGATGGTACCGGCCATAACCATTCTATATATTTGAGCAATGATTCGGAATGGTACACTAACCGGTAAGCGGGGTCTGCCTAGTAGATTCCAGTCAAAGGAAACAATTAGGTTGCTTGGAGGTGGGACCAAATAGACGGCCGGGTATGACTCTGACGAACTTTCTTCCTGCGGTAAGGGAATGGGTAAACTGCCCCCATGTTCATCGGAGTCTATGCTTACGAAAAGAATTTGGATAGTGTCATCCTTGTTCTCTTCGGTGACTGTATCATCTGAAGGTGGAGCCTCTGAAGGCAAGACCGAGTCAACTACCGCCTCGACCTTTTGACTTTCGTCTGGCATCGATTCAGATGGTTTTTCTTTAGTGATAGATACTTTGGCCGACCACAAGGGCGTGTCAGCCAGATTTTCAACTAGTGACGGACTTGGCAAGAGTTTCTTATATCTAGGAGGGAGTCGTAACGGTGAAACTGGACAGTCGTCCAAAACTCTTTTAGCCTCATCTAAGAAGGGACAATGGTGGACGGCATGATCACCTTCACACAGTTTACAAGGAAATTTGCATTTTCCTTTTTGTCCAAGGGCTTCACTTTCACCAGTTGACAGTGTATTTTCAACATGATCATCAAAGGTTGATGACACCGGGTTGTGCAAACGAGGAGACCAGTCCCTTAAGATCCGAGGGATGCAAGGACAATCTCTATGATAATGGTCTCCTTTGCAAATGACACATGGAGAGTTAGGCCTGGTTAGTGCAGTGTGTGGATTTTCGCTAGATGACACTTGGTTGCCCCTTTTCGCCTTTGGCTCCTTCTTCTTCTTCTCTTTCTTCTTCTTTTCCTTCTTCTTCTCACGTACTTGATTTTTGGCTTTACCAGCTTCATCAAGCGAAGAGGAAGGAGGAGAGGAAGAATTGGATGAAGTAGAGGGTTGGGGGGTAACTCTGGAATCGTTTAGTTGCTGACTCGATTGTTCAGGAATCGGGGTGTTCTGAACGACGGAGGTTGAGAAAAGCCATACGGGCAAGCCTATTGTCAATCCTGGAAATGACAATGTGGTCATATGGGGTGCACCAACATCTCCCCAAGAGGAGAAGGGACTAGGATTTCCTCCAAGGGGAACTCCTTGGTTGGTGGACTTCATTTTTCTTCAAAGCAAGACCAACGTAGGAAAGGTGATAATTATTCCATTTAAAATAAATTTTAGATGCTTTGACACAACTTATTTTTTCAATTTTAAAGAGTTGAGAAAAAACAAAAGATGACTCTAGTCGCCTTTGATTTTTAATGCGCCTGAAGTGACAAGTGCTCAGATGGACCTTTTCCGTTAAGGAGTCTGAAAAGGAACGAAAGGGACTACTCTAGAAATCTAGACAGAGCGATTACCAAACCAATCGCAAAACTGCAGAATACTTTTTACGGTACAACAGTCAATCTTCCCGAATGCTGTGTTAAGTGCATTGCGATCGATAGGGCAGTAGACACGGCTTCCTATGGATAAAGGATTAAGCCTATTGTGGTCTCCCAAAATATACTCGACGGTACGTGGCAGCACAAGTCCATACTGGCACTTATCGTCTCAAAGTGGAGGAATCACCCAACTAACAGTGAAAACAACAGTTACCAGGCTTTACGACGTCGGAATATGTCTCTAGCCTAGACTTCTAGATGTTGTGCGTTAGGTTCCAAAGCGTTGTTAGATTCATTAAATTTATTTTATAGTTGATCTTGCTTAATAAATTTTCCTTTCAGGTTCACCATGTGATGTAGATGTAAAATTCCTAAAATGCAATCTAAGATGACAAGCAATCGTTTTATCTTCTTTGTGCAATGAAAATCCTAGCTACTAAGGAAAGAGAGATGGCGTTCTTTCAACAAAGAGAAAAGACCACACACTATATGCACTGTCCTAAATCAAGCCAACAAACAATCTAAATGTAAATGCACATGCACGTATTTGTATTCAGCCTTCTTAATGTGTAAATGATAAAAAGAAAGCTAATGCGCAAATTTGAATTATTTTTCAAAGCGACAATTACTAACAAGTTTCTTTTCAAAACAAAATGAGGACAATGACAACACTTTGCGATTTGGAATTGAAAACTTGCTTTCGACACTAGAAAAACTACTAATTCAGATCAAATACAAAATTAACAGGGTAATCGACTATCAAGAACAATCATATTCTCTTCTATGACTGAAAACGACACTTGCGACACTTTCAAATCAAGAAACAACAGTACATTTATGCTACTTCTTTGTAAAGGAGAACTGAAAATGACTAAAAAAAATACATAAAGATATTTACAGTTCTTTGCACGATGGAGGCGGAATATCAGCAAGGAAAGGGGTTTAAAATAGATGTGTACTGACTACAGGCAGCAAAACTCCTGAATAGATCTGAAAAGAGTGAACACAGAAACCAAATTTAGGAACAAGGCCTTGTCTAATCAGTGCGCCTGTAACACAGTGAAACTGAAATGCAACGCACCTACTACACTTGGGAAGTGCACTGAATTTGAGGTTCACAGAACATATAGTGCGCTGGACCAGGGAAGAGATTTTGATTGGGTTCTGGGTCACAGTTTGCAGTTCAGTTCAGGGATTTTGGTCGAGCAAGTGGTAATCAGTAAATCAATCACAGGGGTAGATCTAAGGAGGTTACTAGAGCCACCACAAGGGAAATTAGAGAGCTTGTAGATCAATTGTTTAATTCATAAACAAAACCCGAAGATTGACTGAAGCGGCGTTGATCTACTTTGCACTTGCATAGCAAATGCAGTTCGAAGGCTAGTTGGCTTGACTTCAGGCTCCGTCTGTAAGTTTATAAAGTAAACAAATGTAGATGAACAAACAATCTACTCGCTCCCCAGTGGAGTAACCATTTTGTTACCGGGAATAATGTCTATGCAGAACTGCTAATCCGACTAAGGCTGGTAGCTACCTTAGAAACAAACAAGTTAAAACTACTTTCGTTTTCCTTTATGAAAAAAAGATGAGAGAAGAATAAAGGAGATCAACCTCTGTCTTGTGCTTGGTTCCTTGCTCGATTCCTCTCTCTTCCGATAGTCCTTTGCTACTTGCTTTCTTGTATACACAGCTTCACAGAGTACCTGTAGAATCAAAGAAGCATAACACTATACGAGAACGTAGATCTATTATCATAAGCAATATAGGATCAGATGTATATTAACCTTACAAATTCATAAAACATAAATCATACAAGAGTATGGAGGAAAAATTGAATAGCTTTATTGATAATAAAGAAAGAGATAAGAGAATTACAACCAATTGTTCTGACCCCAGCATCATCCTCTCAGCAAGAAGCCCTTCTTCACCTCATGAAAAGCTTAGATCCCCCAAAACAATGATTTTGCACCAATAAACCAGCAGCACTTCCTTACAAGATACAAAAATTCCAGCCTCTGGATCTCTGGGATGAGGGATCCATATATAGATGTCTGCAAGGGAGGTGAGTCAGCTTTTGAGATTTGATTAGTGTCTCCCCTCTGATAGTTCTTGATTCCACTTGGATATTGATGATCTATTACTCATCCCTGGTCTAATTCAGAGAGGCAAGTGTCACAAGAGAAGTTTCTGGAAGATTCCATGCTTCTCCACCTTACGGATTGACCCTGCCATTTGTCCCTTATCGCCCATCGCACCCCATAGAAGGGCTTTTTGAAATGAAACACATCTACTGTGTGTATTTAGGTGGGATGCAACGCACTTTGCCTATGGAGCAGGTGAAATGGTCCAGTTTTGACCAGTTCTGAGTGGTTTTTCATGGAGAACTTCTGGGAGAAGCTGTAATCAGTTGACCTTGTTCTTTTAGGGGTTGGAACAACACCTTTAGGGACTTAGGAGCCCTTAGTTTATGGACATTTATGCTTGGGGTTGCAGTGCTCAAAAATGTCTATAACAACCAACGTGTGTTTTTTGGAAGAAAATCACAAAAAACATGATTTGTAGTTGTTGATAGTGTGTTTTCCATGACTAGTTGGTTATGGAGTAAAGTTTATCACTACTATGTAATAACAGTGTGCACGTAATGGATTTGTAATGCATCGTATAGTGGTTTGAATATGTTTATTCTGTGAGTATATATTTTTTATTATTGAGTGTTTCTTGCATGACAAATGCAGTTATATATGGAGAGATTTATATCTTAATGATGTTGACTGAGAGAGAATCTAAGTATTATTCTATTTTTGAGTCTCTTTCTCTTGAATCTGAGGGTATTATTAGTTAATTTATCTATGAATTTATGCTTGTATGTTGTTGATAGAGATTGATGTAATTGGCATATACCATCATGGTACTGACATTGTGTTGCTTTGAGTCAAATTTTTAACATATTATTGGTAAGGTTGCCTCATATGGTTGAGTCATTATTTTACAGATCATCGATGTCATGAGGTCATAAGGATCTGTATGTCGCTATACAATATGGGATAAAATATTTTATTATTGAGATCCATTGTTTTTATGTGGTGTCAGAAGTCAGAGAGAGATCTAGATTCTTGTTGCATCGATAGAGATTGATCTAATTGACATATACCATCATGGTATTGGCATTGTGTTACTTTGACTCAAAATTTTAACATATTATTGGTAAGCTTGCCTCGAAAGGTTGAGTCATTATTGTAGAGATCCTCGATGTCATGCGATCATATGGATTCGTATGTTGCTATACAATATGGGATAAAGTATTTTATTATTGAGATCCATTGTTTTTAAGTGGTGTCAGGCGTGGGATAGAGATCCTAGATTCTTGTTTCATCTATGTATGCATTGTTGGTATTTCCCTATATTTCATGATATAGCCCTATATTTCATGTATGTAATTTGGTCTTTGGTTCGTTAGTCTAGGTTATGCTCTCTTGCATGTGGAAAGTCATTTTACAAGAGGTATGGATATGTTTTCTACCCCAATGCGTATTCAAGGGAATTATTTTCTATAGAAGAGAAGTGCATCACTGACATAGTAATTGTGTTGGTGTGCAGTTACTGATCAAATTTGGACAGAGTCGTATCAAAGCCAAATGTCTAGAGTTCATAAAACACCTAGATTACATTGGGTGGGAGAATGTTGGCAATTGGATATTCCAACACTCCTCGTGTATTTCATGGTAAGTGTTTAACGACCTATCAAGGATTTGTTAACTCTAGCAATGTGATTGTTTACTGACACCTGCAAGTTTTTTTCTAATGAAAATTTTCATTCGAACATCATACAACAGAGAGTATCCATCGATCACCCATGAATTTTCTATTAAATTTGGAGGACAAATTTATTGATTACTTATCAATCATGCCTCATTTTCCTTTTTGTGTTTTCTTCTAGGAATGATTTATGATTCTAGAGTGAAAATCATAATATTATCTGCAACACTATGAACTTCATTCATAACCACTATTAGACCTTGTGTTGTGTCCCCATGTTGTTCTGAACAATTTTATAACTCCAATTTTTCACCATATTTCGTACCATTCATGTACCATCCTAGGAGTTTTCTTTACATTGCTTTACCTTATGTGTTGGCCTAACTTCAAGCAAATTCGTTTGTGATGAAAGTACCAAAATTGTAGAAGGTATAGAGGGCCTTTGACTTTTCTTTGTTAGCTGCATCTCACAAATTTTCCTTGATAAACTAAAACACTCACATGATCAAACAAATAGTATCGATTTTATTTTATTTTTTTGGATCATGGGTTTTGCATCGATCTTGATTCACTATTATAGAAAGAAAGAAAAAGATTGTAACCACTAAGACAATAGATCAAATTCTTTTATAAATATTATTTTATTAGAAAAATAGAACTCAAGTTGGTGTGCCATGGCACATCTCAAATAACTAGGAACATACTCTCGAGAACCTCTACGAGATTTGCAATCTAATTGCCGTGACTACTGATATAACTCGGTATCTCAATGTCTCTCAAGAAAATTAAGCCAAGTAATGGCTAACCTCTAGAATATCATGCTTAGTTCCTTCAGCTGTGTTGAGTATGAAATCACATGGATATTTATGGTGAATAATCGCATCGTTCGGGTATCAATGAACCTTAGCAAGAAATTGTATCTTCACTTGAGATTCAATGTCATGTGTAGTTTGCAGTGTCAAATTAAAATTATATGGATTTATATGACAGTTCCATTGCCTAGAAAGCTGAAAAACTATGTTTTTATGAGCAAGCCTCATATGATATTTGTCGACATAACTTGACTGCATTTCCTCTAATATTTTTCTTATAGTAATTTATTTTAAAGAAACTGAAATATAGATTTTATCTTTGGTCTTAAATTATCATCTCTATAGGGTAAATAACTTCTCACAAGAGTTCTAATATCACATATTAAAAAGAAAAACTTTACTTCTATCACGCCATCTTAATTGTGGGCACACAATACATTTATACTCATCTAGGGTATGACAATCACACCACTAATTTATAATGTTGACATCACACCAATTGATTTCGCCAAATGCATTAACTACCATCACAATTAATTCTTCGTTGCACGTAGATGACCAAATCAAAAAAAATATTTTAGGCAAATTCAATTGATTTTTAATGCATTCCACTAGTTAACAATTTCATAATCAAAGCCTTCACATTCTTAACACTTTATTAATGAATAATGGCATCGTTTACTTTTTACACTATCGCTCTTTTGTTTTCAAACTTATGCATACAATTGGATTTTGGGCATCCAACACACGATTTTATTTACATAGGTTTAGTGTGTCTCACACCTCAACATTCCATTTTTTATATTTATAACCAACATGGAACAATTAGAGAAATATTTAAGCTCAACGATATAGAAAATCAGTGCAAAAATTTGGATAATCCACACTAGTTTAAACAGGGAAGCATGGTGAGATGAATACGTGGAGAAAACAAGATTTGTGCCTCTAAAGCATCAACTGAAATATAAATGCATTCACACGTGTGAAGATTCTAATATGTATTAATTGTGACCACATCATGTAATCTATTTGAATCATGTGATTTTAATGCGCATTACAAAGCTTAGAAGATATGCAATTTTCCTTTCCTACAACTAGAAGTGTGCAGTTCTAATCGAGAAAACCACAAATAAAGAACATATGTACCTTTTATAACACATTCTATCTGAATAATAATAGATGTAATTGTAGAGCACCTTGAGTCAATTGTTGTTTCTTCACTTTAGTGTGCCCTTTCCCTTCTTTTTCTTTCTTTCCACCTCTCATTTTCTTGATCTCTTTTTTTATTTTTATATATTCAATAAAAAAATGATATGTTTATTTTCTTCATTTACGAAATTTAAAACACTAACCTAACTTTCTCCTTATTGTAGATGCTCAATTTATCCAAGGACTACCATAGGTCTCCAAGTGCATTGACATTACATATTATTAAGTGCCTTTAGACCATTTTAATTCATTGAATCAATTCCGAATAAGACCATGCCATTGAGGCTTTAGACATTAAGCTTAAATATGTTACTAATTGTACCATGTTGGTTTTGAATATAAAAAGTGGAATGTTGAGGTGTGAGACACACTAAGCTGGTGTGAATGAAATCATGTGTTGACTTCCCGGAATATAGTTGTGTAAATAAATTTGAAAACAAAAGAGAGATAGTGTAAAATCAAATGGTGAAATTATTCATTAATAAGGTATTGGGTGTGTGAACACTTTGGTAGTGCAATTATCAGCCAGTGGAATTGGTCTCAGATTAGTATTTTGGTCTAGTCATCTCTATGCTATGAGGAATGCATTGTGCTGGTAGTTAATGCATTGGTCCAAATCAATTGGTGCGATGGAACATTTTAAAGTAGTGGTGTGATTGTTAAAATTTGGATGGATCTAAATGTATTGTGTGCATGTAATAGTGATGGGGTGATAAAAGTAAAGAGTACTTTTTTAAATAGATGTGTTATTAAAACTCTTGTGAGAAGTTATTTACCCTACAAAGATGCTCATTTAAGACCAAGGATAAAACTGCTTTTTGGGTTTCATAGAAATATTATTGCTATAGGTGAAATATCAGAGGAAGTGTAGTCAAATGATGTTGACAAATCTCATATGAGGCTTGTTTCTACAAATGAATTTTTTCAACATTTTATGCAATGGGACTTTCATATAAATCCACAACTCTTTAATTTGACACTGCGAACTTCACAAGAAATTAAATCTCATGTGAAGAAACAATCTCTTCCTTAGGTTCATATATATCTAAAGGATAGGAATCTTCACCATAAATATGCATGTTATTTTGTGCTCACCACAAATCAAGGAGTTGAGCATGACATTTCAGAGGCGAGAAGTTACTTGCCTGAATTGTGTTGAGACATTTCTAGATACCCATTTATATTGGTCCTTTCTAAAATTACGTTGATGTTTCTAGAGTGAAAATCATAATATTATTTGCAAGACTATGAACTTCATTCATAAATACTATTGGACCTTGTATTGTGTCCCCATGTTGTTCTGAAGAATTTTCTAACTCCAATTTTCACCATATTTAGGACCATTCATGTATGGACTCCTACTAAACAAATTTTCAGCAGACTTCCCCTGAGATCGGCATATTCCCTCCCTTTTAAAGTCTTCCAGTACCATCCTAGGAGTTTTTTTTACATTGCTTTACCTTATGTGTTGGCCTAACTTCAAGCAAAGTCGTTTGTGATCAAAGTACCAAAATTGTAGAAGGTATAGAGGGTCTTCGACTTTCTTTGTTAGTTGCATCTCACAAGTTTTTCTTGATAGTCTAAAACACTCGCATGCTCAAACAAATAGTATCGATTTTATTTTATTTTTTTGGATCATGGGCTTTGCATCGATCTTGATTCACTATTATAGAAAGAAAGAAAAATATTGTAACCACTAATACAATAGATCAAATTCTTTTGTAAATAGTCTTTTATTATACAAATAGAACTCAAGATGGTGTGCCATGGCACATCTCAAATAACTAGGAACATATTCTCGAGAACCTCTACGAGATTTGCAATCTAATTGCAATGACTACTGATATAACTGGGTATCTCATTGTGTCTCAAGAAAATTAAGCCAGATAATGGCTAACCTCTAAAATATCATGCTTAGTTCTTTCAGTTGTGCTGAGTATAAAATCACATGGATATTTATGGTGAATATTCCCATCCTTCAGGTATGAATGAACCTTAGCAGGAAATTGTATCTTCACTTGAGTGTCAATGTCATGTGTAGTTTGCAGTGTCAAATTAAAATTTTAAGGATTTATATGACAGTTCCATTGCCTAGAAAGCTGGAAAACTATGTTTGTATGAGCAAGCCTCATATGATATTTGTTGACATAACTTGACTGCACTTCCTCGATATTTTGCTTATAGTAACTTATTTTTAAGTAAATTAAACATAGATTTTATCTTTGGTCTTAAATGATCATCTCTATAGGGTAAATAACTTCCCACAACAGTTTTAATATCACATAAAAATAAAAAAAACTTTACTTCTATCACGCCATCTCAATTGAAAGCACATAATACATTTAGACCGATCCAGAGTATAACAATCATGCCAATTGATTTCGCCAAATGCATTAACTACCATCATAATTCATTCTTCATTGCATGTAGATGTCCAAATCAAAAAAATAATTTGAGGCCAATTCAACTAATTTATAATGCATTCCACTAGTTAACAATTACATAATCAAAGCGTTCACATTCTTAACACTTTATTAATGAATAATGGCATCGTTTACTTTTTACACTTTTGCTATTTTGTTTTCAAACTTATGCATACAATTGGATTTTTGGCATCCAATGCATGATTTTATTTACACATGTTTAGTGTGTCTCACACCTCAACATTCCTTTCTTTATATTCATAACCAACATGGAACAATTAGAGAAATATTTAAGCTCAACGATATCGAAAATCAGCGCTAAAACTTGGAGAATCCACACTAGTTTAAACAAGGAAGCATGTTGAGATGAATACATGGAGAAGACAGGATTTGTGCCACTAAAGCATCAACTGAAATGTAAATGAATTCACACGTCTAAAGAATCTAATATGTATTAACTGCGACCACATCTTGTAATCTATTTGAATCAGCATTACTAGGAACAAATCATGTCATTTTAACGTGCATTACAAGACTTAGAACATACACAATTTTCCTTTCCTACAAGTATACGTGCGCAACTCTAATCGAGAAAACCACAAATAAAGAACATATGTACCTTTTATAACACATTATATTTGAATAATAATAGATGTAATTGTAGATCACCTTGAGTCAATTGTTGTTTCTTCACTTTAGTGTGCCCTTTCCCTTCTTTTTCTTTCTTTCCACCTCTCATTTTTTTAATCTCCTTTTTGTTTTTATATATTCAATAAAAAATGATATGTTTATTTTCTTCATTTAAAAAATTTAAAATGCTAAGCTAACTTTCTCCTTGTTTTAGATGCTCAATTTATCCAAGGACTACCATAGGTCTGCAAGTGCTTTGACATTACATATTATTGAGTGCCTTTAGAACATTTTAATTCATTGAATCAATTCTAAATAACAACATGCCATTGAGGCTTTAGGCATTAAGCTTAAATATGTTAATAATTGTACGATGCTAGTTTTGAATATAAAAAATGGAATGTTGATGTGTGAGACACACTAAGCTGGTGTGAGTGAGATCATGTGTTGTCTTCCCAGAATATAGTTGTGCAAATAAATTTGAAAACCAAAGAGAGATAGTGTAAAATTAGATGGTGAAATTATTCATTAATAAGGTATTGGGTGTGTGAACGCTTTGGTAGTGCAATTGTCAGCTAGTGGAATGCATTGAACATCAGCTGAATTTGTCTTAGATTAGTATTTTTGTCTAGTAATCTCCATGCAATGAGGAATTCATTGTGCTAGTAGTTAATGCATTGGTCCAAGTCAGTTGGTGTGATGGAAACATTTTAAAGTAGTGGCATGATTGTTAAAATTTGGATGGATCAAAATGTATTGTGTGCATGTAATAGAGATGGGGTGAGAAAAGTAACGAGTATTTTTTTAAATATATGTGGTATTAAAACTCTTGTGAGAAGTTATTTACCCTATAAAGATGCTCATTTAAGACCAAGGATAAAATCGCCTTTTGGGTTTCATAGATATATTATTACTATAGGTGAAATATCAGAGGAAATGTAGTCGAATGATGTCGACAAATCTCATGTGAGGCTTGTTTCTACAAATGATGTTTTTCAACATTCTACGCAATGGGACTTTCATATAAATCCACAGCTCTTTAATTTGACACTGCGAACTTCACAAGAAATTAAATCTCATGTGAAGAAACAATCTCTTCCTAAGGTTCATATATATCTAAAGGATAGGAGTCTTCACCATAAATATGCATGTTATTTGTACTCACCACAAATCAACGAACTGAGCATGATATTTTAGAGGCCATAAGTTATTTGCTTGAATTGTTTTGAGACATTTCGAGATACCTAGTTAGATTGGTCCTCTTTAAAATTACATTGATGATTCTAGAGCGAAAATCATAATATTATTTGCAACACTATGTACTTCATTCATAACCACTATTAATCCTTGTGTTTTGTCCCCATGTTGTTCTGAAGAATTTTCTAACTCCAATTTTTCACCATATTTAGGGACATTCATGTATCGACTCTCATTAAATAATTTTTCAGCGGACTTCACTTGAGATCAGCATATTCCCTCCCTTTTAAAGTATTCCAGTACCATCCTAGGAGTTCTTTTTACATTGCTTTACCTTATGTGTTGGCCTAAATTCAAGCAAAGTTGTTCGTGATCAAAGTACCAAAATTGTAGAAGGTATGGAGGGTCTTTGACTTTTCTTTCTTAGCTACATCTCACAACTTTTTCTTGATAATCTAAAAAACTCGCATTCTCAAACAAATAGTATCGATTTTATTTTATTCTTTTGGATCATGGGTTTTGCATCGATCTTGATTCACTATTATAGAAAGAAAGAAAAAGATTGTAACCACTAACACAAAAGATCAAATGCTTTTGTAAATAGTATTTTATTAAAAAAATAGAACTCAAGATGGTGTGCCATGTCACATCTCAAATAACTAGGAACATATTCTCGAGAACCTCTACGAGATTTGCAATTTAATTGCAATGACTACTGATATAACTGGGTATCTCAATGTGTCTCAAGAAAATTGAGCCAGGTAATGGCTTACCTCTAAAATATCATGCTTAATTCCTTTTGATGTGTTGAGTATAAAATCACATGGATATTTATGGTGAATATACCCATCCTTCAGGTATCAATGAACCTTAGTAAGAAATTGTATCTTCACTTGAGGGTTAATGTCTTGTGTAGTTTGCAGTGTCAAATTAAAATTTTATGGATTTATATGACTGTTCCATTGCCTAGAAAGATGGAAAGCTATGTTTGTAGGAGCAAGCTTCATATGATATTTGTCCACATAACTTGACTGCACTTCCTTTGATATTTTACTTATAGTAACTTATTTTTAAGAAATTGAAATATAGATTTTATTTGTGGTCTTAAATGATCATCTCTATAGGGTAAATAACTTCTCACAAGAGTTTTAATATCACATATTAAAAAATAAACTTTACTGCTATCACATCATCTCAATTGTAGGCACACAATACATTTATATTGATCAAGAGTATAACAATCACACCACTACTTTAGAATGTTGACATCACGCCAATTGATTTTGTCAAATGCATTAACCACCATCACAATTCATTCTTCATTGCATGTAGATTACCAAATCAAAAAAATAATTTGAGGCCATTTCAACTTATTTTTAATGCATTCCACTAGTTAAAAATTACATAATCCAAGCGTTCACATTCTTAGCACTTTATTAATGAATAATGGCATCATTTACTTTTTACACTATCGCTCTTTTGTTTTCAAACTTATGCATACAATTGGATTTTGGGCATCCAACACACGATTTTATTTACACAGGTTTAGTGTGTCTCACACCTCAACATTCCATTTTCTATATGCATAACCAACATGGAACAATTAGAGAAATATTTAAGCTCAACGATATAGAAAATTGGTGCTAAAATTTGGAGAATCCACACTAGTTTAAACAAGGAAGCATAGTGAGATGAACACATGGAGAAGACAAGATTTGTGCAACTAAAGCATCAACTGAAATATAAATGCATTCACACGTCTGAAGATTTTAATATGTATTAATTGTGACCACATCATGTAATATATTTAAATCAGCAATACTAGGACCAAATCATGTGATTTTAATGCACATTACAAGACTTAGAAGATATGCAATTTTCCTTTCCTACAAGTAGACATGTGCAGCTCTAATCGAGAAAACCACGAATAAAGAATATATGTACCTTTTATAACACATTCTATCTGAATAATAATAGATGTAATTGTAGAGCACCTTCACTTCATTTTCTTCATTTAAAAAATTTAAAACGCTAACATAAATTTCTCATTGTTGTAGATGCTCAATTTAACCAAGGACTACCATAGGTCTCCACATGAATTGACATTTACATATTATTAAGTGCCTTTAGAACATTTTAATTCATTGAATCAATTCTGAATAAGACCATTCCATTAAGGATTTAGGCGTTAAGCTTAAATATGTTACTAACTGTACCATGTTGGTTTTGAATATAAAAATGGAACGTTGAAGTGTGAGACACACTAAGCTGGTGTGAGTGAAATCATGTGTTGACTTCCCAGAATATAGTTGTACAAATAAATTTGACAAAAAAAGAGAGATAGTGTAAAATCAAATGGTGCAGTTATTCATTAATAAGATATTCGGTATCTGAACACTTTGGTAGTGCAATTGTCAACTAGTGGAATGCATTGAACATCAGTTGAATTGGTCTCAGATTAGTATTTTGGTTTAGTCATCTCCATGCAATGGGGAATGCATTGTGTTGGTAGTTAATGCATTGGTCCAAATCAGTTGGAAACATTTTAAAGTAGTGGCGTGATTATTAAAATTTGGATGGATCTAAATGTACTGGTCCAAATCAGTTGGAAACATTTTAAAGTAGTGGCGTGATTATTAAAATTTGGATGGATCTAAATGTATTGGTCCAAATCAGTTGGAAACATTTTAAAGTAGTGGCATCATTGTTAAAATGTGGATGGATCTAAATGTATTGTGTGCATGTAATAGAGATAAGATGAAAAAATTAACAATTATTTTTCTAAATATATTTGGTATTAAACATCTTTTGAGAAGTTATTTACCCTACAAAGATGCTCATTTAAGACCAAGGATAAAATCGCTTTTTGGGTTTCATAGAAATATTATTACTGTAGGTGAAATATCAGAGAAAGTGTAGTCAAATGATGTCAACAAATATCATATGAGGCTTGTTTCTACAAATGAAGTTTTTCAATTTTCTACACATTGGGGCGTTCATATAAATCCACATCTCTTTAATTTGACACTGCGAACTTCACAAGAAATTAAATCTCATTTGAACAAACAATCTCTTCCTAAAGTTCATATATATCTAAAGGATAGGAGTCTTCACCATAAATATGCATGTTATTTTGTACTCACCACAAATCAAGAAACTTAGCATGATATTTTAGGGGCCAGAAGTTACTTGCCTGAATTGTTTTGAGACATTTTGAGATACCCAGTTAGATTGGTCCTCTTTAAAATTACATTGATGATTCTAGAGCGAAAATCATAATATTATCTGCAACACTAGGAACTTCATTCATAACCACTATTAGACCTTTTGTTGTGTCCCCATGTTGTTCTAAAGAATTTTCTAACTCCAATTATTCACCATATTTAAGACCATTCATGTATAGACTCCTATTAAATAAATTTTCAGTGGACTTCCCCTGAGATCGACATATTCTCTCCATTTTAAAGCCTTCCAGTACCATTCTAGGAGTTTTTTTACATTGCTTTACCTTAAGTGCTGGCCTAACTTCAAGCAAAGACGTTCGTGATCAAAGTACCAAAATTGTAGAAGGTATAGAGGGTCTTTGACTTTCTTTGTTAGCTGCATCTCACAAGTTTTTCTTGATAGTCTAAAACACTCGCATGCCCAAACAAATAGTATCGATTTTTTTTTTTTTTTTGGATCATGGGTTTTGCATCAATCTTGATTCACTATTATAGAAAGAAAGAAAAATATTGTAACCACTAATACAATAGATCAAATGCTTTTGCAAATAGTCTTTTATAAGAAAAATAGAACTCAAGATGGTGTGCCATGGCACATCTCAAATAACTAGGGACATATTCTCGAGAACCTCTACAAGATTTGCAATCTAATTGCAATGACTACTGATATAACTGGGCATCTCAATGTGTCTCAAGAAAATTAAGCCAGGTAATGGCTAACCTCTAAAATATCATGCTTAGTTCCTTCAGTTGTGTTGAGTATAAAATCACATGGATATTTATGGTGAATATTCCCATCCTTCACGTATTAATGAAACTTAGCAAGAAATTGTATCTTCACTTGAGGGTGAATGTATTGTGTAGTTTGCAGTGTCAAATTAAAATTTTAAGGATTTATATGATAGTTCCATTGCCTAGAAAGCTGGAAAACTATGTTTGTATGACCAAGCCTCATATGATATTTGTCCACATAACTTGACTACATTTCCTACGATATTTTGCTTATAGTAACTTATTTTTAAAAAACTGGAACATAGATTTATCTTTGGTCTCAAATGATAATCTCTATAGGGTAAATAACATCTCACAAGAGTTTTAATATCACATATTAAAAACAAAAAACTTTACTTCTGTCACACCATCTCAATTGTAGGCACACAATACATTTAGACCAATCTAGAGTAGAACAATCACACCACTACTTTAGAATGTTAACATCACGCCAATTGATTTAGGCAAATGCATTAACTACCATCACAATTCATTCTTCATTTCATGTAGATGACCAAATCAAAAAAATAATTTGAGGACAATTCAACTGATTTTTAATGCATTCCGCTAGTTAACAATTACATAATCAAAGCGTTAATATTCTTAACACTTTATTAATGAATAATGGCATCGTTTACTTTTTATACCATCGCTCTTTTATTTTCAAACTTATCCATACAATTGGATTTTGGGCATCCAACACATGATTTTATTTATACAGGTTTAGTGTGTCTCAGACCTCAACATTCCATTTTTTATATTCATAACCAACATGGAACAATTAGATAAATATTTAAGCTCAACGATATAGAAAATCAGTGCTAAAATTTGGAGAATCCACACTAGTTTAAACAAGGAAGCTTGGTGAGATGAATACATGGAGAAGACAAGATTTTGGCACTAAAGCATCAACTGAAATATAAATGCATTCACACATCTGAAGACTCTAATATGTATTAATTGTGACCACATCATGTAATCTATTTTAATCAGCAATACTAGGACCAAATCACGTGATTTTAATGCGCATTATAAGACTTAGAAGATATGCAATTTTCCTTTCCTACAATTAGATGTGTGCAACTCTAATCGAGAAACCCACAAATAAAGAACATATGTACCTTTTATAACACATTCTATCTAAATAATAATAGATGTAACTGTAGAGCACCTTGAGTCAATCGTTGTTTCTTCACTTTAGTGTGCCCTTTCCCTTCTTTTTCTTTCTTTCCCCCTCTCATTTTTATGATCTCTTTTTTTCCTTTTATATATTCAATAAAAAAATGATATGTTTATTTTCTTCATTTACAAAATTTAAAATGCTAACCTAACTTTCTCCTTGTTGTAGATGCTCAATTTATCCAAGGACTACCATAGGTCTCTAAGTGCATTGACATTACATATTATTGAGTGCCTTTAGACCATTTTAATTCATTGAATCAATTCTGAATAAGACAATGTCATTGAGGCTTTAGGAATTAAGCTTAAATATGTTACTAATTGTACCATGCTAGTTTTGAATATAAAAAGTGGAACGTTGAGGTGTGAGACACACTAGGCTGGTAAGAATGAAATCATGTGTTGACTTCCCAGAATATAGTTGTGCTAATAAATTTGAAAACAAAAGAGAGAGTGTAAAATCAGATGGTGCAATTATTCATTAGTAAGGTATTGGGTGTGTGAACACTTTGGTAGTGAAATTGTCAGCTAGTAGAATGCATTGAACATCAGTAGAATTGTTCTCAGATTTGTATTTTGGACTAGTCATCTCCATGCATTGACGAATGCATTGTGCTGGTAGTTAATGCATTGGTCCAAATCAGTTGGTGCGATGGAAAATTTTAAGGTAGTGGAATGATTGTTAAAATTTGGATGGATCTAAATGTATTGTGTGCATGTAATAGAGATGGTGTGGAAAAAGTAAAGAGTATTTTTTTAAATATATGTGGTATTAAAACTCTTGTGAGAAGTTATTAACCACACAAAGATGCTCATTTAATACAAAGGATAAAATCACTTTTTCGGTTTCATAGAAATATTATTATTGTAGGTGAAATATCAGAGGAAGTGTAGTCAAATGATGTCGACAAATCTCATATGAGGCTTGTTTCTACAAATGAAGTCTTTCAACTTTCTAGGCAATGTGAATTTCATATAAATCCACAGCTCTTTAATTTGACAATGCGAACATCACAAGAAATTAAATCTCATGTGAGGAAACAATCCCTTCCTAAGCTTCATATATATCTAAAGGATAGGAGTCTTCACCATAAATATGCATGTTATTTTGTACTCACCACAAATCAAGGAACTGAGCATGATATTTTATAGGATAGAAATTATTTGCCTGAATTGTTTTGATACATTTCGAGATACCCAGTTAGATTGGTCCGCTTTAAAATTACATTGACGATTCTAGAAAAAAAATCATAATGTTATCTGCAACACTATGAACTTCATTCATAACCACTATTATACCTTGTGTTGTGTCCCCATGTTGTTCTGAAGAATTTTATAACTCAAAATTTTCACCATATTTAGGACCATTCATGTATGGACTCCTATTAAATAAATTTTCAGCGGACCTCCCTTCAGATTGGCATATTCCCTCCCTTTTAATGTGTTCCAGTACCATCCTAGGAGTTTTTTTTACATTCCTTTACCTTATGTGTTGGCCTAACTTCAAGCAAAGTTGTTTGTGATCAAAGTACCAAAATTGTAGAAGGTATAAAGGGTGTTTCACTTTTCTTTGCTAGCTGCATCTCACAAATTTTTCTTGATAGTCTATAACACTTACACGCTCAAACAAATAGTATTGATTTTATTTTATTTTTTTGGATCATGAGTTTTGGATCGATATTGATTCACTATTATAGAAAGAAAGAAAAAGATTGTAACCACCAACACAATAGATCAAATTCTCTTGTAAATAGTCTTTTATTAGAAAAATAGAACTCAAGATGGTGTTCCATGGCACATCTCAAATAACTAGGAACATATTCTCGATAACTTCTATGAGATTTACAATCTAATTGCAATGACTACTAATATAACTAGGTATCTTAAAGTGTATCAAGAAAATTGATCCAGGTAATGGCTAACCTCTAAAATATCCTGCTTAGTTCCTTCAGCTCTATTGAGTATATAATCACATGGATATTTATGTTGAATATTCCCATCGTTCAGGTATCAATGAACCTTAGCAAGAAATTGTATCTTCACTTGAGGGTCAATGTCCTGTGTAGTTTGCAGTGTCAAATTAAAATTTTAGGGACTTATATGATAGTTCCATTGCCTAGAAAGCTAGAAAACTATGTTTGTATGAGCAAGCCTCATATGATATTTTTCCACATAACTTGACTGCACTTCCGCTGATATTTTGCTTATAGCAACTTATTTCTAAGAAACTGAAACATAGATTTTAACTTTGGTCTTAAATGATCATCTCTATAGGGTAAATAACTTCTCACAAGAGTTTTAATATCACATATTAAAAAAAAAAATTTACTTCTCTCACGCCATCTCAATTGTAGGCACACAGTCCATTTATACCAATCCAAAGTATAACAATCACACCACTACTTTAGAATGTCGACATCATGCCAATTGATTTTGACAAATGCAATAACTACCATCACAATTTGTTATTCATTGCATGTAGATGACCAAATCAAAAAAATAATTTGAGACTAATTCAACTGATTGTTAATGCATGTCACTAGTTAACAATTACATCATCAAAGTGTTCACATTCTTAACACTTTATTAATGAATAATAGCATTGTTTACTTTTTATACTATAGCTCTTTTGTTTTCAGACTTATGCATACAATTGGATTTTCGGCATCCAACACACGATTTTATTTGCATAGGTTTAGTGTGTCTCACACCTCAACATTCCAGCTTTTATATTCATAACCAACATGGAACAATTAGAGAAATATTTAAGTTCAACGATATAGAAAATCAGTGCTAAAATTTGGAGAATCCACACTAGTTTAAACAAGGAAGCTTGGTGAGATGAATATGTGGAGAAGACAAGATTTGTGCCACTAAAGAATCAATTGAAATATAAATGCATTCACACATATGAAGATTCTAATATGTATTAATTGTGACCATATCATGTAATCTATTTGAATCAACAATACTAGGACCAAATCATGTGATTTTAATGCGCATTACAAGACTTAGAAGATATGCAATTTTCCTTTGCTACAAGTAGATGTGCACAACTCTAATCCAAAAAATGACAAATAAAGAACATATGTACCTTTTATAACACATTCTATCTGAATAATAATAGATATAATTGTAGAGAAACTTGAGTCAATTGTTGTTTCTTCACTTTAGTGTGCCCTTTCCCTTCTTTTTCTTTCTTTCCCCCTCTGATTTTTATGATCTCTTTTTTTATTTTTATATATTCAATAAAAAAATGATATGTTTATTTTCCTTATTTACACAATTTAAAACGCTAACCTAACTTTCTCCTTGTTGTAGATGCTCAATTTATCCAAGGACTAGCATAGGCCTCTAAGTGCATTGACATTACATATTATTGAATGCCTTTAGACCATTTTAATTCATTGAATCAATTTTTAATAAGACCATGCCATTGAGGCTTTAGGCATTAAGCTTAAATATGTTACTAATTGTAGCATGCTGGTTTTGAATATAAAAAATGGAACGTTGAGGTGTGAGACACACTAAGCTAGTGTGAATGAAATCATGTGTTGACTTCCCATAATATAGTTGTTGTTATGAAACCAGCTCAAGAAAAGATAGAAAAGATAGATCAACGCCTTAGAATTCAGCCTCTTCGAGGGGGCAACCTCCTTCACATTACATAAATGAACAATTCTTGGATGATTCAAATGACAAAACCTCCTTTCTATATATAGGAGTGTAAGGAGTCACAATATAACCCAGCCGACCTAACAATAATAATATAAAGCCACAAAAATAACAATAGAGGGATTCTATGGGGCACAATAATAACAATATGGGGATAATAGGGGCACAACAATATTAATATGGGGTACAACTACAATAGTAATGGGGTAATCACTAGTATTATAGGGACCCAACATGCCCCTCTCCTTCAAAAAAGTGTTGTCCTCAACGCTTGAGAAGTTCTGGATGCTTCTGTATAAAATTCTCATCCTCCCATGTGGAATCTTCAGCGGATAAGTTCTTCCACTTGATAAGATACTCCGAAATTGATCGATTTCGTAGCTGTCGAGTTCTTGTTTCTGTGACTGCTTCCGGTTCCAATATAATTTTTCCTTCCTCGTCAAGTTCTGGCAATATTGTTTGAACTGGGAGCTTGTCGCCTATAACCTTCTTTAAACATGAAACATGGAAAACTGGGTGCAATCGAGAAGCTGCAGGAAGCTCCAATTTGTATGCCATAGTACCAATCTTTTGCAACACCTTGTATGGACCATAATACTTTGGTGATAATTTATTATCCTTCTTAGCTTGCTTGAGGGACATTTGCTTATATGGTTGTAGCCGTAGGAATACCCAATCACCTACATCAAAACTTCTTTCGCTGCGATGTTGATCTGCCTGTTGTTTCATTCTATTATGTGCCAACACGAGGTTATCCTTTAAGAGTTGGAGGACTTGTTGTTGATGTTCGATGTGATGTTCCACTGCTTGAACCTTAGAATTTTCTCTTAAATATGATGTGATGGATGGTGGCTGATACCCATAAAGTGCCATAAATGGGGTCATTTTTGTTGTTGCCATAAAGAACCATTTGACCCATTGTGTCTGTTTATCAGATACAAAGCAACGAAGATATCCTTCCAAACATTTGTTTACTATCTCAGTTTGCCCATCAGATTGAGGATGATAAGATGAGCTATGAGCTAACTGAGTACCAAGACAAGAAAATAATTCTGTCAAAAATTTCCAGTGAAAATGGGATCTCTGTCACTTACAATAATCTTTTGGTTTCCATGTAGCTTTTGAATTGTTTCCATAAATGCAGTAGAAACTGTACTGGCTTTAAATGGATGTGATAATGCACAAAAGTGTGCATACTTGGTAAGTCTGTCAACTACCACCATGATGACACTCTTTCCCTCAGACTTGGGTAAACCTGTGATAAAATCCATTGAAACCTCCTCCCAACGTTGGCTTGGAATGGATAAAGGTTGTAATAGACCCGGTGTCTTAATTGTTTCAACTTTATTTTGTTGGCAAACCAAACATTCCGCCACAAACTTTTGAATATCTGATTTAAGGCCATCCCAAAAAAATTCCTTCTTAACCCTGTGGTAAGTTTTTAAAAATCCTGAGTGCCCTCCTAAGGGAGAAGTGTGCAATTCCATAAGAATCTTTTGTTTTAGCTGGGAATTCTTACAGAGGTATAAGCGATCTTTGTACCATAACGAATCATTTTGCCAGCTAAATGTATCAGACATACTGGAATCTTGTTGTAACTTTCGAATAAGTGCCCACACTTCTTCGTCATTCTTCCATTCCTCCCTTGCTTCGTTTATCCAATCTGGTTGGATAATAGAAATGGCGCACAACAATGCTTCCACATCCTCATCCTTTCTTGAGAGTGCATCTGCCACCACATTTTGCTTCCCTTTTTTGTAGATGATTTCAAAGTCATAACCCAACATCTTTGTGACCCACTTTTGTTGCTCTTCAGAGGATAATCTTTGTTCTAAAAAGTATTTAAGGCTATCATGATCTGTTTTTACCTTGAAGTGTCTTCCCATTAGGTAGGGTCGCCATTTCTTAAGTGCATGGAGTATTGCCAACATTTCCTTCTCATAAATAGCTTTGTGTAAAAACTTTCCCTTGATTGGACGACTTTCAAAAGCAATGGGTCTTTCATCTTGCATTAAAACAGCACCAATTCCATTTCCTGAAGCATCACATTCCACAATAAAGGTTTTTGTGAAGTCCGGTGTAGCTAAGACCGGTGCTTGGCACATTGCCTCTTTAAGATGTTCGAAGGCCTTTGTTGCTTCTAGAGTCCATGAAAATGCATCTTTCTTCAATAATGTTGTTAGAGGTGCTGCTATTCTCCCATAATTCTTAACAAACTTGCGATAATACCCTGTCAACCCAAGAAATCCTCGCAGATGCTTTATGGATGTGGGAATTTTCCATTCCTTAATGGCTTTAATTTTGCTAGGGTCTACCTTAACTCCTTCATGAGATACAATATGACCCAGATATTCCACCTCTTGTACTCCAAAGAAACATTTGGATCTTTTTGCATATAATTGTTTCTCCTCCAATAGTTGTAGCACCTTGTCAACATGTTCAACATGATCCTTCCAAGACTTGCTGTAGATTAGTATATCATCAAAAAATACTAACACAAATTTTCTAAGGAATGGTTTGAAAATTGAATTCATCAAACCTTGAAATGTTGAAGGTGCATTGGTAAGGCCAAAAGGCATGACCAAAAATTCATAATGACCCTCATGAGTTCTAAATGTTGTTTTCGGAATGTCTTCAATCTTCATTCTGATTTGATGATATCCTGAACGAAGATCCAACTTGGTGAAGTAAATTGATCCATGCAATTCATCCAGTAATTCATCAATGACAGGAATGGGAAACTTATCTTTAATAGTGAGCTTGTTGAGCTCCCTATAATCCGGACACATGCGCCATGATCCATCTTCTTGTGCACCAATACTACTGGAGCAGAGAAAGAACTTTGACTTGGTTGAATTATACCAGCCTCTAGCATTTCTGCAACCATACGTTCAATTTCACTCTTTTGGGCATAGGGATATCTGTACGGCCTGATGTTTGGAGGAACACTTCCTGGAATCAGATGAATAGCATGATCATGATCACGAATAGGTGGGAGACCTTTGGGAGTCTCAAATACCTTGGAATGATTGTCCAAGACTTTTTGGAGATCTGGAGAAATAGATGATTCCAATGTGGAAACATCTAGCGAACATAATTGTGCAATTACACCTCTTTGTTCCTTTTTTAGAAGCTTTGTCATACCATTAGAGCTGATTATCTTTCTGGTTTCCCTGCAATACCCCTTAATTCAACTTCCTTTCCTTCCGCAGAAAATTTCATGAAAAGTTCTTGAAAATTAAAAGCTATTGTACCCAAGGATTGTAGCCATTGGACTCCTAGTACAACATCAGCACCTCCCATTGGAATGGAAAGCATTGGGCTAGTCAATACATATTCTCCCATGGATAGCTTGATATTATGGCACTTTCCAGAGCAATTTATTGTTCCTCCATTTGCAATCATCACTTGACACTCTGGTGCTGGATATAGGAAGCAATTCAATTCTTTTGCTACCTTACAATGAATAAAATTGTGGGTGCTTCCTGAATCAATCAACACTATTACCTTTTTCTTCTTGATTTGTCCTTCTATCTTGATGGTTTGAGGAGTGGTAATTCCCGCCAATGCATTACAAGATATGGTCGGATTTATTTCTTCTTTATCTAGGCTTTGTTCCTGGAGTATATCCTCTTCTTTTGACCTTTCTTGCTCCTTTTCTTCTTCCTCTTCACAATCTATGTAGAATAATTTCTTCTCAGCACACTTATGACCTTTAGTGTATTTGCTATCACAACTGTAACAAAGCCCTTTTGCTCTTTTTTCTTCCAATTGTTGTGGTGTCAACCTTATAGGTTGTGGAAGACTAGGGGCAACAACACTTCCGTCTTTATAGTTGTGAGTGGTATGCTTCCTGGTTGCCATAATTTTGCTTTCCATTTTTCTTGCTAACCTGAATGCCTTCTCTAATGAATCAGGTTCCCAAAGGCGAACATCATGTTGGATATTATCCTTTAAAGACCCTATGAACACATCAATCCTATGCTCCTCTGGAATATCTTTTACCCTTATGTTCAATTTTTGGAACTCCTCAATGTGCTCCATTATTGAACCCTTTTGTTTGAGACTTATCAATTGGCTAAAAAAAGTGTTGCTTTTTGTATCCTCATAATGTGCTATCAATTCTTCCGTAAAAATTGCCCAAGTGATAAATTGTTTACGAGAGAAAAGCCATTGATACCATACAAACTGATTTGGTTCCAAATATAAAGTTGCAATACGTACCTTTTGTGTGTTTTGCACATTATTGAGATCGAAAAATTGCTCCATCTGTAATATCCATGTTGCGGGATCCTTGCCATCAAACTTCCTCATATCGATTTTTGGAATATGGTGGGTCTTTGATCCAACATTAGAGTCTATGGAATCATGATTAACATTTCTTTTGTTCTCATCATGAGTTTCCTTTACTACCCTTTCACCATTAGTGACCCTTTCTTGTAGCAACTTATTCATATTTATCTTCAATTCTTCCATGTCTGTCTTCAAATCTATCTTCAAATCATCCATCTTAGCTTCCACGTCATTCATCTTAGCTTCTATACCTTTCTTTAAACAATCCATCTTAGCTTCTACGCCTTTCTTTAAACCATCTATCTTAGATTTTGTTCCTTTTTGTGCAAGGGACAGTTGTTGCACTTGGTCTTGTAATTTTGATATATCATGTTGCATTTCTTCCTCTTCTTCATGAGTCATGCTAGAGCTTTCAGGTTCCTTACTAGGTGTTTGCATTTTCTTTCCTCGGGGCATCAGTTACCGATAATAATGCTCTACTATGCCCTTTGAATTCCTTCAAAATAAATTTTCAAACCAAGCTTAAGCAAAAATTTAAGAAAATCTACACACCTTTTTTCACTTTGTAGGAGCTCGATATTGCCTCTGATGTATCTCTGTACTTTCCAATCATCTAGTTCTGAATTTGTGACCTACAGTAGCCCTCTATGTCCTCTTTCCAATGCCACAAGTCTGACCCAAATTGGATTCTCCAAGGAAGAGTTATGCGAAATCTCCCACAGTGACTTGATTATAGACTAGTTCAGTAGAGAGAACTTGTACGACGTGCCACGAGTCACTGTTTCAACCTTTGGATCTAAAAAATACATACAAGAAACTAAAGTCCGTCCTATTTCTGTACCTTCTTACTAAATTTCAATCGGATCCCCAGAGAGAAAGTTATGATGCTTTTCCCCAGGTCACCGGTTTGGAATGTAATTCAGGAGTCTGCAAAAAACCAACTTCCTCAAATCATATCTCCGTAAATATAGCGCGAACAGCTCTGAAATTTTGACCCGAGGTTCAGTGCGATTTCTTCTCAAATGGGTTTTTTTTGAAACTTCTGAAACGTCACAAAAAAAAGTTATAGTGAAAATGCCATGATGACCTGTTTGGAGCAGCGAAACCCTAGAATCCAAAGCTCTGATACCAAATGTTATGAAACCAGCTCAAGAAAAAGATAGAAAAGATAGATCAACGCCTTAGAATTCAGCCTCTTCGAGGGGGAAACCTCCTTTACATTACATAAATGAACAATTCTTGGATGATTCAAATGACAAAACCTCCTTTCTATATATAGGAGTGTAAGGAGTCACAATATAACCCAGCCAACCTAACAATAATAATATAAAGCCACAAAAATAACAATAGAGGGATTCTAT
This sequence comes from Pinus tabuliformis, assembly GCA_031772625.1. Lineage (NCBI taxonomy): Eukaryota > Viridiplantae > Streptophyta > Pinopsida > Pinales > Pinaceae > Pinus > Pinus tabuliformis. The sequence continues at coordinate 502,172,283 of CM062820.1, forward strand.
GGGGCACAATAATAACAATATGGGGATAACAGAGGCACAACAATATTAATATGGGGTACAAATACAATAGTAATGGGGTAATCACTAGTATTATAGGGACCCAACAGTTTTGCAAAGAAATTTGAAAACAAAAGAGAGATAGTGTAAAATTAGATGGCGCAATTATTCATTAATAAGGTATTGAGTATGTGAATGCTTTGGTAGTGCAATTGTCAGCTGGTGGAATGCATTGAACAACAGTTGAATTGCTCTCAGATTAGTATTTTGGTCTAGTCATCTCCATGCAATGAGGGATGCATTATGCTGGTATTTAATGCATTGGTCCAAATTAGTTGGTGCGATGGAAACATTTTAAAGTAGTGGTGTGATTGTTAAAATTTGGATGGATCTAAATGTATTGTCTGCATGTAATATAGATGGGGTGACAAAGGTAAAGAGTATTTTTTTAAATATATGTGGTATTAAATCTCTTGTGAGAAGTTATTTACCCTACAAAGATTCTCATTTAAGACAAACGATAAAATCACTTTTTGGGTTTCATAGAGATATTATCACTGTAGGTGACATATCAAAGGAAGTGTAGTCAAACGATGTCGACAATTCTCATATGAGGCTTGTTTCTACAAATGAAGTTTTTCAAATTTCTACACAAAGAGAATTTCATATAAATCTACAGGTCTTTAATTTGACACTGTGAACTTCACAAGAAATTAAATCTCATGTGAAGAAACAATCTCTTCCTAAGGTTCATATATATCTAAAGGATAGGAATCTTCACCATAAATATGCATGTTATTTTGTACTCACCACAAATCAAGGAACTAAGCATGATATTTTAGAAGCTACAAGTTATTTTCCTGAATTGTTTTGAGACATTTCGAGATACCCAGTTAGATTGGTCCTCTTTAAAATTGCATTGATGATTCTAGAGCGAAAATCATAATATTATCTGCAACACTATTAACTTTGTTCATAAACACTATTAGACCTTGTGTTGTGTCCCCATGTTGTTATGAATAATTTTCTAACTCCAATTTTTCTCCATATTTAGGACCATTCATTTATGGACTCTTATTAAATAAATATTCAGTGGACTTCCCCTGAGATCGCATATTCTCTCCCTCTTAAAGTCTTCCAGTACCATCCTATGAGTTTTTTTTACATTGCTTTAACTTATGTGGTGGTCAAAATTCAAGCAAATTCGTTTGTGATCAAAGTACCAAAATTGTATAAAGTATAGAGGGTCTTTGACTTTTCTTTGTTAGCTGCATCTCACAAATTTTTCTTCATAGTCTAAAACAGTCACACGCTCAAACAAATAGTATAATTTTATTTTATTTTTTTAGATCATGGGTTTTGCATTGATCTTGATTCATTATTATAGAAAGAAAGAAAAAGATTGTAACCACTAATACAATAGCTCAAATGCTTTTGTAAATAGTCTTTTATTATAAAAATAGAACTAAAGATGGTGTTCCATGGCACATCTGAAATAACTAGGAACATATTCTCGAGAACCTCTACGAGATTTGCAATCTAATTGCAATTACTACTGATATAACTGGGTATCTCAATGTGTCTCAAGAAAATTGAGCCAGGTAATGGATAACCTCTAAAATATCCTGCTTAGCTCCTTCAGCTTTGTTGAGTTTAAAATCACATGGATTTTTATGGTGAATATTCCCATTTTTCAAGTATCAATGAACCTTAGCAAAAAAATGTATCTTCACTTGAAGGTCAATGTCCTGTGTACTTTGCAGTGCCAAATTAAAATTTTATGGACTTATATGATAGTTCTATTGCCTAGAAATATCGAAAACTATGTTTGTATGAGCAAGCCCAACATGATATTTGTCCGCATAACTTGACTACACTTCCTCTAACATTTTTCTTATAGTAACTTATTTTTAAGAAACTGAAACATAGATTTTATCTTTGGTCGTAAATTATCATCTCTATAGGGTAAATAACATCTCACAAGAGTTTTAATATCACATATTAAAAAAAAAACATTACTTCTATCACGCCATCTCAATAGTAGGCACACACTAAATTTATACTAATCCAGAGTATAACAATCACACCACTACTTTAGAATGTTGACATCATGCCAATTGATTTTTCCTAATGCATTAACTGCCATAACAATTCATTCTTCATCCCATGTAGATGGTCAAAAGAAATAAATAATTTGAGACAAATTCAATTAATTTTTAATGCATTGCACTATTTAACAATTACATAATCAAAGGGTTCACTTTCATAACACTTTATTAATGAATAATGGCATCGTTTACTTTTTACACTATCGCCCTTTTGTTTTCAAAGTTATGCATACAATTGGATTTTGGGCAGCCAACACATGATTTTATTTACACAGGTTTAGTGTGTCTCACACCTCAAAATTCCATTTTTTATATCCATAACCAACATGGAACAATTAGAGAAATATTTAAGCTCAACGATATAGAAAATCAGTGCTAAAATTTGGAGAACCCACACTAGTTTAAACAAGGAAGCATGGTGAGATGAATACACGTAGGAGACAAGAGTTGTGCCACTAAATCATCAACTGAAATATAAATGCATTCACATGTCTGAAGATTCTAATATGTATTAATTGTGACCACATCATGTAATCTATTGGAATCAGTAATACTAGGACCAAATCATGTGATTTTAATGTGCAAGACTTAGAAGATATGCAATTTTCCTTTCCTACAAGTAGATGTGCACAACTCTAATCGAGAAAACCACAAATAAAGAACATATGTACCTTTTATAACACATTCTATCTTAATAATAATAGACGTAATTGTAGAGCACCTTGAGTCAATTGTTGTTTCTTCACTTTAGTGTGCCCTTTCCCTTCATTTTCTTTCTTTCCACCTCTTTCTTGACCTCTTTTTTTAGTTTTATAGATTCAATAAAGAAATGATATGTTTATTTTCTTCATTTACAAAATTTAAAATGCTAAGCTAACTTTCTCCTTGTTGTAGATGCTCAATTTATCCAAGGACTACCATAGGTCTCCAAGTGCTTTGACATTACATATTATTGAGTGCCTTTAGACCATTTTAATTCATTGAATCAATTCTGAATAAGCCCATGCCATTGAGGCTTTAGGCATTAGGTTAAATATGTTACTAATTGTACCATGTTGGTTTTGAATATAAAAAATGGAACGTTGAGGTGTGAAACGCACTAAGCTGGGGTGAATGAAATCATGTTTTGACTTCCCAGAATATAGTTGTGCAAATAAATTTGAAAACAAAAGAGAGATAGTGTCAAATCAGATGGTGCAATTATTCATTAATAAGGTATTGGGTATGTGAAAAATTTGGTAGTGCAATTGTCAGCTCGTGGAATGCATTGAACATTAGTTGAATTGGTCTCGAATTAGTATTTGGTCTAGTCATCACCATGCAATGAGGAATGCATTGTGCTGCTAGTTAATGCATTGGTCCAAATCAATTAGTGTGATGGAAACATTTTAAAGTAGTGGCGTGATTGTTAAAATTTTGATGGATCTAAATGTATTGCGTGCATGTAATAGAGATGAGGTGAGAAATGTAAAGAGTATTTTTTTTAAATATATGTGGTATTAAAACTCTTGTGAGAAATTATTTACCCTACATAGATGCTCATTTAAGACCAAGGATAAAATCGCTTTTTGGGTTTCATAGAAATATTATTACTGTAGGTGAAATATCAGAGGAAGTTTAGTCAACTCATTTCGACAAATCTCATATGAGGCTTGTTTCTACAAATGAAGTTTTTCAACATTCTACGCAATGGGACTTTCATATAAATCAATAGGTCTTTAATTTGACTCTTCGAACTTCACAAGAGGCCAGAAGTTACTTGCCTAAATTTTTTTGAGGCATTTTGAGATACCTAGTTAGATTGGTCCTCTTTAAAATTACATTGATGATTCTAGAACGAAAATCATAATCTTATTCACAACACTATGAACTTCATGTTGGCATTATGATTCAGGTGTTGTCCTTGATGGCAACCCATTCAGGTGATAGATCACTATTCTTGATGATCAGCTCTCTATTTTTAAGAAGGACGCAGGCAATCTGTTCAGAAAGTGCGTCCCCGCAGGTATACCATGCAGAACCCGCGTCCAAGGACGCAGGCCAGCCGTTCAGGGGGTGCGTCCACCCAATGCACATATTTCAAGACAGAGAAAAGCACGTGGGGGTTTCTTGTGTGGTTTCTAGCCGACGGTTTTGTGTTTCTATGGTGTCGGCTCGTGGTATTGTTCCATGTTTTGGGGAGGAGCTTGCCTATATAAAGCAAAAGAGTTCATTTGGATTAATTATGTTTTTGGTTGAACATCTTATGAGGGTAAGATCTGGTCTAGATCTAAACAAGGCGAATCTGATGGACCGAGATCTCTTCGGCTCTTGCTCGGATCTGTAGATCTGATTGTCTAGGTTACTTCTAAAGTCTTGAAATCATCTTTTCCCAGAGGGACGCAGGTGCAGTAAGGGTTCAGGTGCGTCTGGGACGCAGGAGCGAAGCGTTTCAGGTGCGCCGGACGCAGGTGCAGGAAGGGTTCTGGTGCGCCGGGACGCAGGCAGTTCAATAGACTCAGTGCGAGGGACGCAGGCTAGCAGTTGAGCAGGGTGCGTCCGGGACGCAGGCTAGCAGTTGAGCAGGGTGCGTCCAGGGACTCAGGTTAGCAGTTGAGCAGGGTGAGTCCAGGGACTCAGGCTAGCAGTTGAACAGGGTGATTCCGGACTCAGGCTGGCAGTTGAGCAGGGTGCTTCCTTCTCTTAAAATCCTTGTTTATCATTGTTGTGTTCTGGGTTTTGGTCCTATTATTGTTGATCTGGTTACTACAGTTGATTGGGTGATTCTCTTACACTTGATGATCAATTAATGCTTATGGATCCAGTTTGAAAATTTATGAAAAGTGGTCCTTGTATGAAAAGAAGTAGGGGGTTGTAGCTCCCTTCCAGGAGAAACTGGAAAACGAGAGAGAGTTGTAGCTCTCTGCAGGTTGCAGCCTGCATACTGGTAAAGGAATGCACCAGTACAAAATCATTGTAAAAGAATTTCTAAATTGAAAGAAGATAGAGACATATTGCAGCAGGTGGTTTTCTCCCACATTGGGTTTCCACCTTACATCTTGTGTTCTTTGGTGTGACTGTCTATTTTCTTTGTTCATGCTCATTATTTTATGGTACTGATATGCAAGAATAATTCAAAAGATCAAACAAGGAAGATTTGTTAAATTGCTAGATAATACTGATTCACCCCCCCTCTCAGTATTATTTCCAACAATTGGTATCAGAGCAGGTCCTTAAGAAAAGCTTGATCGCTTGAAGGTAGATCGTTCATCATGAGCAACTACGAGAGAGAAGCATCAATCAGGTCACCGGTTTTTGATGGGACAAACTTCAATTATTGGAAGGTAAGAGTTACTGCATATCTTCAATCTCTTGGTACAGAAGTTTGGGACATTGTAGAAACAGGCTATGCTTTTCCTTCAGCTACTCCTACAGATCCAGCTGAGAAAAAGAAGTATGAAACAAATGCAAAAGCAGTCAGTACTCTATTAGGAAGTATATCCCAAACAGAATTCATGAAGGTAATGCACTTCAAATCAGCAAAAGAAATATGGGACAAAATGATCACGAGCTATGAAGGAGATGAACAGGTAAAACAAGCTAAACTTCAAACTCTCAGGATTCAATATGAGACTCTCAAGATGTATAATGATGAAAGTGTGGCTAATTATTTTCTTCGGGTAGATGAGATTGTTAATTGTATGAAAAATTTGGGTGAAGAAATAAAAGAGTCTATAGTAGTTCAAAAGATTTTAAGATCATTATCCCCCAAGTTTGAATCTAAAGTATCTGCAATAGAAGAAAAAGAAAATCTTCGTGTTCTCACTATGTCTCAGCTACATGGAATTCTAATTGCTTATGAAATGAGAAAGGGAGGTCCATCAGACAGAAGGGAGGCTGCTTTTAAGGCATCAGGCAAAGAAGATCACTATGAAGCAAGCCATGTTCCAGAAGAAGAGGAAGAAGAATCAAATTTTGTCAGAAATCTTCAAAGGGGTTCTGGAAGGTTCAGAGGTAAGCTACCTTTCAAATGCTTTGCTTGTGGAAGAGTAGGTCATTATGCTGCAAAATGTCCTTATAAGGATAAAGGAAAGGAACCAGCTAGATGGAACAAGAAACAAAGTGCAAATAAGAAAAGCTACTACACCCATGAAGATAGTGATGGCTTATCAAACAGTGATGAAGATGAACAAGGTAATAAATATAGGTTGTTAATGGCATTTGAAGATGATGATTATGAGGATACTGTAGATGTGGATAACCTTTATGATGAAATTACTAGACTCAAGAGATGTATATAAGAAAAGAACATGATCATTGATACTCTACAATTTCAAATTGATGAAAAGGAAAAACATCTTGAAAAATTAGAAGGTGAAATTGTTGGTCTTAGAAAAGAAATTGAGAAAACAAAAGCTATTAATCTCAAGTTTGTCAAAGGATCTGAAACTTTGGATGAGATTATCAGTGTGCAGCGGTCTCCACTAAATAAGACAGGTCTGGGCTATAATGGAGAAACTTCTCAAGCATCCACTTCAAAAAGTTATCTTGATGCAGCAAGAAGAAATGAGCAAAAGCGCAATGAAGATCATCAGGTAAAGCAGGGACAAACTTCAAACAGAAACTATCAGGGGCAATCCAGCTTAAGGGTGAACAAAAGCCACAAACAGCCACAGGTAAAATCTTCCCAGTTTGGTTCAAAAATAGATGAAAATAGAAATTACAATCAGTTGGCTGGTAGATTCAATAACCGCAGAAGCTTCTTCAATGGACAATGCTTTTCTTGTCATAACTTTGGTCACAAAGCAGCTCAATGCGTTGCGTATAAAACAATCATGACTAGGGAAGCTCAAAAACAAAGAAGTATGACAGGGATTACAAAAAAGACCTATAACAGCTTTTCGGCTCTTGAAAATGAAGTTGAATGTTCTATTTGCAATAATTTTGGTCATGAAGACTTTGAATGCAGAAGCAGGTTTCAAGAAAGAAAGGAACAAGAACGGAAAAAGGAACAAGCCTCAGGAACCAAAACATGGAGAATAAAGGAACCTCAAACAGAAAGATGTGGGATAGCATTTTATGCAGAAGGACAGGAAAATCTATGGTACATTGACAGTGGATGTTCGAAGCATATGACAGGTGATAAAGAAAAACTTGAGTCTTATTCTATTTTAGAAAAGGGAAAGAAAGTCTCTTTTGGAAATGATACTCCTGCAACTATAAAAGGAAAAGGTATTGCTCCCTTAAAAGAAGATGTTAAGGCTGGAAATGTTTTGTTTGTTGATGGATTGAAGCATAATCTACTAAGTGTCAGCCAGATGTGTGATCAAAGAACCGAGGTTATATTCAGATCAAATGGATGTCTTGTTCGTGATCTTGATACAGGTAAAACAGTTCTCAAAGGGAAAAGAACTCCAAATAATCTATACATATTTGAAGAAGGACAACAACAATGCTATCTAAGCAAGGATGAAGAGCACTGGTTATGGCATCGAAGGTTGGGACATCTAAGCTTCTCTCAAATAAGGAAAGCATGCAAATATCAGGCAGTTCGCGATCTTCCAGATATCAAAATTCCTGACAACACCATATGCAGATCATGTCAGTTTGGAAAACAAACCAGGACTAACTTTCCAGAGAAAGAAGGATCAGCTAGCATGCCTCTTGAGCTAGTACATACAGATGTATGTGGACCATTCAGGAAAAGAACACCTAGAGGAGAGGAATACTTGATATTATTTATTGACGATTTCTCCAGGTTTGTTTGGTTAGGACTTATGAAGCACAAAGATGAAGCATTCGAAAAATTCAAATCCTTCAAAGCCTTGGTTGAAAATGAATCAGGTCACAAAATTAAGTGCCTCAGATCCGACAGAGGTGGGGAATTTACTTCAAATGAATTTTTCGATTTCTGTGATGAACATGGGATAAGGAGAGAATTCTCTACAGCTAGAACTCCTCAGCAAAATGGAGTTGTTGAAAGAATGAACAGAACAATCCAACAAATGGCTCGTGCTATGCTTGATGAATCAGGAACTCCTGCAACTTTCTGGGGTGAAGCTGCACATGCTGCGGTTATTATTCTCAACAAGACAAATGTTCGGGTTAACAGCACTCAAACTCCTCATGAGCTCTGGAGTGGTAAAACTCCTTCAGTAAAGCATTTCAAAATCTTTGGGAGCAAATGCTATATCAAGAATACTGAGGAGCAGTTTGGCAAACTTGATCCTAGAGCAGATGAAGGCATTCTTCTTGGCTATTCTCCACATAGCAAAGCATACAAATGCTACAATAAAAGACTTGGCAGAATTGTTGACAGCATTGATGTAGTGGTTGATGAGAAGGGATACATTCCTAGGCAAATACATCGTGAAGACATCGAAGAAGATGAAAGCTACCCTCAAAGACAGAATGATGAAGAAGAAGAACCTCAAGAAGAATCTCAAGAAGAACCTCACGAAGACGCAGAAGAACGAACAAGAATAGAAGAAAAGACTCCATCCAGATATGTTCAGAAGAACCATCCAGAATCTCAGATCATGGGACAGAAAGAAGCAGGTATACAAACTAGAAGAACAGTTGCAGAAGCTTCAAGCTATTTGGCATTACTCTCCTCTACTGAACCACAAAATGTGAAAGAGGCATGCAAAGATGAATGTTGGGTGAAAGCAATGGATGAAGAACTTGAGCAAATCGAAAAGAACAACACTTGGGAGCTGGTTCCTAGACCAAAGGATAAGAATGTTATCGGAACAAAATGGGTCTTCAAAAATAAATTGAATGAAAATGGAGAAGTAATTAGAAACAAAGCCAGACTTGTTTGTAAAGGGTATGCACAGCAAGAAGGAATAGACTTTGAAGAAACTTTTGCTCCTGTTGCAAGACTTGAGGCCATCCGAATGTTCCTTGCTCTCTCAAGTTTTCAGAACTTCAAAGTATTTCAAATGGACGTAAAATCAGCCTTTCTGAATGGAGACTTGGAAGAAGAAGTGTACATTGAACAGCCAGATGGGTTCATTCTTGGAAATGATCCAAATCTTGTATGCCGATTGAAAAAGGCTCTCTATGGTCTCAAACAAGCTCCAAGGGCTTGGTACTACCGGTTGGACAAATATCTTCATCAACAAGGTTTTTCAAAAGGTTCAGCAGATAGCAATCTATATATAAAAGTTGAAAATGACAAATTGCTAATACTTGTTGTGTATGTAGATGACATTATTTTTGGCAGCAATGAAGAAGCTATGAGTCAAAGCTTTGCCTCAGTCATGCAGAAAGAATTTGAAATGTCCTTGCTAGGAGAACTGACATACTTCCTTGGTTTGCAAATCCAACAAAAGGAAGGAGGAATCCTTTTATCTCAAACCAAGTATCTCAAGCAGATTTTGAAGAAATATGGCATGGAAGATGCAAAACCAGTATGTACACCCATGGTCACAGGATGTAGTCTCAGTGCAAATGATGAATCTGCAGCAGTACATCAACCAACCTACAGATCTATGATTGGAAGTTTACTATATTTGACAGGTACCCGACCGGACATCATGCATGCAGTTGGAATAGTTGGAAGATTTCAGGCAAATCCGAAGGAAACTCATCTTCAGGCAGTGAAGAGAATTTTCAAATATCTTCAAGGGACTCAAAATTATGGCTTATGGTATCCTAGAGATACAGATCTCACTCTTCATGCTTATACAGATGCAGATTGGGCCGGAAGCGTGGATGACAGGAAAAGCACAAGTGGTGGTGCGTTCTTTATGGGTTCCAGACTGGTATCTTGGTTCAGCAAGAAACAGAGTTCAATTGCCTTGTCTACAGCTGAAGCAGAATATGTTGCTGCTGCATCTTGTTGCACCCAACTCCTTTGGATGATGCAGACTTTGCAGGATTATCAAATCACTTGTACACCTCCAATCCCTATCTTATGTGACAACACAAGTGCAATCAGCATCTCAAAGAATCCGGTTATGCATTCAAAAACCAAGCACATACCAATCAAGTACCATTTTCTCCGGGAACAAGTACTTGAACAGAAGGTCAAGTTGGAGTATGTTCCTTCTAAGGAACAAGTTGCTGATATTTTCACCAAACCGTTGCCCAGGGACACTTTTGAATACCTCAGGCAAAAGCTGGGGGTTGTTGATGCATCATCTTATTGTTGAACATCTTCTTATTGGTGGTATAGGCTCAGGGGGAGCACATAATGCATTGTTGGCATTATGGAGAAGGAGATCTTGGAAATAGCTGCAATATGTCTCTATCTCTTTCATGGTGGTACGTTGCTGCAGATCAGGTTCATAGGGGGAGCATGAGCGTAGGGGGAGCATACCCTTTGCCCTTGATGTCAAAGGGGGAGAATGAAGCTGAAGATCATGAGGTTGCCATCAAGTCCAAAGGGGGAGATTGTTGGCATTATGATTCAGGTGTTGTCCTTGATGGCAACCCATTCAGGTGATAGATCACTATTCTTGATGATCAACTCTCTATTTTTAAGAAGGACGCAGGCAATCTGTTCAGAAAGTGCGTCCCCGCAGGTATACCATGCAGAACCCGCGTCCAGGGACGCAGGCCAGCCGTTCAGGGGGTGCGTCCACCCAGTGCACACATTTCAAGACAGAGAAAAGCACGTGGGGGTTTCTTGTGTGGTTTCTAGCCGACGGTTTTGTGTTTCTATGGTGTCGGCTCGTGGTATTGTTCCATGTTTTGGGGAGGAGCTTGCCTATATAAAGCAAAGGAGTTCATTTGGATTAATCATGTTTTTGGTTGAATATCTTATGAGGGTAAGATCTGGTCTAGATCTAAACAAGGCGAATCTGATGGACCGAGATCTCTTCGGCTCTTGATCAGATCTGTAGATCTGATTGTCTGGGTTACTTCTAAAGTCTTGAAATCATCTTTTCCCAGAGGGACGCAGGTGCAGTAAGGGTTCAGGTGCGTCCGGGACGCAGGAGCGAAGCGTTTCAGGTGCGCCGGACGCAGCTGCAGGAAGGGTTCTGGTGCGCCGGGACGCAGGCAGTTCAATAGACTCAGTGCGAGGGACGCAGGCTAGCAGTTGAGCAGGGTGCGTCCGGGACGCAGGCTAGCAGTTGAGCAGGGTGCGTCCAGGGACTCAGGTCAGCAGTTGAGCAGGGTGAGTCCAGGGACTCAGGCTAGCAGTTGAACAGGGTGAGTCCGGACTCAGGCTGGCAGTTGAGCAGGGTGCTTCCTTCTCTTAAAATCCTTGTTTATCATTGTTGTGTTCTGGGTTTTGGTCCTATTATTGTTGATCTGGTTACTACAGTTGATTGGGTGATTCTCTTACACTTGATGATCAATTAATGCTTATGGATCCAGTTTGAAAATTTATGAAAAGTGGTCCTTGTATGAAAAGAAGTAGGGGGTTGTAGCTCCCTTCCAGGAGAGACTGGAAAACGAGAGAGAGTTGTAGCTCTCTGCAGGTTGCAGCCTGCGTACTGGTAAAGGACTGCACCAGTACAAAATCATTGTAAAAGAATTTCTAAATTGAAAGAAGATAGAGACATATTGCAGCAGGTGGTTTTCTCCCACATTGGGTTTCCACCTTACATCTTGTGTTCTTTGGTGTGACTGTCTATTTTCTTTGTTCATGCTCATTATTTTATGGTACTGATATGCAAGAATAATTCAAAAGATCAAATAAGGAAGATTTGTTAAATTGCTAGATAATACTGATTCACCCCCCCTCTCAGTATTATTTCCAACAATTGGTATCAGAGCAGGTCCTTCAGAAAAGCTTGATCGCTTGAAGGTAGATCGTTCATCATGAGCAACTACGAGAGAGAAGCATCAATCAGGCCACCGGTTTTTGATGGGACAAACTTCAATTATTGGAAGGTAAGAGTTACTGCATATCTTCAATCTCTTGGTACAGAAGTTTGGGACATTGTAGAAACAGGCTATGCTTTTCCTTCAGCTACTCCTACAGATCCAGCTGAGAAAAAGAAGTATGAAACAAATGCAAAAGCAGTCAGTACTCTATTAGGAAGTATATCCCAAACAGAATTCATGAAGGTAATGCACTTCAAATCAGCAAAAGAAATATGGGACAAAATGATCACGAGCTATGAAGGAGATGAACAGGTAAAACAAGCTAAACTTCAAACTCTCAGGATTCAATATGAGACTCTCAAGATGTATAATGATGAAAGTGTGGCTAATTATTTTCTTCGGGTAGATGAGATTGTTAATTGTATGAAAAATTTGGGTGAAGAAATAAAAGAGTCTATAGTAGTTCAAAAGATTCTAAGATCATTATCCCCCAAGTTTGAATCTAAAGTATCTGCAATAGAAGAAAAAGAAAATCTCCGTGTTCTCACTATGTCTCAGCTACATGGAATTCTAACTGCTTATGAAATGAGAAAGGGAGGTCCATCAGACAGAAGGGAGGCTGCTTTTAAGGCATCAGGCAAAGAAGATCACTATGAAGCAAGCCATGTTCCAGAAGAAGAGGAAGAAGAATCAAATTTTGTCAGAAATCTTCAAAGGGGTTCTGGAAGGTTCAGAGGTAAGCTACCTTTCAAATGCTTTGCTTGTGGAAGAGTAGGTCATTATGCTGCAAAATGTCCTTATAAGGATAAAGGAAAGGAACCAGCTAGATGGAACAAGAAACAAAGTGCAAATAAGAAAAGCTACTACACCCATGAAGATAGTGATGGCTTATCAAACAGTGATGAAGATGAACAAGGTAATAAATATAGGTTGTTAATGGCATTTGAAGATGATGATTATGAGGATGCTGTAGATGTGGATAACCTTTATGATGAAATTACTAGACTCAAGAGATGTATAGAAGAAAAGAACATGATCATTGATACTCTACAATTTCAAATTGATGAAAAGGAAAAACATCTTGAAAAATTAGAAGGTGAAATTGTTGGTCTTAGAAAAGAAATTGAGAAAACAAAAGCTATTAATCTCAAGTTTGTCAAAGGATCTGAAACTTTGGATGAGATTATCAGTGTGCAGCGGTCTCCACTAAATAAGACAGGTCTGGGCTATAATGGAGAAACTTCTCAAGCATCCACTTCAAAAAGTTATCTTGATGCAGCAAGAAGAAATGAGCAAAAGCACAATGAAGATCATCAGGTAAAGCAGGGACAAACTTCAAACAGAAACTATCAGGGGCAATCCAGCTTAAGGGTGAACAAAAGCCACAACCAGCCACAGGTAAAATCTTCTCAGTTTGGTTCAAGAATAGATGAAAATAGAAATTACAATCAGTTGGCTGGTAGATTCAATAACCGCAGAAGCTTCTTCAATGGACAATGCTTTTCTTGCCATAACTTTGGTCACAAAGCAGCTCAATGTGTTGCGTATAAAACAATCATGACTAGGGAAGCTCAAAAACAAAGAAGTATGACAGGGATTACAAAAAGGACCTATAACAACTTTTCGGCTCTTGAAAATGAAGTTGAATGTTCTATTTGCAATAATTTTGGTCATGAAGACTTTGAATGCAGAAGCAGGTTTCAGGAAAGAAAGGAACAAGAACGGAAAAAGGAACAAGCCTCAGGCACCAAAACATGGAGAATAAAGGAACCTCAAACAGAAAGATGTGGGATAGCATTTTATGCAGAAGGACAGGAAAATCTATGGTACATTGACAGTGGATGTTCGAAGCATATGACAGGTGATAAAGAAAAACTTGAGTCTTATTCTATTTTAGAAAAGGGAAAGAAAGTCTCTTTTGGAAATGATACTCCTGCAACTATAAAAGGAAAAGGTATTGCTCCTTTAAAAGAAGATGTTAAGGCTGGAAATGTTTTGTTTGTTGATGGATTGAAGCATAATCTACTAAGTGTCAGCCAGATGTGTGATCAAAGAACCGAGGTTATATTCAGATCAAATGGATGTCTTGTTCGTGATCTTGATACAGGTAAAACAGTTCTCAAAGGGAAAAGAACTCCAAATAATCTATACATATTTGAAGAAGGACAACAACAATGCTATCTAAGCAAGGATGAAGAGCACTGGTTATGGCATCGAAGGTTGGGACATCTAAGCTTCTCACAAATAAGGAAAGCATGCAAATATCAGGCAGTTCGCGATCTTCCAGATATCAAAATTCCTGACAACACCATATGCAGATCATGTCAGTTTGGAAAACAAACCAGGACTAACTTTCCAGAGAAAGAAGGATCAGCTAGCATGCCTCTTGAGCTAGTACATACAGATGTATGTGGACCATTCAGGAAAAGAACACCTAGAGGAGAGGAATACTTGATATTATTTATTGACGATTTCTCCAGGTTTGTTTGGTTAGGACTTATGAAGCACAAAGATGAAGCATTCGAAAAATTCAAATCCTTCAAAGCCTTGGTTGAAAATGAATCAGGTCACAAAATTAAGTGCCTCAGATCCGACAGAGGTGGGGAATTTACTTCAAATGAATTTTTCGATTTCTGTGATGAACATGGGATAAGGAGAGAATTCTCTACAGCTAGAACTCCTCAGCAAAATGGAGTTGTTGAAAGAATGAACAGAACAATCCAACAAATGGCTCGTGCTATGCTTGATGAATCAGGAACTCCCGCAACTTTCTGGGGTGAAGCTGCACATGCTGCGGTTATTATTCTCAACAAGACAAATGTCCGGGTGAACAGCACTCAAACTCCTCATGAGCTCTGGAGTGGTAAAACTCCTTCGGTAAAGCACTTCAAAATCTTTGGGAGCAAATGCTATATCAAGAATACTGAGGAGCAGCTTGGCAAACTTGATCCTAGAGCAGATGAAGGCATTCTTCTTGGCTATTCTCCACATAGCAAAGCATACAAATGCTACAATAAAAGACTTGGCAGAATTGTTGACAGCATTGATGTAGTGGTTGATGAGAAGGGATACATTCCTAGGCAAATACATCGTGAAGACATCGAAGAAGATGAAAGCTACCCTCAAAGACAGAATGATGAAGAAGAAGAACCTCAAGAAGAATCTCAAGAAGAACCTCACGAAGACGCAGAAGAACGAACAAGAATAGAAGAAAAGACTCCATCCAGATATGTTCAGAAGAACCATCCAGAATCTCAGATCATGGGACAGAAAGAAGCAGGTATACAAACTAGAAGAACAGTTGCAGAAGCTTCAAGCTATTTGGCATTACTCTCCTCTACTGAACCACAAAATGTGAAAGAGGCATGCAAAGATGAATGTTGGGTGAAAGCAATGGATGAAGAACTTGAGCAAATCGAAAAGAACAACACTTGGGAGCTGGTTCCTAGACCAAAGGATAAGAATGTTATCGGAACAAAATGGGTCTTCAAAAATAAATTGAATGAAAATGGAGAAGTAATTAGAAACAAAGCCAGACTTGTTTGTAAAGGGTATGCACAGCAAGAAGGAATAGACTTTGAAGAAACTTTTGCTCCTGTTGCAAGACTTGAGGCCATCCGAATGTTCCTTGCTCTCTCAAGTTTTCAGAACTTCAAAGTATTTCAAATGGACGTGAAATCAGCCTTTCTGAATGGAGACTTGGAAGAAGAAGTGTACATTGAACAGCCAGATGGGTTCATTCTTGGAAATGATCCAAATCTTGTATGCCGATTGAAAAAGGCTCTCTATGGTCTCAAACAAGCTCCAAGGGCTTGGTACTACCGGTTGGACAAATATCTTCATCAACAAGGTTTTTCAAAAGGTTCAGCAGATAGCAATCTATATATAAAAGTTGAAAATGACAAATTGCTAATACTTGTTGTGTATGTAGATGACATTATTTTTGGCAGCAATGAAGAAGCTATGAGTCAAAGCTTTGCCTCAGTCATGCAGAAAGAATTTGAAATGTCCTTGCTAGGAGAACTGACATATTTCCTTGGTTTGCAAATCCAACAAAAGGAAGGAGGAATCCTTTTATCTCAAACCAAGTATCTCAAGCAGATTTTGAAGAAATATGGCATGGAAGATGCAAAACCAGTATGTACACCCATGGTCACAGGATGTAGTCTCAGTGCAAATGATGAATCTGCAGCAGTACATCAACCAACCTACAGATCTATGATTGGAAGTTTACTATATTTGACAGGTACCCGACCGGACATCATGCATGCAGTTGGAATAGTTGGAAGATTTCAGGCAAATCCGAAGGAGACTCATCTTCAGGCAGTGAAGAGAATTTTCAAATATCTTCAAGGGACTCAAAATTATGGCTTATGGTATCCTAGAGATACAGATCTCACTCTTCATGCTTATACAGATGCAGATTGGGCCGGAAGCGTGGATGACAGGAAAAGCACAAGTGGTGGTGCGTTCTTTATGGGTTCCAGACTGGTATCTTGGTTCAGCAAGAAACAGAGTTCAATTGCCTTGTCTACAGCTGAAGCAGAATATGTTGCTGCTGCATCTTGTTGCACCCAACTCCTTTGGATGATGCAGACTTTGCAGGATTATCAAATCACTTGTACACCTCCAATCCCTATCTTATGTGACAACACAAGTGCAATCAGCATCTCAAAGAATCCGGTTATGCATTCAAAAACCAAGCACATACCAATCAAGTACCATTTTCTCCGGGAACAAGTACTTGAACAGAAGGTCAAGTTGGAGTATGTTCCTTCTAAGGAACAAGTTGCTGATATTTTCACCAAACCGTTGCCCAGGGACACTTTTGAATACCTCAGGCAAAAGCTGGGGGTTGTTGATGCATCATCTTATTGTTGAACATCTTCTTATTGGTGGTATAGGCTCAGGGGGAGCACATAATGCATTGTTGGCATTATGGAGAAGGAGATCTTGGAAATAGCTGCAATATGTCTCTATCTCTTTCATGGTGGTACGTTGCTGCAGATCAGGTTCATAGGGGGAGCATGAGCGTAGGGGGAGCATACCCTTTGCCCTTGATGTCAAAGGGGGAGAATGAAGCTGAAGATCATGAGGTTGCCATCAAGTCCAAAGGGGGAGATTGTTGGCATTATGATTCAGGTGTTGTCCTTGATGGCAACCCATTCAGGTGATAGATCACTATTCTTGATGATCAGCTCTCTATTTTTAAGAAGGACGCAGGCAATCTGTTCAGAAAGTGCGTCCCCGCAGGTATACCATGCAGAACCCGCGTCCAAGGACGCAGGCCAGCCGTTCAGGGGGTGCGTCCACCCAGTGCACACATTTCAAGACAGAGAAAAGCACGTGGGGGTTTCTTGTGTGGTTTCTAGCCGACGGTTTTGTGTTTCTATGGTGTCGGCTCGTGGTATTGTTCCATGTTTTGGGGAGGAGCTTGCCTATATAAAGCAAAGGAGTTCATTTGGATTAATTATGTTTTTGGTTGAACATCTTATGAGGGTAAGATCTGGTCTAGATCTAAACAAGGCGAATCTGATGGACCGAGATCTCTTCGGCTCTTGCTCGGATCTGTAGATCTGATTGTCTGGGTTACTTCTAAAGTCTTGAAATCATCTTTCCCAGAGGGACGCAGGTGCAGTAAGGGTTCAGGTGCGTCTGGGACGCAGGAGCGAAGCGTTTCAGGTGCGCCGGACGCAGGTGCAGGAAGGGTTCTGGTGCGCCGGGACGCAGGCAGTTCAATAGACTCAGTGCGAGGGACGGAGGCTAGCAGTTGAGCAGGGTGCGTCCGGGACGCAGGCTAGCAGTTGAGCAGGGTGCGTCCAGGGACTCAGGTCAGCAGTTGAGCAGGGTGAGTCCAGGGACTCAGGCTAGCAGTTGAACAGGGTGAGTCCGGACTCAGGCTGGCAGTTGAGCAGGGTGCTTCCTTCTCTTAAAATCCTTGTTTATCATTGTTGTGTTCTGGGTTTTGGTCCTATTATTGTTGATCTGGTTACTACAGTTGATTGGGTGATTCTCTTACACTTGATGATCAATTAATGCTTATGGATCCAGTTTGAAAATTTATGAAAAGTGGTCCTTGTATGAAAAGAAGTAGGGGGTTGTAGCTCCCTTCCAGGAGAAACTGGAAAACGAGAGAGAGTTGTAGCTCTCTGCAGGTTGCAGCCTGCATACTGGTAAAGGACTGCACCAGTACAAAATCATTGTAAAAGAATTTCTAAATTGAAAGAAGATAGAGACATATTGCAGCAGGTGGTTTTCTCCCACATTGGGTTTCCACCTTACATCTTGTGTTCTTTGGTGTGACTGTCTATTTTCTTTGTTCATGCTCATTATTTTATGGTACTGATATGCAAGAATAATTCAAAAGATCAAACAAGGAAGATTTGTTAAATTGCTAGATAATACTGATTCACCCCCCCTCTCAGTATTATTTCCAACACTTCATTCATAACCACTATTAGACCTTTTGTTGTGTCTCCATGTTGTTCTAAAGAATTTTCTAACTCCAATTTTTCACCATATTTAGGACCATTCATGTATAGACTCCTATTAAATAAATTTTCAGTGGACTTCCCCTAAGATCGACATATTCTCTCCCTTTTAATCATTCTAGTACCATCCTAGGACTTTTTTTTACATTGCTTTACCTTATGTGTTGGCCTAACTTCAAGAAAAGACGTTTGTGATCACAGTACCAAAATTGTAGAAGGTATAGAGGGTCTTGGACATTCTTTGTTAGCTGCATCTCACAAGTTCTTCTTGATAGTCTAAAACACTCACATGCTCAAACAAATAGTATCGATTTTCTTTTATTTTTTTGGCTCATGGGTTTTGCATCGATCTTGATTCACTATTATAGAAAGAAAGAAAAATATTGTAACCACTAATACAATAGATCAAATGCTTTTGTCAATAGTATTTTATAAGAAAAATAGAACTCAAGATGGTGTGCCATGGCACATCTCAAATAACTAGGGACATATTCTTGAGAACCTCTACAAGATTTGCAATCTAATTGCAATGACTACTGATATAACTGGGTATCTCAATGTGTCTCAAGAAACTTAAGCCAGGTAATGGATAACCTCTAAAATATCATGCTTAATTCCTTCAGTTGTGCTGAGTATAAAATCACATGGATATTTATGGTGAATATTCCCATCCTTCAGGTATCAATGAACCTTAGCAAGAAATTGTATATGGGTGAATGTGCTGTGTAGTTTGCATTGTCAAATTAAAATTTTATGGATTTATATGATAGTACCATTGCCTAGAAACCTGGAAAACTATGTTTATATGAGCAAGCCTCATATGATATTTTGCTTATAGTAACTTATTTTTAAGAAACTAGAACATAGATTTTATCTTTGGTCTTCAATGATCATCTCTATAGGGTAAATAACATCTCAGAAGAGTTTTAATATCACATATCAAAAAAAAAAACTTTACTTTTGTCACGCCATCTCAATTGTAGGCACACAATACATTTAGACCGATCCAGAGTAGAACAGTCACACCACTACTTTAGAATGTTGACAACACACCAATTGATTTCACCAAATGCATTAACTACCATCACAATTTATTCTTCATTTCATGTAGATTACTAAATCAAAAAAATAATTTTAGAACAATTCAACTGATTTTTAATGCATTCCACTAGTTAACAATTACATAATCAAAGTGTTCCTATTCTTAACACTTTATTAATGAATAATGGCATCGTTTACTTTTTATACCATCGCTCTTTTATTTTCAAACTTATCCATAGAATTGGATTTTGGGCATCCAAAACACGATTTTATTTATACAGGTTTAGTGTGTCTCACACCTCAACATTCCATTTTTTATACTCATAACCAACATGGAACAATTAGAGAAATATTTAAGCTCAACGATATAGAAAATCAATGCTAAAATTCAGAGAATCCACACTAGTTTAAACAAGGAAGCTTGGTGAGATTAATACATGGAGAAGACAAGATTTTTGCCACTAAAGCATCAACTAAAATATAAATGCATTCACACGTTTGAAGACTCTAATATGTATTAATTGTGACCACATCATGTAATCTATTTGAATCAGCAATACTAGGACCAAATCACATGATTTTAATGTGCATTATAAGACTTAGAAGATATGCAATTTTCCTTTCCTACAATTAGATGTGTGCAACTCTAATTGAGAAACCCACAAATAAAGAACATATGTACCTTTTATAACACATTCTATCTAAATAATAATAGATGTAACTATAGAGCACCTTGAGTCAATTGTTGTTTCTTCACTTTAGTGTGCTGTTTCCCTTCTTTTTCTTTCTTTGCCCCTCTCATTTTTATGATCTCTTTTTTTATTTTTATATATTCAATAAAAAAATGATATGCTTATTTTCTTCATTTACAAAATTTAAAACGCTAACCTAACTTTCTCCTTGTTGTAGATGCTCATATTATCGAAGGACTACCATAGGTCTCCGAGTTCATTGACATTACATATTATTGAGTTCCTTTAGACCATTTCAATTCATTGAATCAATTCTGAATAAGACAATGTCATTGAGGCTTTAGGCATTAAGCTTAAATATGTTACTAATTGTGCCATGCTAGTTTTGAATATAAAAAGTGAAACGTTGAGGTGTGAGACACTCTAGGCTGGAGCGAATGAAATCATGTGTTGACTTCCAAGAATATAGTTGTGCAAATAAATTTGAAAACAAAAGAGAGAGTGTAAAATCAAATGGTGCAATTATTCATTAATAAGGTATTGGGTGTGTGAACACTTTGGTAGTGAAATTGTCAACTAATAGAATGCATTGAACATGAGTTGAATTGATCTCAAATTCGTATTTTGGACTAGTCATCTCCATGCATTGAGGAATGCACTCTGCTAGTAGTTAATGTGTTGGTCCAAATTAGTTGGTGCGATGGAAAATTTTTACGGTAGTGGCATGATTGTTAAAATTTGGATGGATCTAAATGTATTGTGTGCATGTAATAGAGATGGTGTGAAAAAAGTAAAGAGTATTTTATTAAATATATGTGGTATTAAAACTCTTGTGAGAAGTTATTTACCGCACAAAGATGCTCATTTAATACCAAGGATAAAATCACTTTTTGGTTTTCATAGAAGTATTATTATTGTAGGTGAAATATCAGAGGATGTGTAGTCAAATGATGTCAACAAATCTCATATGAGGCTTGTTTCTACAAATGAAGTCTTTCAACTTTCTACGCAATGTGAATTTCATATAAATCCACAACTCTTTAATTTGACACAGCGAACTTCACAAGAAATTAAATCTCACGTGAAGAAACAATCTCTTCCTAAGGTTCATATATATCTAAAGGATAGGAGTCTTCACCATAAATATGCATGTTATTTTGTACTCACCACAAATCAAGGAACTGAGCATGATATTTTATAGGCCAAAAGTTATTTTCCTGAATTGTTTTGATACATTTCGAGATACCCAGTTAGATTGGTCCGCTTTAAAATTACATTGATGATTCTAGAGCGAAAATCATAATATTATCTGCAACACTATGAACTACCTTGTGTTGTGTCCCCATGTTGTTCTGAAGAATTTTTAACTCCAAATTTTCACCATATTTAGGACCATTCATGTATGGACTCCTATTAAACAAATTTTCAGCTGACCTCCCTTGAGATTGGCATATTCCCTCCCTTTTAAAGTCTTCCACTACCATCCTAGGAGTTTTTTTACATTGCTTTACCTTATGTGTTGGCCTAACTTCAGGAAACGTTGTTTGTGATCAAAGTACAAAAATTGTAGAAGGTATAGAGGGTCTTTCACTTTTCTTTGTTAGTTGCATCTCACAATTTTTTCTTGATAGTCTAAAACACTCACACGCTCAAACAAATAGTATCGATTTTATTTTATTTTTTTGTATCATGGGTTTTGGATCGATATTGATTCACTATTATAGAAAGAAAAAAAAAATTGTAACCACTAACACAATAGATCAAATGCTTTTGTAAATAGTCTTTTATTAGAAAAATAGAACTCAAGATGGTGTGACATGGAACATCTCAAATAACTAGGAACATATTCTCAAGAACCTCTATGATATTTACAATCTAATTGCAATGATTACTAATATAACTGGGTATCTCAATGTGTCTCAAGAAAATTGAGCCAGGTAATGGCTAACCTCTAAAATATCCTGCTTAGTTCCTTCAGCTGTATTGAGGATAAAATCACACGGATATTTATGGTGAATATTCCATCGTTCAAGTATCAATGAACCTTAGCAAGAATTTGTATCTTCCCTTGAGGGTCAATTTCCTGTGTAGTTTGCAGTGTCAATTTAAAATTTTAGGGATTCATATGATAGTTCCATTACCTAGAAAGATAGAAAACTATGTTTTATTAGCAAGCCTCATATGATATTTGTCCACATAACTTGACTGCACTTCCTCTGATATTTTGCTTATAGTAACTTATTTTTAAGAAACTAAAACATAGATTTTAACTTTGGTCTTAAATGATCATCTCTATAGGGTAAATAACTTCTCACAAGAGCTTTAATATCACATATTAAAAAAAAACTTTACTTCTCTTACGCCTTCTCAATTGTAGGCACACAGTACATTTATACCAATCTAGAGTATAACAATCACACCACTACTTTAGAATGTCGACATCATGCCAATTGATTTTGACAAATGCATTAACTACCATCACAATTCATTCTTCATTGCATGTAGATGACCAAATCAAAAAATAATTTGAGACCAATTCAACTGATTTTTAATGCATTCCACTAGCTAACAATTACATCATCAAAGTGTTCACATTCTTAACACTTTATTAATGAATAATGGCGTCGTTTACTTTTTATACTATAGCTCTTTTGTTTTCAGACTTATGCATACAATTGGATTTTCGGCATCCAACACACGATTTTATTTGCATAGGTTTAGTGTGTCTCACACCTCAACATTCCATGTTTTATATTCATAACCAACATGGAACAATTAGAGAAATATTTACGCTCAACGATATAAATAATCAATGCTAAAATTTGGAGAATCCACACTAGTTTAAACAAGGAAGCTTGGTGAGAAGAATACATGGAGAAGACAAGATTTGTGCCACTAAAGCATCAACTGAAATATAAATGCATACACATGTCTGAAGATTCTAATATGTATTAATCATGACCGTATCATGTAATCTATTTGAATCAGCAATACTAGGACCAAATCATGTGATTTTTATGCGCATTACAAGACTTACAAGATATGTAATTTTCCTTTGCTACAAGTACATGTCCGCAGCTCTAATCCAGAAAATGACATATAAAGAACATATGTACCTTTTATAACATATTCTATATGAATAATAATACATGTAATTGTAGAGAAACTTGGGTCAATTGTTGTTTCTTCACTTTAGTGTGCCCTTTCCCTTATTTTTCTTTCTTTCCCCCTATCATTTTTTTTATCTATTTTTTTGTTTTTATATATTCAATAAAAAAATGATATGTTTATTTTCTTTATTTACAAAATTTAAAACGCTAACCTAACTTTCTCCTTGTTGAAGATGCTCAATTTATCCAAGGACTACCATAGGTCTCTAAGTGCATTGACATTACATATTATTGAGTGCCTTTAGACCATTTTAATTCATTGAATCAATTTTGAATAAGACCATGCCATTGAGGCTTTAGGCATTAAGCTTAAATATGTTACTAATTGTACCATGCTGGTTTTGAATATAAAAAATGGAACGTTGAGGTGTGAGACACACAAATCTAGTGTGAATGAAATCATGTGTTGGCTTCCCAAAATATAGTTGTGCAAATAAATTTGAAAACAAAAGAGAGATAGTGTAAAATTAGATGGTGCAGTTATTCATTAATAAGGTATTGGGCGTGTGAACGCTTTGGTAGTGCAATTGTCAGCTGGTGGAATGCATTGAACATCAGTTGAATTGCTCTCAGATTAGTATTTTGGTCTAGTCATCTCCATGCAATGAGGAATGCATTATGCTAGTAGTTAATTCATTGGTCCAAATCAGTTGGTGCGATGGAAACATTTTAAAGTAGTGGTGTGATTGTTAAAATTTGGATGGATCTAAACGTATTGTGTGCATGTAATATAGATGGGGTGACAAAAGTAAATAGCCTTTTTTTAAATATATGTGGTA
The DNA here is from genome assembly GCA_031772625.1 of Pinus tabuliformis. Lineage (NCBI taxonomy): Eukaryota > Viridiplantae > Streptophyta > Pinopsida > Pinales > Pinaceae > Pinus > Pinus tabuliformis. Next base: position 502,196,323 of record CM062820.1, read on the forward strand.
TTAAAACTCTCATGAGAAGTTATTTACCCTACATAGATGCTCATTTAAGATCAAGGATAAAATCGCTTTTTGGGTTTCATAGAGATATTAATACTGTAGGTGAAATATCAGAGGAAGTGTAGTCAAACGATGTCGACAAATCTCATATGATGCTTGTTTCTAGAGATGAAGTTTTTCAACTTTCTACACAATGGGAATTTCATATAAATCCACAGGTCTTTAATTTGACACTACCAACTTCACAAGAAATTAAATCTCATGTGAAGAAGCAATCTCTTCCTAAGTTTCATATATATCTAAAGGATAGGAATCTTCACCATAAATACGCATGTTATTTTGTACTCACCACAAATCAAGGAACTAAGCATGATATTTTAGAGGCTACAAGTTATTTTCTTGAATTATTTTGAGACATTTCGAGATACCCAGTTAGATTGGTCCTCTTTAAAATTGCATTGTGATTCTAGAGCAAAAATCATAATATTATCTGCAACACTATGAACTTCATTCATAACCACTATTAGACCTTGTGTTGTGTCCCCATGTTGTTCTGAATAATTTTCTAACTCCAATTTTGCACCATATTTAGGACCATTCATGTATGAACTCTTATTAAATAAATCTTCAGTGGACTTCACCTGAGATCGGCATATTCTCTCCCTTTTAAAGTCTTCCACTACCATTCTATGAGTTTTGTTTACATTGCTTTAACTTATGTGTTGGCTGAACTTCAAGAAAAGTCGTTTGTGGACAAAGTACCAAAATTATAGAAAGTATAGAGGGTCTTTGACTTTTCTTTGTTAGATGCATCTCACAAATTTTTCTTGATAATCTAAAACACTCGCATGCTCAAACAAATAGTATAATTCTACTTTATTTTTTTATATCATGGGTTTTCCCTTGATCTTGATTCAATATTATAGAAAGAAAGAAAAAGATTGTAACCACTAATACAATAGATCAAATGCTTTTGTAAATAGTATTTTATTAGAAAAATAGAACTCAAGATGGTGTGCCATGGCACATTTGAAATAACTAGGAACATATTCTCGAGAACCTCTACGAGATTTGCAATCTAATTGCAATGACTACTGATATAACTGGGTATCTCAATGTGTCTCAAGAAAATTGAGCCAGGTAATGGCTAACCTATAAAATATCTGGCTTAGCTCCCTCAGCTTTGTTGAGTTTAAAATCACATGGATATTTATGGTGAATATTCCCATTGTTCAAGTATCAATGAACCTTAGAAAGAAATTGTATCTTCACTTTAGGGTCAATGTCCTATGTACTTTGCAGTGCCAAATTAAAATTTTATGGACTTATATGACAGTTCTGTTTCCTAGAAAGCTGGAAAACTATGTTTGTATGAGAAAGTCCCACATGATATTTGTGCACATAACTTGATTGCACTTCCTCTAACATTTTGCTTATAGTAACTTATTTTTAAGAAACTGAAACATAGATTTTATCTTTGGTCCTAAATGATCATCTCTATAGGATAAATAACTTCTCACAAGAGTTTTAATATCACATATCAAAATAAAAGAACTTTACTTCTATCACGCCATTTCAATAGTAGGCAGACACTACATTTATACCAATACAGAGTATAACAATCACACCACTACTTTAGAATGTTGACATCACACCAATTGATTTTTCCAAATGCATTAACTGCCATCACAATTCATTCTTCATTCCATGTAGATGACCAAATCAAAAGAATAATTTGAGACCAATTCAATTGATTTTTAATGCATTCCACTAGTTAACAATTACATAATCAATGCGTTCACATTCATAACACTTTATTAATGAACAATGGCATCATTTACTTTTTACTCTTTTGTCCTTTTGTTTTCAAAGTTATGCATACAATTGGATTTTGGGCATCCAACACATGATTTTATTTACACAAGTTTAGTGTGTCTCAAACCTCAAAATTCCACTTTTTATATTCATAACCAACATGGAACAATTAGTGAAATATTTAAGCTCAACGATATAGAAAGTCAGTGCTAAAATTTGGAGAATCCACACTAGTTTAAACAAGGAAGCATGGTGAGATGAATACGTCTAGGAGATAAGAGTTGTGCGACTAAATGATCAACTAAAATATAAATGAATTCACGCGTCTGAAGATTCTAATATGTATTAATTATGACGACATCATGTAATCTATTTGAATCAGTAATACTAGGACCAAATCATGTGATTTTAATGTGCAAGACTTAGAAGATATGCAATTTTCCTTTCCTACAAGTAGACGTGCGCAACTCTAATCAAGAAAACCACAAATAAAGAACATGTGTACCTTTTATAACACATTCTATCTTAATAATAGATGTAATTGTAGAGCACCTTGAGTCAATTGTTGTTTCTTCACTTTAGTGTGCCCTTTCGCTTCTTTTTCCTTCTTTCCGCCTTTCATTTTGTTGACCTCTTTTTTAAGTTTTATAGATTCAATAAAAAATGATATGTTTATTTTCTTCATTTACAAAATTTAAAACACTAAGCTAACTTTCTCCTTGTTGTAGATTCTCAATTTATCCAAGGACTACCATAGGTCTCCAAGTGCATTGACATTACATATTATTGAGTGCCTTTAGACCATTTTAATTCATTGAATCAATTCTGAATAAGCCCATGCCATTGAGGCTTTAGGCATTAGGTTAAATATGTTACTAATTTTACCATGTTGGTTTTGAATATAAAAATTGGAACGTTGAGGTGTGAGACACACTAAGCTGGGGTGAATGAAATCATGTTTTGACTTCCCAAAATATAGTTGTGCAAATAAATTTGAAAACAAAAGATAGATAGTGTAAAATCAGATGGTGCAATTATTCATTAATAAGGTATTGGGTGTGTGAAAAATTTGGTAGTGCAATTGTCAGCTCGTGGAATGCATTGAACATCAGTTGAATTGGTCTCATATTAGTATTTTGGTCTAGTCATCACCATGCAATGAGGAATACATTGTGCTGGTAGTTAATGCATTGGTCCAAATCAATTAGTGCGATGGAAACATTAAAAAGTGGCGTGATTGTTAAAATTTTGATGGATCTAAATGTATTCTGTGCATGTAATAGAGATGAGGTGAGAAAAGTAAAGAGTATTTTTTTAAATATATGTGGTATTAAAACTCTTGTGAGAAGTTATTTACCCTACAAAGATTCTCATTTAAGACCAAGGATAAAATCCCTTTTTGTGTTTCATAGAAATATTATTACAGTAGGTGAAATATCAAAGGAAGTTTAGTCAAATGATTTCGACAAATCTCATATGAGGCTTGTTTCTACAAATGAAGTTTTTCAACTTTCTACGCAATGGGACATTAATATAAATCCATAGGTCTTTAATTTGACACTACAAACTTCACAAGAGGCCAGAAATTACTTGCCTGAATTGTTTTGAGACATTTCAAGATACCCAGTTAGATTGGTCCTCTTTAAAATTGCATTGATGATTCTAGAGAAAAAATCATAATATTATCCGCAACACTATGAACTTCATTCATAACCACTATTAGATCTTTTGTTGTGTCCCCAGGTTGTTCTAAAGAATTTTATAACTCCAATTTTTCACCATATTTAGGACCATTCATGTATAGACTCCAATTAAATAAATGTTCAGTGGACTTCCCCATAGATCGACATATTCTCTCCCTTTTAATGCCTTCCAGTACCATCCTAGGAGTTTTTTTTTACATTACTTTATCGTATGTGTTGGCCTAACTTCAAGCAAAGACATTTGTGATCAAAGTACCGAAATTGTAGAAGGTATAGAGGGTCTTTGACTTTCTTTTTTAGCTGCATCTCACAAGTTTTTCTTGATAGTCTAAAACACTCACATGCTCAAACAAATAGTATTGATTTTATTTTATTTTTTTGGATCATGGGTTTTGCATTGATCTTGATTCACTATTATAGAAAGAAAGAAAAATATTGTAACAACTAATACAATAGATCAAATGCTTTTGTCAATAGTCTTTTATAAGAAAAATAGAACTCAAGATGGTGTGCCATGGAACATCTCAAATAACTAGGGACACATTCTCAAGAACCTCTACAAGATTTGCAATCTAATTGCAATGACTACTGATATAACTAGGTATCTCAAGAAAATTAAGCCATGTAATTGATAACCTCTAAATTATCATGCTTAGTACCATCAGCTGTGTTGAGTATAAAATCACATGGATATTTATGGTGAATATTCCCATCCTTCAGGTATCAATGAACTTTAGCAAGAAATTGTATCTTCACTTGAGGGTCAATGTCGTGTGTGGTTTGCAGTGTCAAATTAAAATTTTATGGATTTATATGGCAGTTCCATTGCCTAGAAAGCTAGAAAACTATGTTTGTATGAGCAAGCCTCATATGATATTTGTCGACATAACTTGACTGGACTTCCTCTGATATTTTGCTTATAGTAACTTATTTTTAAGAAACTGAAACATAGATTTTATCTTTGGTCTTAAATTATCATATCTATAGGGTAAATAACTTCTCACAAGAGTTTTAATATCACATATTAAAAAAAAAACTTTACTTCTATCATGCCATCTCAATTGCAGGCACACAATACATTTAGACTGATCTAGAGTATAACAATCACACCACTACTTTAGAATGTTGACATCACGTCAATTGATTTCGCTAAATGCATTAACTACCATCACAATTAATTCTTCATTATGTGTAGATGACCAAATAAAAAAAATAATTTGAGGGCAATTCAATTGATTTTTAATTCATTCCACTACTTAATGATTACATAATCAAACCACTCACATTCTTAACACTTTATTAATGGATAATGATATTGTCTACGTTTTACACTATCTCTCTTTTATTTTCAAAATTATGCATACAATTGGATTTTGGGCATCCAAGACATGATTTTATTTACACAGGTTTAGTGTGTCTCACACCTCATCATTCCATTTTTTATATTCATAACCAATTTTTCTCGGTAGTCTAAAACACTCATATGCTCAAACAAATAGTATTGATTTTATTTTATTTTTTTGGATCATGGGTTTTGCATCGATCTTGATTCACTATTATAGAAAGATAGAAAAATATTGTAATCACTAATACAATAGGTCAAATTATTTTGTAAATAGTCTTTTAATAGAAAAATAGAACTCCAGACGGTGTGCCATGGCACATCTCAAATAACTGAGAACATATTCTCAAGAACTTCTATGACATTTGCAATCTAATTGCAATGACTACTGATATAACTGGGTATCACAATGTGTCTCAAGAAAATTGAGCCAAGTAATAGCTAACCTCTAAAATATCATGCTTAGTTCCTTCAGTTATGTTGAGTATGAAATCACATGTATATCTATGGTGAATATTCCCATCCTTCAAGTATCAATGGACCTTAGGAAGAAATTGTATCTTCACTTGAGGGTCAATGTCCTATGTAGTTTGCAGTGTCAAATTAAAATTTTATGGATTTACATGACAGTTCCATTGCCTAGAAAGCTAGAAAACTATGTTTGTATGAGAAAGGATAAAATCCATTTTTGGGTTTCATAGAAATATTATTACTGTAGGTGAAATATCAGAGGAAGTGTAGTCAAATGATGTTGAAAAATCTCATATGAGGCTTGTTTCTACAAATGAAGTTTTTCAACTTTCTACGCAATGTGACTTTCATATAAATCCACAGCTCTTTAATTTGACGCTGCGAACTTCACAAGAAATTAAATCTCATGTGAAGACATGATCTCTTCCTAAGGTTCACATATATCTAAAGGATAGGAATATTCACCATAAATATGCATGTTATTTTGTACTCCCCATAAATCAACGAACTGAGCATGATATTTTAGAGGCTAGAAGTTACTTACCTGAGTTGTTTTGAGAAATTTTGAGATACCCAGTTACATTCATCCTTTTTAAAATTACATTGATGTTTCTAGAGTGAAAATCATAATATTATCTACAACACTATGAACTTCATTCATAACCACTATTAGACCGTGTGTTGTGTCCCCGTGTTGTTCTGAAGAATTTTATAACTCCAATTTTTCACCATATTTAGGACCATTCATGTATGGACTCCTATTAAATAAATTTTCAGCGGACTTCCCCTCAGCTCGGCATATTCCCTCACTTTTAAATTCTTCCAGTAACATCCTAGGAGTCTTTTTTACATTGCTTTACCTTATGTGTTGCCCTAACTTCAAGCAAAGTCATTTGCGATCAAAGTACCAAAATTGTAGAAGGTATAGACGGTCTTTGACTTCTCTTTGTTAGCTGCATCTCACAAATTTTTTTTCGTAGTCTATAACACTCATATGCTCAAACAAATAGTATTGATTTTATTTTATTTTTTTGGATCATGGGTTTTGCATCGATCTTGATTCACTATTATAGAAAGATAGAAAAATATTGTAACCACTAATATGATAGGTCAAATTATTTTATAAATAGTCTTTTATTAGAAAAATAGAACTCAAGCTGGTGTGCCATGGCACATCTCAAATAACTAGGAACATATTCTCAAGAACCTCTATGAGATTTGCAATCTAATTGCAATGAGTACTGATATAACTGGGTATCTCAACGTGTCTCAAGAAAATTGAGCCAGGTAATGGCTAACCTCTAAAATATCATGCTTAGTTCCTTCAACTATGTTGAGTATAAAATCACATGTATATCTATGGTGAATATTCCCATCTTTCAAGTATCAATGAACCTTAGCAAGAAATTGTATCTTCACTTGAGGGTCAATGTCCTATGTAGTTTGCAGTGTCAAATTAAAATTTTATGGATTTATATGACAGTTCCATTGCCTAGAAAGCTAGAAAACTATGTTTGTATGAGAAAGGATAAAATCCATTTTTGGGTACCATAGAAATCTTATTACTGTAGGTGAAATATCAGAGGAAGTGTAGCCAAATGATGTTGAAAAATCTCATATGAGGCTTGTTTCTACAAATTAATTTTTTCAACATTCTACGCAATGTGACTTTCATATAAATCCACAGCTCTTTAATTTGACGCTGCGAACTTCACAAGAAATTAAATCTCATGTGAAGACATGATCTCGTCCTAAGGTTCATATATATCTAAAGGATAGGAATATTCACCATAAATATGCATGCTATTTTGTACTTCCCACAAATCAACGAACTGAGCATGATATTTTAGAGACTAGAAGTTACTTGCCTCAGTTTTTTTGAGACATTTCGAGATACCCAGTTACATTCATCCTTTTTAAAATTACATTGATGATTCTAGAGCAAAAATCATAATATTATCTACAACACTATGAACTTCATTCATAACCACTATTAGATCGTGTGTTGTGTCCCCATGTTGTTCTAAAGAATTTTATAACTCCAATTTTTCACCATATTTAGGACCATTCATGTATGGACTCCTATTAAATAAATTTTCAGCGGACTTCCCCTCAGCTCGGCATATTCCCTCACTTTTAAATTCTTCCAGTAACATCCTAGGAGACTTTTTTACATTGCTTTACCTTATGTGTTGGCCTAACTTCAAGCAAAGTCTTTTGTGATCAAAGTACCAAAATTGTAGAAGGTATAGATGGTCTTTGACTTCTCTTTGTTAGCTGCATCTCACAAATTTTTCTTAGTAGTCTAAAACACTCGTATGCTCAAACAAATAGTATTGATTTTATTTTATTTTTTTGGATCATGGGTTTTGCATCGATCTTGATTCATTATTATAGAAAGATAGAAATATATTGTAACCACTAATACAATAGGTCAAATTATTTCTAAATAGTCTTTTATTAGAAAAATAGAACTCAAGATGGTGTGCCATGGCACATCTCAAACAACTAGTAACATATTCTCAAGAACCTCTATGAGATTTGCAATTTAATTGCAATGACTACTGATATAACTGGGTATCTCAATGTGTCTCAAGAAAATTGACCCACGTAATGGCTAACCTCTAAAATATCATGCTTAGTTCCTTCAGCTATGTTGAGTATAAAATCACATGTATACCTATGGTGAATATTCCCATCCTACAAGTATCAATGAACCTTCACAAGAAATTGTATCTTCACTTGAGGGTCAATGTCCTGTGTAGTTTGCAATGTCAAATTAAAATTTTATGGATTTATATGACAGTTCCATTGCCTAGAAAGCTAGAAAACTATGTTTGTATGAGAAAGGATAAAATCCATTTTCGGGTTTCATAGAAATATTATTATTATAGGTGAAATATCAGAGGAAGTGTAGTCAAATGATGTTGAAAAATCTCATATGAGGCTTGTTTCTACAAATGAAGTTTTTCAACTTTCTATGCAATGTGACTTTCTCATAAATCCACAGCTCTTTAATTTGACGCTGCAAACTTCACAAGAAATTAAATCTCATGTGAAGACATGATCTCTTCCTAAGGTTCATATATATCTAAAGGATAGGAATATTCACCCTAAATATGCATGTTATTTTGTACTCCACACAAATCAACGAACTGAGCATGATATTTTACAGGCTAGAAGTTACTTGCCTGAGTTGTTTTGAGACATTTCGAGATACCTAGTTACATTCATCCTTTTTAAAATTACATTGATGATTCTAGAGCGAAAATCATAATATTATATACAACACTATGAACTTCATTCATAACCACTATTAGACCGTGTGTTGTGTCCCCATGTTGTTCTGAATAATTTTATAACGCCAATTTTTCACCATATTTAGGACCATTCATGTATGGACTCATATTAAATAAATTTTCAGCGGACTTCCCCTGAGCTCGGCATATTCCCTCACTTTTAAATTCTTCTAGTACCATCCCAGGAGTCTTTTTTACATTGCTTTACCTTATGTGATGGCCTAACTTCAAGCTAAGTCATTTGTGATCAAAGTACCAAAATTGTAGAAGGTATAGAGGGTCTTTGACTTCTCTTTGTTAGTTACATCTAACAAATTTTTCTTGGTAGTCTAAAACACTCGTATGCTCAAACAAATACTATTGATTTTATTTTATTTTTTTGGATCATGGGTTTTGCATCGATCTTGATCCACTATTATAGAAAGATAGAAAATATTGTAATCACTAATACAATAGGTCAAATTATTTTGTATATAGTCTTTTATTAGAAAAATAGAACTCCAGATGGTGTGCCATGGCACATCTCAAATAACTAGGAATATATTCTCAAGAACCTCTATGAGATTTGCAATCTAATTGCAATGACTACTGATATAACTGGGTATCTCAATGTGTCTCAAGAAAATTGAGCCAGGTAATGGCTAACCTCTAAAATATCATGCTTAGTTCCTTCAGTTATGTTGAGTATAAAATCACATGTATATCTATGGTGAATATTCCCATCCTTCAAGTATCAATGGACCTTAGCAAGAAATTGTATCTTCACTTGAGGGTCAATGTCCTGTGTAATTTGCAGTGTCAAATTAAAATTTTATGGATTTATATGACAGTTCCATTACCTAGAAAGCTAGAAAACTATGTTTGTATGAGAAAGGATAAAATCCATTTTTGGGTTTCATAGAAATATTATTACTGTAGGTGAAATATCAGAGGAAGTGTAGTCAAATGATGTTGAAAAATCTCATATGAGGCTTGTTTCTACAAATGAAGTTTTTCAACTTTCTACGCAATGTGAATTTCATATAAATCCACAGCTCTTTAATTTGACGCTGCGAACTTCACAAGAAATTAAATCTCATGTGAAGACATGATCTCTTCCTAAGGTTCATATATATCTAAAGGATAGGAATATTCACCATAAATATGCATGTTATTTTGTACTCCCCACAAATCAACAAACTGAGCATGATATTTTAGAGGCTAGAAGTTACTTTCCTGAGATGTTTTGAGACATTTCGAGACACCCAGTTACATTCATCCTTTTTAAAATTACATTGATGATTCTAGAGAGAAAATCATAATATTATCTACAACACTATGAACTTCATTCATAACCACTATTAGACCGTGTGTTGTGTCCCCATGTTGTTCTGAAGAATTTTATAACTCCAATTTTTCACCATATTTAGGACCATTCATGTATGGACTCCTATTAAATAAATTTTCAGCGGACTTCCCCTCAGCTCGGCATATTCCCTCACATTTAAATTCTTCCAGTCTAGGAGTCTTTTTTACATTGCTTTACCTTATGTGTTGCCCTAACTTCAAGCAAAGTCATTTGTGATCAAAGTACCAAAATTGTAGAAGGTATAGATGGTCTTTGACTTCTCTTTGTTAGCTGCATCTCAGAAATTTTTCTTGGTAGTCTAAAACACTCGTATGCTCAAACAAATAGTATTGATTTTATTTTATTTTTTTGGATCATGGGTTTTGCATCGATCTTGATTCACTATTATAGAAAGATAGAAAAATATTGTAATCACTAATACAATAGGTCAAATTATTTTGTAAATAGTCTTTTATTAGAAAAATAGAACTCAAGATGGTGTGACATGGCACATCTCAAACAACTAGGAACATATTCTCAAGAACCTCTATGAGATTTGCAATCTAATTGCAATGACTACTGATATAACTGGGTATCTCAATGTGTCTCAAGAAAATTGAGCCAGGTAATGGCTAACCTCTAAAATATCATGCTTAGTTCCTTCAACTATGTTGAGTATAAAATCACATGTATATCTATAGTGAATATTCCCATCTTTGAAGTATCAATGAACCTTAGCAAGAAATTGTATCTTCACTTGAGGGTCAATGTCCTGTGTAGTTTGCAGTGTCAAACTAAAATTTTATGGATTTATATGACAGTTGCATTGCCTAGAAAGCTAGAAAACTATGTTTGTATGAGAAAGGATAAAATCCATTTTTGGGTTTCATAGAAATATTATTACTGTAGGTGAAATATCAGAGGAAGTGTAGTCAAATGATGTTGAAAAATCTCATATGAGGCTTGCTTCTACAAATGAAGTTTTTCAACTTTCTACGCAATGTGCATTTCATATAAATCCACAGCTCTTTAATTTGACGCTGCAAACTTCACAAGAAATTAAATCTCATGTGAAGACATGATCTCTTCCTAAGGTTCATATATATCTAAAGCATAGGAATATTCACCATAAATATGCATGTTATTTTGTACTCCCCACAAATCAACAAACTGAGCATGATATTTTAGAGGCTAGAAGTTACTTTCCTGAGTTGTTTTGAGACATTTCGAGATACCCAGTTACATTCATCCTTTTTAAAATTACATTGATGATTCTAGAGCGAAAATCATAATATTATCTACAACACTATGAACCTCATTCATAACCACTATTAGACCGTGTGTTGTGTCCCAATGTTGTTGTGAAGAATTTTATAAATCCAATTTTTCACCATATTTAGGACCATTCATGTATGGACTCCTATTAAATAAATTTTCAGCGGACTTCCCCTCAGCTCGGCATATTCCCTCACATTTAAATTCTTCCAGTCTAGGAGTCTTTTTTACATTGCTTTACCTTATGTGTTGCCCTAACTTCAAGCAAAGTCATTTGTGATCAAAGTACCAAAATTGTAGAAGGTATAGATGGTCTTTGACTTCTCTTTGTTAGCTGCATCTCAGAAATTTTTCTTGGTAGTCTAAAACACTCGTATGCTCAAACAAATAGTATTGATTTTATTTTATTTTTTTGGATCATGGGTTTTGCATCGATCTTGATTCACTATTATAGAAAGATAGAAAAATATTGTAATCACTAATACAATAGGTCAAATTATTTTGTAAATAGTCTTTTATTAGAAAAATAGAACTCAAGATGGTGTGCCATGGCACATCTCAAACAACTAGGAACATATTCTCAAGAACCTCTATGAGATTTGCAATCTAATTGCAATGACCACTGATATAACTGGGTATCTCAATGTGTCTCAAGAAAATTGAGCCAGGTAATGGCTAACCTCTAAAATATCATGCTTAGTTCCTTCAACTATGTTGAGTATAAAATCACATGTATATCTATAGTGAATATTCCCATCTTTCAAGTATCAATGAACCTTAGCAAGAAATTGTATCTTCACTTGAGGGTCAATGTCCTGTGTAGTTTGCAGTGTCAAACTAAAATTTTATGGATTTATATGATAGTTGCATTGCCTAGAAAGCTAGAAAACTATGTTTGTATGAGAAAGGATAAAATCCATTTTTGGGTTTCATAGAAATATTATTACTGTAGGTGAAATATCAGAGGAAGTGTAGTCAAATGATGTTGAAAAATCTCATATGAGGCTTGTTTCTACAAATGAAGTTTTTCAACTTTCTACGCAATGTGCATTTCATATAAATCCACAGCTCTTTAATTTGACGCTGCGAACTTCACAAGAAATTAAATCTCATGTGAAGACATGATCTCTTCCTAAGGTTCATATATATCTAAAGCATAGGAATATTCACCATAAATATGCATGTTATTTTGTACTCCCCACAAATCAACAAACTGAGCATGATGTTTTAGAGACTAGAAGTTACTTTCTTGAGTTGTTTTGAGACATTTCGAGATACCGAGTTACATTGATCCTTTTTAAAATTACATTGATGATTCTAGAGCGAAAATCATAATATTATCTACAACACTATGAACTTCATTCATAACCACTATTAGACCGTGTGTTGTGTCCCCATGTTGTTCTGAAGAATTTTATAACTCCAATTTTTCACCATATTTAGAACCATTCATGTATGGACTCCTATTAAATAAATTTTCAGCGGACTTCCCCTCAGCTTGGCATATTCCCTCACATTTAAATTCTTCCAGTAACATCCTAGGAGTCTTTTTTACATTGCTTTACCTTATGTGTTGCCCTAACTTCAAGCAAAGTCATTTGTGATCAAAGTACCAAAATTGTAGAAGGTATAGACGGTCTTTGACTTCTCTTTGTTAGCTGCATCTCACAAATTTTTCTTGGTAGTCTAAAACACTCGTATGCTCAAACAAATAGTATTGATTTTATTTTATTTTTTTGGATCATGGGTTTTGCATCGATCTTGATTCACTATTATAGAAAGGTAGAAAAATATTGTAACCACTAATACAATAGGTCAAATTATTTTGTAAATAGCCTTTTATTAGAAAAATAGAACTCAAGATGGTGTGCCATGGCACATCTCAAACAACTAGGAACATATTCTCAAGAACCTCTATGAGATTTGCAATCTAATTGCAATCACTACTGATATAACTGGGTATCTCAATGTGTCTCAAGAAAATTGAGCCAGGTAATGGCTAACCTCTAAAATATCATGCTTAGTTCCTTCAACTATGTTGAGTATAAAATCACATGTATATCTATAGTGAATATTCCCATCTCTGAAGTATCAATGAACCTTAGCAAGAAATTGTATCTTCACTTGAGGGTCAATGTCCTGTGTAGTTTGCAGTGTCAAACTAAAATTTTATCGATTTATATGACAGTTCCATTGCCTAGAAAGCTAGAAAACTATGTTTGTATGAGAAAGGATAAAATCCATTTTTGGGTATCAAAGAAATCTTATTACTGCAGGTGAAATATCAGAGGAAGTGTAGCCAAATGATGTTGAAAAATCTCATATGAGACTTGTTTCTACAAATGAAGTTTTTCAACTTTCTATGCAATGTGACTTTCATATAAATCCACAGCTCTTTAATATGATGCTGCGAACTTCACAAGCAATTAAATCTCATGTGAAGACATGATCTCTTCCTAAGGTTCATATATATCTAAAGGATAGGAATATTCACCATAAATATGCATCTTATTTTGTACTCCCCACAAATCAACGAAATGAGCATGATATTTTAGACGCTAGAAGTTACTTGCCTGAGTTGTTTTGAGACATTTTGAGATACCCAGTTGCATTCATCCTTTTTAAAATTACATTGATGATTCTAGAGCGAAAATCATAATATTATCTACAACACTATGAAATTCATTCATAACCACTATTAGACCGTGTGTTGTGTCCCCATGTTGTTCTGAAGAATTTTATAACTCCAATTTTTCACCATATTTAGGACCATTCATGTATGGACTCCTATTAAATAAATTTTCAGCGGACTTCCCTTGAGCTCGGCATATTCCCTCACTTTTAAATTCTTCCAGTAACATCCTAGGAGTATTTTTTACATTTCTTTACCTTCTGTGTTGACCTAACTTCAAGCAAAGTCATTTGTGATCAAAGTACCAAAATTGTAGAAGGTATAGACGGTCTTTTACTTCTCTTTGTTAGCTGCAACTCACAAATTTTTCTTAGTAGTCTAAAACACTCGTATGCTCGAACAAATAGTATTGATTTTATTTTATTTTTTTTGATCATGGGTTTTGCATCGATCTTGAGTCACTATTATGGAAAGATAGAACAATATTGTAACCACTCATACAATAGGTCAAATCATTTTGTAAATAGTCTTTTATTAGAAAAATAAAACTCAAGATGGTGTGCCATGGCACATCTCAAATAACTAGGAACATATTATCAAGAATCTCTATGAGATTTTCAATCTAATTGCAATGACTATTGATATAACTGGGTATCTCAATGTGTCTCAAGAATATTGAGCCAGGTAATGGCTAACCTGTACAATATCATGCTTAGTTCCTTCAGCTATGTTGAGTATAAAATCACATGTATATCTATGGTGAATATTCCCATCCTTCAAGTATCAATGAACCTTAGCAAGAAATTGTATCTTCACTTGAGGGTCAATGCCCTTTGTAGTTTGTAGTGTCAAATTAAAATTTTATGGATTTATATGACAGTTCCATTGCCTAGAAAGCTAGAAAACTATGTTTGTATGAGAAAGGATAAAATCCATTTTTGGGTTTCATAGAAATATTATTACTGTAGGTGAAATATCAGAGTAAGTCTAGTCAAATGATGTTAAAAAATCTCATATGAGGCGTCTTACTATAAATGAAGTTTTTCAACTTTCTACACAATGTGACTTTCATATAAATCCACAGCTCTAAAATTTGACGCTGCGAACTTCACAAGAAATTAAATCTCATGTGAAGACATGATCTCTCCCTAAGGTTCATATATATCTAAAGGATAGGAATATTCACCATAAATATGCATGTTATTTTGTACTCCCCACAAATCAATGAACTGAGCATGATATTTTAGAGGCTAGAAGTTACTTGGCTGAGTTGTTTTGAGACATTTCGAGATACCCAGTTACATTCATCCTTTTTAAAATTACATTGATGATTCTAGAGCGAAATCATAATATTATCTACAACACTATCAACTTCATTCATAACCACTATTAGACCGTGTGTTGTGTCCCCATGTTGTTCTGAAGAATTTTATAACTCCAATTTTTCACCATATTTAGGACCATTCATGTATGGACTCCTATTAACTAAATTTTCAGCGGACTTCCACTGAGCTGGGCATATTCCCTCACTTTTAAATTCTTCCAGTACCATCCTAGGAGACTTTTTTACATTGCTTTACCTTATGTGTTTGCCTAACTTCAAGCAAAGTCATTTGTGATCAAAGTACCAGAATTGTAGAAGGTATAGATGGTCTTTGATTTCTCTTTGTTAGCTGCATCTCACAAATTTTTCTTGGTAGTCTAAAACACTTGTATACTCAAACAAATAGTATTGATTTTATTTTATTTTTTTGGATCATGGGTTTTGCATCGATCTTGATTCACTATTATAGAAAGATAGAACAATATTGTAACCACTAATACAATAGGTCAAATTATTTTGTAAATAGTCTTTTATTAGAAAAATAAAACTCAAGATGGTGTGCCATGGCACATCTCAAATAACTAGGAACATATTGGATTTCAGAGATCTGTGGTTTGTGCTTTTTGAATTTTTGACCGGAGAATCCACAGTAATAGAATTTTTACACCAACGTTTCGAATCCCAAATGGGATCCATCATCAGGGAAAGAGAAAGATGATAAAAGAAGAGCCAGATGGAGGAAATAAATACGCATGAGGGATGAATATTAAAGGAACGGCACAGGTCAGCCAGAGAGATTTATAATGAAACCTAATTTTAATTCTAATTTTAAAATAATATCATTCATTTAATATCTATAAAACAAAAACTTTAAACTAAAATCTAAATTAATATTAATATTAAAAAACTAATATATATATTAATATTAATATCATAAAACATTATATAACCTAAAATCTATAATGATAATGATATCTAAAACTAATATATATATTAATATTAATATCATAAATCCTAATATATAACATTAAAATTTTTTATATAACTTAATATTTATGAAACATGATCACTATATAACTTAATAATTGTATAACCTAAAATCTATATAACTTAATATATATAATAGAATTAATATCAATAAAGCCTATTATCTATATCAATATCTAAAACTAATATAAATATTAAAATCATAATTCTTTATATATAACATAAAATCTATATTAATATTAATATCTAAAAAACTAATATAAATATTAGTATTGATATCATAAATCCTAATATCTATATAATATTAATATTTATATAACCTAATGACTATATAACTTAATATTATTATAAAACTTGAACCCTATATAACTAAAATTTATATAACCTAAAAAACCTATATAACTTAATATATATAATAGTATTAATATCAATAAAACCTAATATCTATAACAATATCTAGATAAATTAATATTAATATAACCTAAATTCTATATTCATTCTATATTAAATTCTAAATTCATTCTATATTTAAAATCTAAACTATATTAAAACATACATTAATGTCTAAATTAAAATCCATGCTTGTAGTTATTTTAATAATTAGAGCTTTAATAGAATATAAATAACTTAATGACAAACTTAATATTAAAATCAAAACTATGCTAATATCTATAATAATATGAAAACTTATGTTAATATCTATATTAATAATTATCTTACCTGATCGACAACTTACCTGGGGTCGGGCTGACGTTTCTTGATTTCACTGATCAGGGGAAGCCAGCTTCCGCTAATCTCCAAACCGCTGTCTCTGTTCAGATTACAAGGATGCTTCAAGATTTCGAGGGCTTCTCTGATTTTCTGTTTCTGATGCTGCTCTTCTCTCGCGATAATTGATGTGTTTTCTAAGCAGATGTGGTGTTTAGTCTTCGAGGAGTGCTCTGCCAAGGCTGAGGTACGAGTTCTTCCATTCCTGATGTCAGCGCCATGTTCTTTTAGTCTTGTCTGGAGGGAGCAACCAGTTTCACCTATGTAGCGTTTCCCACACGAACAATCTATTTTATAGACTCCTTTAAGCTGCTGCTTTTCAATATCATCCTTAACAGATTTTAAACTTTGTTTGATGGTACCAGGAGCTGAGAATTGAGTTAGAATGTTTTTCTTTCTTAGGATCTTTGCCATTTTATCTGTGACCCCATGGATATAAGGTAGAAAAACCTTACCACCATGAGGTTGATCCTCCTATTTAGGTTTGGGAGATGACAACCTCTTTTCAGCTTTCTTTATGGCTTTTTTAATCTCATGATCCTTGTAGCCTATATTTTTGAAAGTTGAAACTAAATGCCTCTTCTCTTCATTTATATGTTCTGAGTCAGAAACTCGGAGGGCTCTAATGGCAAGAGTGTTCAGAACGCCAAGCTTTTGGGCTGGGTGATGGTGGGAATCCGCATGAAGGTAACTTTCCGTGTGAGTTTATTTCCTGAAAACCTTATGGCCCAAAGAGCCATCCTCTTTTCTTATGATAAGAATGTCCAAGAAAGGGATGCTCATATTTTCTTCAAGCTCCATAGTGAATTTTATATCAAGGGAAATGGAGTTAAGGTGATTGAAAAACCTGTCGAGTTCTGTTTTACCATGGGTCCATTTTATATTGGTGTCATCGACAAAACGCTTCCACCAGGCTGGTTTCAAAGGATAAGATTCCAAGGCCTTCTTCTCAAATTATTCCATGTATAAGTGTGCCACAATTGGCGAGAGGGGTGATCCCATTGCTACACCAGAGGTATGTTCATAAAATGTTCCTTGGAATGTGAATACAGTTGACCTTAGGTAGACTTCAGCCAGCTTTGCGGTCTCTGGATCAGTGACACTTCTTATAACCTGAATGGCTTCATCAAGAGGAATCTTCGTGAATAAGGAAACCACGTCAAAGCTCACAAGGATGTCATCCTTTTCCATTCTTTCCTTTTTAATAAGATTCACAAAGTCGTGCGAGTCCTTAATGAAGGAGTCAGTGTTTCCAACCAGGGGCTTTAGAATCTTGGCGACATATTTAGCAAGTTCATAGGTTGGGGAGCCAATAGTATTGACTATTGGTCTCAGGGGGACCCCCTCCTTATGGATCTTGGGTAATCCATAGATTCTAGGAATGGTTTCACAAGAGGGTGTTAGTTTCTTCTTCAATTTTTCGTCAAGGTTGGAATCTGAGATAATCTTTTTTACATCCTTCATAATCTTAGCCAGGGGATTCTTGTTCAGCTTCTTATAACTGCCACAATTTAGGTGATCATTCATTTTCTTAACATAGTCTTCTTTATCAAGGATAACTGCTGCTCCTCCTTTATCTGCTTTAAGAACAACTATATTGTCATTATTTCGTAAGGATCTGAAAGCCTTTTGCTCTTCCTTACTCAAGTTGCTTTTGGGAGCCTTGGCTTTTCTCATGATGAGAGAAAACTCTTGCCTTAATGCCTCTTTGTCTTCAAGAGGGAGGTTGTTAATCCCATCTTCAATGCTACAAATCATCTTTTCAATGGGGAGGCTTTTAGGATTTTGAAGATGGGATTAGCAACCTCCCTCTTGAAGACAAAGAGGCATTAAGGCAAGAGTTTTCTCTCATCATGAGAAAAGCCGAGGCTCCCAAAAGCAACTTGAGTAAGGAAGAGCAAAAGGCTTTCAGATCCTTACGAAATAATGACAAGATAGTTGTTCTTAAAGCAGGTAAAGGAGGAGCAGCAGTTATCCTTGATAAAGAAGACTATGTCAAGAAAATGAATGATCACCTAAATTGTGGCAGTTATAAGAAGCTGAACAGTAATCCCATGGCCAAGATTATGAAGGATGTAAAAAAGATTATTTCAGATTCCAACTTTGACGAAAAATTGAAGAAGAAATTAACCCCCTCTTGTGAAACCATTCCTAGAATCTATGGATTACCCAAGATCCATAAGGAGGGGGTCCCCCTTAGACCGATAGTCAATACTATTGGCTCCCCAACCTATGAACTTGTTAAATATGTCGCCAAGATTCTAAAGCCCCTGGTTGGAAATATTGATTCCTTCATTAAGGACTCGCACGACTTTGTGAATCTTATTAAAAAGGAAAGAATGGAAAATGATGACATCCTTGTGAGCTTTGACGTGGTTTCCTTATTCACGAAGATTCCTCTTGATGAAGCCATTCAGGTTATAAGAAGTGTCACTGATCCAGAGACCGCAAAGTTGGCTGAAGTCTGCCTAAGGTCAACTGTATTCACATTCCAAGGAACATTTTATGAACAAACCTCTGGTGTAGCAATGGGATCACCCCTCTCGCCAATTGTGGCCAACTTATACATGGAATAATTTGAGAAGAAGGCCTTGGAATCTTATCCTTTGAAACCAGCTTGGTGGAAGCGTTTTGTCGATGACACCAATATAAAATGGACCCATGGTAAAACAGAACTCGACAGGTTTTTCAATCACCTTAACTCCATTTCCCCTGATATAAAATTCACTATGGAGCTTGAAGAAAATATGAGCATCCCTTTCTTGGACATTCTTATCATCAGAAAATAGGATGGCTCTTTGGGCCATAAGGTTTTCAGGAAATCAACTCACATGGAAAGCTACCTTCATGCGGATTCCCACCATCACCCAGCCCAAAAGCTTGGCGTTCTGAACACTCTTGCCATTAGAGCCCTCCGAGTTTCTGACTCAGAACATATAAATGAAGAGAAGAGGCATTTAGTTTCAACTTTCAAAAATATAGGCTACAAGGATCATGAGATTAAAAAAGCCATAAAGAAAGCTGAAAAGAGGTTTTCATCTCCCAAACCTAAAGAGGAGGATCAACCTCATGGTGGTAAGGTTTTTCTACCTTATATCCATGGGGTCACAGATAAAATGGCAAAGATCCTAAGAAAGAAAAACATTCTAACTCAATTCTCAGCTCCTGGTACCATCAGACAAAGTTTAAAATCTGTTAAGGATGATATTGACAAGCAGCAGCTTAAAGGAGTCTATAAAATAGACTATTTGTGTGGGAAAAGCTACATAGGTGAAACTGGTCGCTCCCTCCAGACAAGACTGAAAGAACATGGCACTGACATCAAGAATGGAAGATCTCGTACCTCAGCCTTGGCAGAGCACTCCTCGAAGACTAAACACCACATCTGCTTAGAAAACGCATCAATTATCGCGAGAGAAGAGCAGCATCAGAAACAGAAAATTAGAGAAGCCCTCGAAATCTTGAAGCATCCTTGTAATCTGAACAGAGACAACGGTTTGGAGATTAGTGGAAGCTGGCTTCCCCTGATCAGTGAAATCAAGAAACGTCAGCCTGGCCCCAGGTAAGTTGTCGATCAGGTAAGATAATTATTAATATAGATATTAACATAAGTTTTCATATTATTATAGATATTAGCATAGTTTTGATTTTAATATTAAGTTTGTCATTAAGTTATTTATATTCTATTAAAGCTCTAATTATTAAAATAACTACAAGCATGGATTTTAATTTAGACATTAATGTATGTTTTAATATAGTTTAGATTTTAAATATAGAATGAATTTAGAATTTAATATAGAATGAATATAGAATTTAGGTTATATTAATATTAATTTATTTAGATATTGTTATAGATATTAGGTTTTATTGATATTAATACTATTATATATATTAAGTTATATAGGTTTTTTAGGTTATATAAATTTTAGCTATATAGGGTTCAAGTTTTATAATAATATTAAGTTATATAGTCATTAGGTTATATAAATATTAATATTATATAGATATTAGGATTTATGATATCAATACTAATATTTATATTAGTTTTTTAGATATTAATATTAATATAGATTTTATGTTATATATAAAGAATTATGATTTTAATATTTATATTAGTTTTAGATATTGATATAGATAATAGGCTTTATTGATATTAATTCTATTATATATATTAAGTTATATAGATTTTAGGTTATACAATTATTAAGTTATATAGTGATCATGTTTCATAAATATTAAGTTATATAAAAAATTTTAATGTTATATATTAGGATTTATGATATTAATATTAATATATATATTAGTTTTAGATATCATTATCATTATAGATTTTAGGTTATATAATGTTTTATGATATTAATATTAATATATATATATATTAGTTTTTTAAAATTAATATTAATTTAGATTTTAGTTTAAAGTTTTTGTTTTATAGATATTAAATGAATGATATTATTTAAAAATTAAAATTAAAATTAGGTTTCATTATAAATCTCTCTGGCCGACCTGTGCTGTTCCTTTAATATTCATCCCTCATGAGTATTTATTTCCTCCATCTGGCTCTTCTTTTATCATCTTTCTCTTTCCCTGATGATGGATCCCATTTGGGATTCGAAACGTTGGTGTAAAAATTATATTACTGTGGATTCTCCGGTCAAAAATTCAAATAGGAACATATTATCAAGAACCTCTATGAGATTTTCAATGTAATTGCAATGACTATTTATATAACTGGGTATCTCAATGTGTCTCAAGAAAATTGAGCGAGGTAATGGCTAACCTCTAAAATATCATCCTTAGTTCCTTCAGCTATGTTGAGTATAAAATCACATGTATATCTATGGTGAATATTCCCATCCTTCAAGTATCAATGAACCTTAGCAAGAAATTGTATCTTCAATTGAGGGTCAATGTCCGTTGTAGTTTGCAGTGTCAAATTAAAATTTTATGGATTTTTATGACAGTTCCATTGCCTAGAAAGCTAGAAAACTATATTTGTATGAGAAAGGATAAAATCCATTTTTGGGTTTCATAGAAATATTATTACTGTAGGTGAAATATCAGAGTAAGTGTAGTCAAATGATGTTAAAAAATATCATATGAGGCTTCTTTCTATAAATGAAGTTTTTCAACTCTCTACGCAATGTGACTTTCATATAAATCCACAGCTCTTTAATTTGACGCTGCGAACTTCACAAAAAATTAAATCTCATGTGAAGACATGATCTCTCCCTAAGGTTCATATATATCTAAAGGACAGGAATATTCACCATAAATATGCATGTTATTTTGTACTCCCCACAAATCAACAAACTGAGCATGATATTTTAGAGGCTAGAAGTTACTTGGATGAGTTGTTTTGAGACATTTCGAGATACCGAGTTACATTCATCCTTTTTAAAATTACATTGATGATTCTAGAGCGAAAATCATAATATTATCTACAACACTATGAACTTCATTCATAACCACTATTAGACCGTGTGTTGTGTCCCCATGTTGTTCTGAAGAATTTTATAACTCCAATTATTCACCATATTTAGGACCATTCATGTATGGACTCCTATTAACTAAATTTTCAGCGGACTTCCACTGAGCTGGGCATATTCCCTCACTTTTAAATTCTTCCAGTACCATCCTAGGAGTCTTTTTTACATTGCTTTACCTTATTTGTTGGCCTAACTTCAAGCAAAGTCATTTGTGATCAAAGTACCAGAATTGTAGAAGGTATAAACGGTCTTTGATTTCTCTTTGTTAGCTGCATCTCACAAATTTTTCTTGGTAGTCTAAAACACTTGTATACTCAAACAAATAGTATTGATTTTATTTTATTTTTTTGGATCATGGGTTTTGCATCGATCTTGATTCATTATTATAGAAAGATAGAACAATATTGTAACCACTAATACAATAGGTCAAATTATTTTGTAAATAGTCTTTTATTAGAAAAATAAAACTCAGGATGGTGTGCCATGGCTCATCTCAAATAAATAGGAACATGTTATCAAGAACCTCTATGAGATTTGCAATCTAATTGCAATGACTATTGATATAACTGGATATCTCAATGTGTCTCAAGAAAATTGAGCGAGGTAATGGCTAACCTCTAAAATATCATGCTTAGTTCCTTCAGCTATGTTGAGTATAAAATCACATGTATATCTATGGTGAATATTCCCATCCTTCAAGTATCAATGAACCTTAGCAAGAAATTGTATCTTCACTTTAGGGTCAATATCCTTTGTAGTTTGTAGTGTCAAATTAAAATTTTATGGATTTATATGACAGTTCCCTTGCCTAGAAAGCTAGAAAACTATGTTTGTATGAGAAAGGATAAAATCCATTTTTGGGTTTCATAGAAATATTATTACAGTAGGTGAAATATCAGAGGAAGTGTAGTGAAATGATGTTGAAAAATCTCATATGAGGCTTGTTTTTACAAATGAAGTTTTTCAACTTTCTACGCAATGTGACGTTCATATAAATCCACAGCTCTTTAACTTGATGCTGTGAACTTCACAAGAAATTAAATCTCATGCGAATACATGATCTCTTCCTAAGGTTCATATATATCTAAAGGATAGGAATATTCACCATAAGTATGCATGTTATATTGTACTCCCCACAAATCAACGAACTAAGCCTGATATTTTAGAGTCTAGAAGTTACTCGCGTGAGTTGTTTTGAGACATTTCGAGATACCCAGTTACATTCATGCTTTTCAAAATTACATTGATGATTCTAGATCGAAAATCATAATATTATCTACAACACTATGAACTTCATTCATAACCACTATTAGACCGTGTGTTGTGTCCCCATGTTGTTCTGAAGAATTTTATAACTCCAATTTTTCACTCCTATTAAATAAATTTTCAGCGGACTTTCCCTGCACTCGACACATTCCGTCACTTTTAAATTCTTCCAGTACCATCCTAGAAGTCTTTTTTACATTGCTTTACCTTATGTGTTGGCCTAACTTCAAGCAAAGTCATTTGTGATCAAAGTATCAAAATTCTAGAAGGTATAGACGGTCATTCACTTTTCTTTGTTAGTTGCATCTCACAAATTTTTCTTGGTGTTCTAAAACACTCATATGCTCAAACAAATAGTATTGATTCTATTTTATCTTTTTGGATCATGGGTTTTGCATCGATCTTGATTCACTATTATAGAAAGATAGAAAAATAGTCTAACCACTAATACAATAGGTCAAATTATTTTGTAAATAGTCTTTTATTAGAAAAATAGAACTCAAGATGGTGTGCCATGGCACATCTCAAATAACTAGGAACATATTCTCAAGAACCTCTATGAGATTTGCAATCTAATTGCAATGACTACTGATATAACTGGGTATCTCAATGTGTCTCAAGAAAATTGAGCCAGGTAATGGCTAACCTCTAAAATACCATGCTTAGCTCCTTCAGCTATGTATATCTATGGTGAGTATTCCCATCCTTCAAGTATCAATGAACCTTAGCAAGAAATTGTATCTTCACTTGAGGGTCAATGTCCTGTGTAGTTTGCAGTGTCAAATTACAATTTTATGGATTTATATGACAGTTCCATTTCCTAGAAAGCTAGAAAACTATGTTTGTATGAGAAAGGATAAAATCCATTTTTGGGTTTCAAAGAAATATCATTACTGTAGGTGAAATATCAGAGGAAGTGTAGTCAAATGATGTTGAAAAATCTCATATGAGGCTTGTTTCTATAACTGAAATTTTTCAACTTTCTACGGAATGTGACTTTCATATAAATCCACAGCTCTTTAATTTGACGCTGCGAACTTCACAAGAAATTAAATCTCATGTGAAGACATGATCTCTTCCTAAGGTTCATATATATCTAAAGGATAGGAATATTCACTATAAATATGCATGCTATTTTGTACTCCACACAAATCAACGAACTGAGCATGATATTTTAGAGGCTAGAAGTTACATGACTGAGTTGTTTTGAGACATTTCGAGATACCCAGTTACATTCATCCTTTAAAAATTACATCAATGATTCTAGAGCGAAAATCATAATACTATCTACAACACTATGAACTTCATTCATAACCACTATTAGACCGTGTGTTGTGTCCCCATGTTGTTCTGAAGAATTTTATAACTCCAATTTTTCACCATATTTAGGACCATTCATGTATGGACTCCTATTAAATAAATTTTCAGCGGACTTCCCCTGAGGTCGACATATTCCCTCACTTTTAAATTATTGCAGTACCATCCTAGGAGTCTTTTTTACATTGCTTTACCTTATGTGTTGGCCTAAGTTCAAGCAAAGTCATTTGTGATCAAAGTACCAAAATTGTAGAAGGTATAGACGGTCTTTGACTTCTCTTTGTTAGCTGCATCTCACAAATTTTTGTTAGTAGTCTAAAACACTCGTATGCTCAAACAAATAGTATTGATTTTATTTTATTTTTTTGGATCGTGGGTTTTGCATCGATCTTGATTCACTATTATAGAAAGATAGAAAAATATTGTAACCACTAATACAATAGGTCAAATTATTTTGTAAATAGTGTTTTATTAGAAAAATAGAACTCAAGATGGTGTGCCATGGCACATCTCAAATAACTAGGAACATATTCTCAAGAACCTCTATGAGATTTGCAATCTAATTGGAATGACTACTTATATAACTGGGTATCTCAATGTGTCTCAAGAAAAATGAGCCAGGTAATGGCTAACCTCTAAAATATCATGCTTAGTTCCTTCAGCTATGTTGAGTATAAAATCACATGTACATCTATGGTGAATATTCCCATCCTTCAAGTATCAGTGAACCTTAGCAAGAAATTGTATCTTCACTTGAGGGTCAATTTCCATGACAGTTCCATTGCCTAGAAAGCTAGAAAACTATGTTTGTATGAGAAAGGACAAAATCCATCTTTGGGTTTCATAGAAATATTATTACTGTAGGTGAAATATAAGAGGAAGTTTAGTCAAATGATGTTGAAAAATCTCATATGAGGCTTGTTTCTACAAATGAAGTTTTTCAACTTTCTACGCAATGTGACTTTCATATAAATCCACAGCTCTTTAATTTGGCACTGCGAACTTCACAAGAAATTAAATCTCATTTGAAGACATGATCTCTTCCTAAGGTTCATATATATCTAACTGATAGGAATATTCACCATAAATATGCATGTTATTTTGTACTCCCCACAAATCAACGAACTGAGCATGATATTTTAGAGGCTAGAAGTTACTTGCATGAGTTGTTTTGAGACATTTCGAGATACCCAGTTACATTCATCCTTTTTAAAATTGCATTGATGATTCTAGATTGAAAACCATAATATTATCTACAACACTATGAACTTCATTCATAACCACTATTAGACCGTGTGCTGTGTCCCCATGTTGTTCTGAAGAATTTTATAACTCCTATTTTTCACCATATTTAGGAGCATTCATGTATGGACTCCTATTAAATAAATTTTCAGCGGACTTTCCCTATGCTCGGCATATTCCCTCACTTTTAAATTCTTCGAGTACCATCCTAGGAGTATTTTTTACATTGCTTTACCTTATGTGTGGCCTAACTTCAAGCAAAGTCATTTGTGATCAAAGTACCAAAATTGTAGAAGGTATAGACGGTCTTTGACTTCTCTTTGTTAGCTGCATCTCACAAATTTTTCTTTGTAGTCTAAAACACTCATATGCTCAAACAAATAGTATTGATTTTATTTTATTTTTTTGGATCATGGGTTTTGCATCGATCTTGATTCGTTATTATAGAAAGATAGAAAAATATTGTAACCACTAAGACAATAGGTCAAATTATTTTGTAAATAGTCTTTTATTAGAAAAATAGAACTCAAGATCGTGTGCCATGGCACATCTCAAATAACTAGGAACATATTCTCAAGAACCTCTATGAGATTTGCAATCTAATTGCAATGACTACTGATATAACTGGGTATCTCAATGTGTCTCAAGAAAATTGAGCCAGGTAATGGCTAACCTCTAAAATATCATGCTTAGTTCCTTCAGCTATGTTGAGTATAATATCACATGTATATCTTTGGTGAATATTCCCATCCTTCAAGTATCAATGAACCTTCACAAGAAATTGTATCTTCACTTGAGGGTCAATGTCCTGTGTAGTTTGCAGTGTCAAATTAAAATTTTATGGATTTATATGACAGTTCCATTGCCTAGAAAGCTAGAAAACTATGTTTGTATGAGAAAGGATAAAATCAATTTCTGGGTTTCATAGAAATATTATTATTATAGGTGAAATATCAGAGGAAGTGTAGTCAAATGATGTTGAAAAATCTCATATGAGGCTTGTTTCTATAAATGAAGTTTTTCAACCTTCTACGGAATGTGACTTCATATAAATCCCCAGCTCTTTAATTTGACGCTGCGAACTTCACAAGAAATTAAATCTCATGTGAAGACATGATCTCTTCCTAAGGTTCATATATATCTTAAGGATAGGAATATTCACCATAAATATGCATGTTATTTTGTACTCCGCACAAATCAATGAACTGAGCATGATATTTTAGAGGCTAGAAGTTACTTGCCTGAGTTGTTTTGAGACATTTCGAGATACCTAGTTACGTTCATCCTTTTTAAAATTACATTAATGATTCTAGAGCGAAAATCATAATATTATCGACAACCCTGTGAACTTCATTCATAACCACTATTAGACCGTGTGTTGTGTCCCCATGTTGTTCTGAAGAATTTTATAACTCCAATTTTTCACCATATTTAGGACCATTCATGTATGGACTCCTATTAAATAATTTTTCAGTGGACTTCCACTGAGCTCAGCATATTCCCTCACTTTTAAATTCTTCCAGTACCATCCTAGGAGTCTTTTTTACATTGCTTTACCTTATGTGTTGGCCTAACTTCAAGCAAAGTCATTTGTGATCAAAGTACCAAAATTGTAGAAGGTATAGACGGTCTTTGACTTCTCTTTGTTAGCTGCATCTCACAAATTCTTCTTGGTAGTCTAAAACACTTGTATACTCAAACAAGTAGTATTGATTTTATTTTATTTTTTTGGATCATGGGTTTTGCATCGATCTTGATTCACTATTATAGAAAGATAGAAAAATATTGTAACCACTAATACAATCGGTCAAATTTTTTTGTAAATAGTCTTTTATTAGAAAAATAAAACTTAAGATGGTGTGCCATGGAAAATCTCAAATAACTAGGAACATATTATCAAGAACCTCTATGAGATTTGCAATCTAATTGCAATGACTACTTATATAAGTGGGTATCTCAATGCATCTGAAGAAAATTGAGCCAGGTAATGGCTAACCTCTAAAATATCATGCTTAGTTCCTTCAGCTATGTTGAGTATAAAATCACATGTATATCTATGGTGAATATTTCCATCCTTCAAGTATCAATGAACCTTAGCAAGAAATTGTATCTTCACTTGAGGGTCAATGTCCTGTGTAGTTTGCAGTGTCAAATCAAAATTTTATGGATTTATATGACAGTTCTATTGCCTAGAAAGCTAGAAAACTATGTTTGTATGAGAAAGGATAAAATCCATTTTTGGGTTTCATAGAAATATTACTACTATAGGTGAAATATCAAAGGAAGTGTAGTCAAAAGATGTTGAAAAATCTCATATGTTTCTTGTTTCTACAAATGAAGTTTTTCAACTTTCTACGCAATGTGACTTTCATATAAATCCACAGCTCTTTAATTGGACGCTGTGAACTTCACAAGAAATTAAATCTCATGTGAAGACACGATCTCTTCCTAAGGTTCATATATATCTAAAGGATAGGAATATTCACCATAAATATGCATGTTATTTTGTACTCCCCACAAATAAACGAACTTGGCATGATATTTTAGAGGCTAGAAGTTACTTGCGTGAGTTGTTTTGAGACATTTCGAGATACCCAGTTAAATTCATCCTTTTTTAAAATTACATTGATGATTGTAGAGCGAAAATCATAATATTATCTACAACACTATGAACTTCATTCATAACTAGTATTAGACCGTGTGTTGTGTCCCCATGTTGTTCTGAAGAATTTTATAACTCCAAATTTTCACCATATTTAGAACCATTCATGTATGAACTCCTATTAAATAAATTTTCAGTGGACTTCCCCTGAGCTCGGCACATTCCGTCACTTTTAAATTCTTCCAGTACCATCCTAGGAGTCTTTTTTACATTGCTTTACCTTATGTGTTGGCCTAACTTCAAGCAAAGTAATCTGTGATCAAAGTACCAAAATTGTAGAAGGTATAGACGGTATTTGACTTCTCTTTGTTAGTTGCATCTCACAAATTTCTCTTGGTAGTCTAAAACATTCGTATGCTCAAACAAATAGTATTGATTTTATTTTATTTTTTTGGATCATGGGTTCTGCATTGATCTTGATTCACTATTATAGAAAGATAGAAAAATATTGTAACTACTAATACAATAGGTCAAATTATTTTGTAAATAGTCTTTTATTAGAAAAATAGAACTCAAGATGGTGTGCCATGGCACATCTCAAATAACTAGGAACATATTCTCAAGAACCTCTACGAGATTTGCAATCTAATTGCAATGACTACTGATATAACTGGGTATCTTAATGTGTCTCAAGAAAATTGAGCCAGGTAATGGCTAACCTCTAAAATATCATGCTTAGTTCCTTCAGCTATGTTGAGTATAAAATCACATGTATATCTATGGTGAGTATTCCCATCCTTCAAGTATCAATGAACCTTAGCAAGAAATTGTATCTTCACTTGAGGGTCAATATCTTGTGTAGTTTGCAGTGTCAAATTAAAATTTTATGGATTTATATGACAGTTAGATTGCCTAGAAAGCTAGAAAACTATGTTTGTATGAGAAAGGATAAAATCCATTTTTGGGTTTCATAGAAATATTATTACTCTAGGTGAAATATCAGAGGAAGTGTAGTCAAATGATGTTGAAAAATCTCATATGAGGCTTGTTTCTACAAATGAAGTTTTTCAACTTTCTATGCAATGTCACTTTCATATAAATCCACAACTCTTTAATTTGACGCTGCGAACTTCACAAGAAATTAAACCTCATGTGAAGACATGATCTCTTTCTAAGGTTCATATATATCTAAAGGATAGGAATATTCACCATAAATATGCATGTTATTTTGTACTCCCTACAAATCAACGAACTCAGCATGATATTTTCGAGGCTATAAGTTACTTGCCTAAGTTTTTTTGAGACATTTCGAGATACCAAGTTACATTCATCCTTTTTAAAATTACATTGATGATTCTAGAGCGAAAATCATAATATTATCTACAACACTATGAACTTCATTCATAACCACTATTAGACCGTGTGTTGTGTCCCCATGTCGTTCTGAAGAATTTTATAACTCCAATTTTTCACCATATTTAGGACCATTCATGTATGGACTCCTATTAAATAAATTTTCAGCGGACTTCCCCTGAGCTCAGTATATTCCTTCACTTTTAAATTCTTCCAGTACCATCCTAGGAGTCTTTTCTACATTGCTTTACCTTATGTGTTGGCCTAACTTCAAGCAAAGTCATTTGTGATCAAAGTACCAAAATTGTAGAAGGTATAGACGGTCTTTGACTTCTCTTTGTTAGCTACATCTCACAAATTTTTCTTGGTAGTCTAAAACATCCGTATGCTCAAACAAATAGTATTGATTTTATTTTATTTTTTTGGATCATGGGTTTTGCATCGATCTTGATTCACTATTATAGAAAGATAGAAAAATATTGTAACCACTAATACAATAGGTCAAATTATTTTGTAAATAGTCTTTTATTAGAAAAATAGAACTCAAGATGGTGTGCTATGGCACATCTCAAATAACTAGCAACATATTCTCAAGAACCTCTATGAGATTTGCAATCTAATTGCAATGACTACTGATATATTCTCAAGAACCTTTATGAGATTTGCAATCTAATTGCAATGACTACTGATATAGCTGGGTATCTCAATGTGTCTCAAGAAAATTGAGCCAGGTAATGGCTAACCTCTAAAATATCATGCTTAGTTCCTTCAACTATGTTGAGTATAAAATCACATGTATATCTATGGTGAATATTCTCATCCTTCAAGTATCAATGAACCTTAGCAAGAAATTGTATCTTCACTTGAGGCCCGAGGGTCAATGTCTTGTGTAGTTTGCAGTGTCAAATTAAAGTTTTATGGATATATATGACAGTTCCATTGCCTAGAAAGCTAGAAAACTATGTTTGTATGAGCAAGCCTGATATGATATTTGTCGACATAACTTGACTACACTTCCTTTGATATTTTCCATATAGTAACTTATTTTTAAGAAACTGAAACATATATTTTATCTTTGGTCTTAAATGACCATCTCTAAAGGGCAAATAACATCTCACAAGAGTTTTAATATCACATATTAAAAAAAAAATATTACTTCTATCACGTCATCTCAATTGCAGGCACACAATACATTTAGACCAATGAAGAGTATAACAATCACACCACTACTTTAGAATGTTGACATCATGCCAATTTATTTCACCAAATGCATTAACTACCATCACAATCCATTTTTCATTGCATGTAGATGACCAAATCAAAAAAATAATTTGAGGCCAATTCAACTGATTTTTAATGCATTCCACTATTTAACAATTACATCATCAAAGCGTTCACATTCTTAACACTTTATTAATGAATAATGGCATCGTTTACTTTTTATACTATCGATCTTTTGTTTTCAAACTTATGCATACAATTTGATTTTGGGCATCCAACACATGATTTTATTTACACAGGTTTAGTATGTCTCACACCTCAACATTCCGTCTTTTATATTCATAACCAACATGGAACAATTAGAGAAATATTTAAGCTCAACGATATAGAAAATCAGTGCTAAAATTTGGAGAATCCACACTAGTGTAAAGAAGGAAGCGTTGTGATATGAATACATGGAGAAAACAAGATTTGTGCCACTAAAGCATCAAATGAAATATAAATTCATTCACACGTCTAAAGATTTTAATATGTATTAATTGTGACCACATCATGTAATCTATTTGAATCAGCAATACGAGGACCAAATCATGTGATTTTAATGCGCATTACAAGACTTAGAAGATATGCAATTTTCCTTTCCTACAAGTAGACGTGCACAACTCTAAACGAGAAAACCACAAATAAAGAACATATGTACCTTTTATAGTAAATTCTATCTGAATAATAATAGATGTAATTGTAGAGCACCTTAAGTCAATTGTTGTTTCTTCACTTTAGTGTGGCCTTTCCCTTCTTTTTCTTTCTCTCCAACTCTCATTTTTTTATCTCTATTTTAATTTTTATATATTCAATAAAAAAATGATATGTTTATTTTCTTCATTTACAAAATTGAAAATTCTAACCTAACTTTCTCCTTATTGTAGATGCTCAATTTATCCAAGGACTACCATAGATCTCCAAGTGCAATGACATTACATATTATTGAGTGCCTTTAGACCATTTTAATTCATTAAACCAATTCTGAATAAGACTATGCCACTGAGGCTTTAGGCATTATGTTGAAATATTTTACTAATTGTACCATGTTGGTTTTGAATATAAAAAATGGAACGTTGACGTGTGAGACACACTAAGCTGGTGTGAATGAAATCATGTGTTGACTTCCCATAATATGATTGTGCAAATAAATTTGAAAACAAAAGAGAGATAAAGTAAAATGATATGGTGTAATTATTCATTAATAAGGTATTGGGTGTGTGAACGCTTTGGTCGTGCAATTGTGAGCTAGTGGAATGCATTGAACATTAGTTGAAATGGTCTCAGATTAGTATTTCGGTCTAGTCATCTCCATGCAATGAGGAATGTATTGTGTAGGTAGTTAATGCATTGGTCCAAATCAGTTGGTGCGATGGAGACATTTTAAAGTAGTGGCATGATCAACAAAATTTGGATGGATCTAAATGTATTGTGTGCATGTAATAGAGATGGGGTGACAAAAGTAAAGATTATTTTTTTAAATATATGTGTTATTAAAACTCTCATGAGGAGTTATTTACCCTACAAAGATTCTCATTTAAGACCAAGGATAAAATCACTTTTTGGGTTTCATAGAAATATTATTATTGTGGTGAAATATCAGAGAAAGTGTAGTCAAATTATGTTGAAAAATCTCATATGAAGCTTGTTTCTACAAATGAGGGTTTTCAACTTTATATACAATGGGACTTTCATATAAATCCACAACTCTTTAATTTGACACTACGAAATTCACAAGAAATTAAATATCATGTGAAGAAACAATCTCTTCCTAAGGTTCATATATATCTAAAGGACAGGAATCTTCACCATAAATGTGCATGTTATTTTGTACTCACCACAAATCAAGGAAATGAGCATGACATTTTACAGGCCAGAAGTTACTTGTCTGAATTGTTTTGAGACATTTGGAGATACCTAGTTAGATTTGTCCTCTTTAAAATTACATTGCAACTCAAGTAGAGGTTCTCGAGAATGTGTCCTTAGTTATTTGATATGTGCCATGGAACACCATCATGATTTCTATGTTTCTGATAAAAGTTTATGTGTAGAAGAATTTGATATATCTTATCGATAGTTACATTTTTGTCTCTTAGTATTACCGAATCAAGATCAAGGAAAAACACATGATCCAACAAAAGGTGGACACTATTCGTTTGATCATGTTAGTGTTTCAAACCATCAAATAAAATTCGGGACATGTTGCTAGCAAATCAAATTCAAATGCCCTCTATACCTTGTTCGACCTTTATCTCTTGATCACAAAGGGTGTTTCTTGTATTCAAGCCAACATACAAGGTAAAGAAATATCAAAATCACTTCTAGGATGGTACTGCAAGACTTTAGAAGGGACAGAACATACCCATGTCAAGGCAAGTCTAGTAAAAATTTATTTAATAAGAGTCCATACAAGAATGGTCCTAAAGATGGTGAAAAGTTGGAGTTAGAGAAGCCTTAAGAGTAGCATGGGGGAAACTCACAAGGTACAATAGTGGTTTTGAATGATGTTCTGAGGCGTGCCTAAAAGAAAACAAGGAAAAAGAAAATGAGGCATGCCTAATAAGTATTAAGCAGATCTAGCCTCCTAACTCAATAGATAAATCGTGAGTGAAGGATGGATTCTCCTTGTTTTATACTCTCGAAATCATGATTATTGTTACAACAAAACCTACAGGTTTTAGTAAATAGATGTATCTCTAGATTTAATGGATCCTTAAAAGGTAGTTAATCACATGTCAAGAAACACACTAGGAGAACTAGATTTTCCAATGCCCAATAATATTTTCCCCAATACAATATGGATGTATTTCAACTCGATACCTTTGGCTTTTATATCACTTGTTGGAATCAAGATTGTCGTTACACCAAAACTTACAGGTGATGGAAGCAACACCAAAGTTAACAAATCTTTGTCATGAAACACATAGGGAGTGTTGGATTATCTAATTCCCAACATTTATTCCTTCATCCAAAATCAGGAAAAAAATGGTAGAGACCCTTTCAATAATAAATTTCAAATATGTTAGCGTTTAAATGCATTTTTTAGGAATCGAAGAAGAATGAACTGATTTAGTATATATTTAGTGCTAAAATGCTAACGAATTACAACATAACTCTCTATACAGATTAATTATCATGCGGCCTAACTTGTGAAAATTCTTAAATGGTCATTGTGGTAGCCTAAACGAAATATATTAGCACAATTCCAATTTGGGAAGGCCTCTTCACAGGCCAAGGACACCAAAATAATGTCCTTAGAGGACTTGGTCATAGAACTGGGACATGATCCCAAGGATATGAAAGCTGCAGAGAAGCTTATCAAGAAGAAAAACGCTGACATAGCTGCACTGAAGAAGAAACTCAAAATTTCCCCTCTACATCATCCTTAGACAGCAGAATTGTTGGAAACTCAAAAGGAGGGAGATCTTATGGACTTAGTCCTAAAGCTGAATGAGCAATTAAAAGAGACAAAGAAAGAACTAGATAACTTGATACAGTCTAAGCAGAGTGAGTTGGTCACCACTCCTCGGATTGTAATTCCTACAATCTCTACAGCAATACCTTCCACATTGGCTGCTGCCTTAACACCCACACTTCTACTAGCTACAACTTTGCTAGTTATAGGTACATCAACATGCACAGAGGCATCTACAAGCACAGGTTCTTCCATAGAAAAAAGAGCTGAATTGGTAAATGCCATGGAGGAAATGAGCATCCAGGCCACTGAGCTTAAGAAAATTAGAGAAAATGTGTCAAATTTGGAGACTGATTGTAAACTTGCCTAGATACAACAGAAGGAAGAAGTTCAGAAAAATCAAAGAATGGGAGCAAGAATAAAAGTCTTTGACAAGGACTTGACATTGCAAGAGCCAATGGGAGAAATGAAAGAAATTCTTTGGGCCAAAATCATTGATTCCATCGATGATGTCTGGCCTTCTATTCAAGTTATTTTTGAACAAACTGAACTAGTAAAGGTAGCTGCAAAAGCAGTCCACAAGACAAGAGAAGA
Source organism: Pinus tabuliformis (assembly GCA_031772625.1). Lineage (NCBI taxonomy): Eukaryota > Viridiplantae > Streptophyta > Pinopsida > Pinales > Pinaceae > Pinus > Pinus tabuliformis. Next base: position 502,231,801 of record CM062820.1, read on the forward strand.
ATTAGGAGATATGCCTGAAGCAACCAACCCATTGATCACATTTTTGAATAGCAGAAATAGGTACCACCTTGATGAATTAGAAATAGACGATAGAACAACAACCATCATAGAAATAAATAAGGTTCTCACGAAAAAGAACCTGATTCTCAATCTGGATAAAAGGTGTCAAAGAATCCAAGCAAACATTGATAGATTTATGACAAAGTATGGTATCTTAAGAGAAGAAGGACTTCCCAGTCCTATGGTGATAAATGACAAGCTAATGACCCAAGAAGATTATATTGAAACATTAAACAAACTGGCCAGAAGCCAAGCTAGTACTTTAAGGGTAAAATCTTTTCCCACTCGAAAGGTATTATATGATAGTCTTGAGAATTTGTTTTACATAGAGCATGAGGTCAAGCACTTTTTTACCAGCAAGCCAAATTTTTCTAAAGTATACAGGAGCTGATGAGATATACAGAAAGATGATGAAGATGAAATTACCTGAAAGTGAATGGTGGACAAAACTAACAGATTTACTATAAAGTTACGGCAGTAAATCTACATGGTAAAGCATGGTTGCTAGGTAAAACAAGTAAGAAAGGGACAGCAAGAAAGCAATTCTCCATCTGTCTCTATCTTCGTGTTGAAGATATTTTGGTTTCCTAAGATAATCCTCATCTTAAATCCAGAATCCTCATCTTGTTATGAGATATTTTGTATAAATACTTCATTATTTGAAGTAATTAGGGTGGATTAAAATACATTTACGTAGACATTTTATTTTGAACCAAGGAGCTATTGTTCTCAGGATTGGACTGGTTTTGCTGGATATGAAATAAAGCTGAGGACATTTCACTGGATTCTTGTGCACAGTTGGAACAAATAAGTATTATCTCTTCGCGTTTAAATATTGTTTTCTCTTCATGTTATAACTATTCATATGTGTCTCTTATGAAATCTAAAAGTAAACAAGGAATGATATCATCAAAGTTAGCTTAAATGCTCTCTGTTTTAACTGTTTTCTTTCTATATGTTTTCTACTAAACTGTCTTGGTCTGGGAATTCCTAATAGCTCCCTTACTTCCATAGTTTACCCCCTCTTTGGTCCATAGTAAAGAATTCTTCATTGCCCTTTTCTACTAATCATCCTTCCTTTCTTCATCTTAAACCCGGTTAAGGATCCTTCATTGCCCTTTCCCTTGGTTAGGACTACCTTACCCATTTGAACCTGCAGATTTGCTTTTGTTGTGCTAGCCTGCCCTGTGAACTCTTACCTTAGTGATTGATCAGATCCAGTTCAGCCACTCTTGATTGACTCCATAGCCCAATGGCCTGAATACTTGCTCTGCCCATCTGTTTTCTTAATTCCACCACCCAATCAAAACAAAACAATCATGAACACTAAGAACTAGCCTAAAATCTTATTCAAAACAAAGTTAAATTATAAAGAGAGAGCCCTCTCTAGACTTAGGTTGGCTAGAACCCGAGTCTAAAAGATTAGGTTTGTGGTTACCTCAGACTATTCCTTCTTTGATAACTTCTAAGGAAAAAATCTGAGTGATAACAGTACACATGAATCCCTCAATCTATAAAGACATAGTGCATGTGTATCATGAATATAAATATTGAATGAAATAATTACAATGTGCATTAAGGTTACGAGGTTTCTCCATCGAGGATTAAGAACACATCATTATTATGAATGTATGTTTAAACCGTATAATTGACTTAATGAAGTATTTGTGAAGAATTAAGCCTAAGAATCCATAAGTACCCTTAGAATAAGTGGTAAATTAGGAAAACAATAGAATACCAATATGAGTATATTTGTCCGATGTATTTCCAATATTTCAAATAATGAATACATTGGTAATAAATGAAATAGGACAAGAACTCCATGTATAACATTTGATATTAATTTATAATGGTGTTGTAAGACTAGGTGTTATCCGCATTGAAGGAAACAATGAGAGTGATAAAACTGTAGCATAAGTGCAAACAATTATCGAATGAATATTTGAGTTAATTCAAAAAGGAATTAGGGCGTTTAAGGAGGTTAATTACATGGGTTAAGGAATCTACTTGGTACTTTGGCTTCTAAATTTCATCTTTAGAAGGTTGGGGTGACTATAACATGTAAGATAATATTAACCATGCATTAGATGCAAGTATAGATGGATTTTAGATGAGAAATCCAAACTTCGAGTCCCTAATTTTCTATTAGAAACAATCCAAGGAGCAAGAAAATGTGCCAAGCATGCAATTTGAAGGAAAAATGAGCCAAGAGTGGGGGGGGGGGGGGGGGGGGCAAAGGAGGGGATTAGGGATTATCAAGCATTCATACCCATGCACTTATGCCAATGATAAAAGGGTTTATTCAGCAAATGGGTGACTATAGAGTCTGATGTAGCTCTACAAAACGGGGGATTATATAGTCTCAACACGAAAAGTAAACAACAGTTAGATATCAACAACCAAAGTGAACCTAATGCATGGAAAGAGATGATAATTTAACAAAATAATAATTTCTAAGACTATCATCTAGTGCTAAAAGTACGAAGAAACAAAATACTATAAACAAGCCAACCAATTATCATTGCATAAAATAATACTTCCGAATGATTTTGCATAATAAATAAATGAAGAAGCACATAAAATATAGCAATACATAAGGGTCTTGAAAACCTGGGGTGGGCCCTAACCTAAGAAGGTTTGGGATCCTAAAGGAACAACAGTCTAAGAGCCAAATATGTCTTTCATTAATCAGAAAAAGAGCTTTTACATGAAAGGTTACACAAATAAAACTTCTAATTGTTAGGGAAAATACGACTTCAAATTCAAAATTTTGTACACTAATTTTATTCAAACGAAACACATTTGTGCACGTCTTTAGTCAATTAAATATGTCCAAATTACTTAATTTTCATAACTTCCATAATATGCTTAACTTAATCATTGCATTAATTTTTTGGTATTATTTTGGAACCCCTCTTATGGTTTGATATAAAAAAATTATTTGGGTTAGCTATCATCAAAGAAAATGTATTTAATATTCTCAAGGGAAAATTGAAATATCCTTTCCTAAAGGAAACCTCACAGATGAACCTCATTAGCACCAAAAGGCACCCCATCGATTTTTATAAATAAAAGACCTTGCAACTAATTTGAAACATTCATGTGCAATGCTTCTTTAGAGAAATAACATTTGAGGTAGTCGTGGGCTTGAGAGATCTATCTAAAGTGGGGAAGAGATGATTTTTTCTTCTTATTTCTTGTATCTATTCATGGACAAGTTAATCAGATGGAAGGCAGAGCCTAGAAAAGAAAAAAAAAGGTGTTAGTCTCACGCATCATTCCTCTTGAGATTAGGAAAATATATATTGATTTTATTGCTAGAGGAATCCTAGCGAAAAACCTCAATCATTGATTGAGATACGTAATCAAATCATGCAATAGTTAGTGGGTTTTAAGGTCAGATCCTATGCAAGTTTTAGATGGAAAAGTTTGTGTTTTAACTGCAAGATGAATTTGTATTACAGTTTGACATAAATCAATTTTTGATGGTCAAGAGGACTATAAAGGAGATGGAACAAGGCCATATTATCCCTAAAATATAGGATTGGATATTAGAAGTTTTGCACAATTTTTTAGGAAGACTTGAGGCCCAAATCAGGGATAACATAGTAACCGTAATGAACACTAACAAAGGCAAAAATATCTCATAGATGTGTGCATAAGAGCTTTATATTTAAAGGGAGGAAAAGAGTCTTCTGAATTCAAGGTAGGTTGTTTTTATGTGTTTGATTATTTTCAAGATGGATTAGATCACGATCAAATAGATTGTGTGACAGTTTGTATATTATATGGTGGGCTACTAGGTCCTAATTTTAATCCCTTCTGAAAGCCAATAAAGATAGTTAATGGGTTGAATTATTGTTTGTTTGAGGATGCATAGAAACTGTTATCAATCCCTTGTTCGTATAGTTTCATAAAGTTCATCTTCAGTAAAATGTATGCCTTGATGATAATGACGTGTAGAATTTCCATAAATATGACAGTGTTATATGACAATGATATAGTATGGATTCCTAACAGTGATATTGTATCTATGACAATGATGTTTGGGGTAGTGAAACACGTGCTTATAACAATATTGGATGGGAGTGACTCTTTTTATGCATGACAATAATATATAATAGTATTTACTATAGGCATGAAAGTGGCATGCGGAAAGGATATCTATGCTTATGTATGATGGTGAGGCCAACTTAACAACTTTTGGAGCCAAAAATTACATATCAAAAATTCAAATTTTCATCTTTAAAAGGTCACAGCGGGACTTTGACTCAATTTTTTTCTCCCTTTTGAATCTAGTATTTATAAATATGCTTTACAATGATGTATACAAATACATCAAGTGACCCAATATACATTATGAAGACCGGCCATAGTTACAAATTCAACAACTTCTTCCACTCCATCACTTCCTCTCTCTCTCTCCCTACCTATCACACTTTCACTTTATTTGGAGATCTCCATCCCCCTCCCCATGTTTCTCTCTCCCGATCCCCCTATTTTTATGTATGAAAATAATATATAATAATATTTACTATAGGCATGAAAGTGACATATGGAAAGGATATCTATGCTTATGTATGATAGTGAGGAAAACTTAACAACTTTTGGAGCAAAAAATTACATCTAAAAAATTCAATTTTTCATCTTTAAATGGTCACATGTGACCCAATATACATTATGAAGACCAGGCATAGTTACAAATTCAACAACTTATTCCATGCCATCACCTCCTCTCTCTCTCCCTACCTATCACACTTTTACATTATTTGGAGATCTCCATCCCTCCCTCCATCCCTCTCTCTCCCAATCCCCCTCCCCATTGTTTTCTCTCCCCATCCCCCTCTCCTTTCCTCTCCTCCCCACCCTCTCGCTCTCCCCCACTCCCCCTCCCCCTCCTACGTTGTCATCGTATTTTTCTACCTCCCCACCGTGATCTCCCTCACACACTCTCTCTCCCCCTCACACTATCTCTCTCCCCCTCACACTCTCCCCCACTCTCTACCTCTCACTCTTTACCTCTCCTTGGAGCTCTATCCCCCCCTCTCACTCTCGCTTTTCCTCTCACCCCTTTCTTTCTTTCTCCCTCTACTGCCGATCATCCCTCCAATTCTCTCTCTCCTACCGCTTTCATTTTCTCTCTTCCTTATCCTCTCCCTCTCCCTTTTTCTCTCTCCCCCCCTCCTTCTTCCTCATCGTCTCACTCTCTCCTCCCCCCTCTTTCTCTCTCATACCCTCCTTCACCCTCACCATATCTCTCTCCCACCCTCCTTCCTTCTCTCTCTCCTTTCTCTCCTTCTCATGCTATCTCTTTCTCTACTTTAGACTCCATCCCTCCCCTCTCTCTACCTCTTGCTCTCTTCCTCTCTTTGGAACTCTCTATCCCCTACTCTCACTCACTTCACCTCTCAGCCTTTTCTCTCTTTTCCCTACCACCATGGCCCCATTTCTTTATACCTCATCCTGTCTCCCTCCCCCTTTCTTTCGCTCCCTCTCTCTCCCCCTCACACTCCCTTCCCTCGTCTCTCTCTACCTATCACTCTTTGCCTCTCCTTGGATCTCCCTCTACCCCTCTCTTACTTTCGCTTTTCCTTTTCTCTCTCTCCTCCTCTGCACCCACCCCCCCCACCATACCTCCTTTTCTCTCTCCGCTACCCCTCTCTTGTTCTCTTCTCCTCGCCCTCTCCCTCTCCCTCTCCCCTGCTCTCCCTCTCTTTTCATCCCCCTCTGTTTCCCACACCATCTCTCTCTCCCTCTCCATTACCCCACGCTTTCCCTCATTCGCCCTCACCATATATGTCTCCCTTTCTCTGTCCCTCTCTCGCTCACCTCCCTTGATCTCCTCCCACCCCCTCTCTCTCTCTACCTCACACTCCCTACCCCCTCTCTACCTCTTCTCTTTGCCTCTCTTTACAAATATCTCCGCCACTCTCATTGTTACTTCATGACTCAACTTTTTCGCTCTCTCTACCCGTAGGTTCCCTCCCTTTCTCTATCTCTCACCTACCACCCTCTCTCCCCTCTCTCAATATCATGTCATACGATTTGAATTGATTTTAAGTGGGAGTCAAGATAAAAAAATTCTTTCTTCATGATACAAACCTTTATTAAGGGTATAGTTAAAAAGAGTTCTAACTTAAAAAATGAGTTAATTTGATATAAAAGTTAAAGGAAAAGGCTATATATGCATATAAAAATATGGATTTCTATGTGAATTTAAAAACTTTACCACCTCAAATTGAAAAATATAAGCACTACAAACATCTATGAGAAATATAAACAAAAATATTTCAGTTTTAATACAAATAATTTGGCACAAAAGTTGAATAGATTATAGATTATAACGAAAGCTAAAAATACCACATCTAGCCACTTTTGACTATAAAAAATATATACAGAAAAATGTGTTAAATAAATAGATTAATATTCTTTATTATACTATAACATAGTTCGTAAGTATAAAATGTACTCCCTATTTTATAATAATAATAATAATATTGAGAAGGCGCAAACGTTATATATATATAGTATGTCTCAGGATGGATATTTCAGATGAGTAATGGGCATTATATAGACTGACCGATTTGTTCGAAAAGTCAATATTTGTTAAGCAGAATGGTGTCAAAATGGTTATGATATATATAAATATGAAATTCGTATTTTATTCCCATAAAAATATCACATTTTTGCCCCCCAAACATTTATTTTGAAGGTCTTATTTGGTGAGGGTGAAGGATCTAACCTTGTGAAACGGAGGGAGAGAGAATTCAAGGTCTCCAAATGAGGCAGAGAAGCTAATTTGTATTACCTCCAAAGGTATATCGACCTCAAAAGCAGAAAAGGCAGCAAAACATCACATCGAAATGAGAAAGTTGAAATGGAATGCTGACTTTTACACAAGTAAAGTTGATGCCTAGTGTGAGGGGGCGAAGGCAACTTGTCTTGAGGTAGCCTCTCCGAGGAGGACAAGGCAGAACGAACTAGAGAGAGAAAAACGCCAAGGACATGATATATCTAAGGTTTTGGGAAAACTGAAAGTAGAATCAATGGTTTGACTCTAACGGCGCTTATGTGCAAAGGAGTTATTTCGGGAAACGGCAATTATGTGCCACAAAATGTGGAATATATATGCATAGCTGGCCATTCATTCAACTTTAAGATAAAAGTAAGAACAGGCAGGTTTCGAAACAAAGTTGAACAACTGTCCAACAAATTCAAAGAAATTGTTTATGAGATTGTGTACTCGTCCCTTACTACAGCTGCAAGAAGTGGGAAAGACTTCCAATTCCTTCAACGTTCAACAAAACCAAACCAAGTAAACCACTTGACTTAAGCGAATTAAGTCAAGTGACCACCACAACCGAATGAAGAGACTGAGAGCAATTTCTCAAACGTCTCTCGCACTAAACCAAACCCAGCGAAGTAAACTGAATGTATCTGTACTCAACTGGAAATGAATAATGGCTTATAGAAAGCATGACCATAATTATAGAAGGAACCACTAAACCGTGAAATCCAAGGAAAATACTGCGTCCCATTATTTTCATTTTCAGAGAAAAACTCATGAATTAGAAAATTATCCACAAGTGAAAAATGAAAATTATCTGCACCTGAAAAATGAATGGATGTGGGCAAAAAATTTAATGAGTGCATAGAGAAGATAGATTTAACTTTTGACTGTTAAATAAGAAGTCATTTTGGATACTTTTAACAATGATAAGCTCTACAGCTTTCGAAATATAAAACTTAATTGTTCTTCCAGAAAACCAAATAGGCTATAATACTGTACAGACAGTTTAATTTTCCAGAACATCATGGTAAAGAAAATATAAACGAAATATTACAAAGTTATTCAATCATAACAGAAAACGATTTAATTATTTTAAAAAAATCAATGGAGAGAGAGAATAGAACAAAAATGCACCTCTCCGTCGTGATGAAATCCAACACGGCGAATCCTGTTTATCCACCAACCTTCATAGAAATCACGAATTTCATATTGCCGCTATAAATGTACATATTGCAAAACGAAGTATTGATGGAACCCTTGGGCTTAATCTCTTAGTACCAATACATGACTCTAAGAAATCGAAACGGTCACACACTCTCTTTATGTTCTGGCTTAGGGTCACAGGCTCTTTTTATATTCACGCTTCGTCGGACTGTTGCAATTCGTAACGGTCACACAATCTCTTTGTATTCTATTTTTCACTTGACCGTTCTATTTTGAATTTCACTTTATTTTGCAATCTTGTAATTCGGTCGCTATTTAATTCAGCGGTTTCATATTTTACCGTTATTTGACCGAATACGTCCAGTGTCCACTTACTCAGTCTTCTAAGTAGAAACCTCGGAGGAATGAAAGAAAAGCACTAAAAAGTTAAATTGAAATCAGTCATTTACAGCCGTAATAGGGAATTGTTTAAAAGGGAGTTGTCTAGAGTGGATTTTTTTGGAGTCTTGGGTGCGGGAATTTGGTGGAAAAATTTGTGTTATTTAAATTAATTTTTTGATTGTATATATGAATTCAGTACCATGAACAACCCTTTAAAACACTTATATTGTACAGGGTTTACCCATCAATTTTATAATTTCAATGAATTAATACATAATTTAAAAAAAATTAAACCAGAAAAAATTAGGCAGAAAATTTTCCAAAAAATCACACTGAAACCAACTCCGTTTAAAACGTTTAAAATGTTTAAATACATTATATGTCAAAATGAAATAAATCAACCAAACAAGGGTCGTTTTCAACGTTACCAATCACGCATGTCCGTTAAGCTACGGTTGAAAAGAAGAATTTCCATATGTACAATTTGTCGAGTTTGAGACGGTGTTCCTGTAATTTTACAACGCTTTCAATGGACTTTGACCAGCGTACCATGATTTTTTAGTGATTCTATTTAAAATTGAGATTTAGTGTTTTGGTATTTATATGATTATGGAAATTATATATTTTAATAATTATCTAAATAAATATATAATTTATATAATATATTTTGTAAAGAAATTAGAAATTATACTAAGTGTAAAGTGATGTAATAAATATATTTTTTAATTATATTTAACCAGTAATAAGTTATACTAATAAATCGATTGAAAAGTAAGTAATTTAGCATTGGATAACTATATTCGTGTTTATCATATAAATTAAATATATAAAGTAGGTAGATTATCATATAAATTATATATGTCGATATAGTACATTTTTTATTGTATTAATTATTTTATTATTACTGATAAGCAATTTTATAAAATAATTTATATTTATGTTAAATTTTAATAATAATTATTTATCTTACATATCATTTTCTTGAAATTCAATTGAGTTAATTATTTATCTATTTAGATTTAGTTTAGTTTTATATATTATGTTTTTTATTATATTAATTATTTATATTTAAAAAAATAATTTAGATCTAGATATAACTAATTATTATATAAAATTATAATTATTATATTATTATTTTTTCCTTAATATTAAGTAATATTAATTCCTCTAAACACTATATTATTTATAAATTATTAACCTAGTATATTTGTTTATATATTGATATTTCATTCTTATTTATAAAATAATAATAATTATTTAACTTTTTATAAAAACAAATTGAAAATTATAATTTATTTAGGATTACGTCCACAAAGATAAATATGGTCCATTATAACTTATGAAAAACGAGATTAATTGATCTTATTTAAGATTTTATTTCTATGATGAAAAAGAAAAAAGAGAAGCATTCCTACAAATATGGTCCATCACAACTTAGAAAAGTAGGAGATTAATTGACCTTGTTTAAGATTTTATTTCTATGATGAGAAAAAAAAGAAAAGCATTCCTTCCTACATCACTGTAGTTAAAAAAAAGTAGAGCAATGTTCTTAGATCACTGTAATTTTATTAACAAATTAAAAAATAATAATATAGCAAATCTAAAGATGAATTATTTTTATATACTATTTTACAAAAAAATGTATTTATCGTATAAAAAAACTAAAATTTATATGCATTTAAAATAAAAAGTTCCTCATAATAAATCATAATTAAGTTATCTGTAAGTGATATATTTTATGTAACTTCATAAAATTCTTAGTTTTGTTCAAATAAAAGTTTGTTGTTTCATGTTTACTACATATATTACACATTTTTGATTTTTTTTAAATAAAATAAGATTTTTATTATGTTTTTAGTTTAGAGTAAACATTAATTAAATAATATAATATATTTCTTCTCTTTTATTTTAAAATAAAATTTTGAATTTTTTTTGTTTTGTTAATTATTTTGATGCTGACAAGTGTATTTATTTTGGAATAGAGCTTGAAAATTTTAATTTAATTATCAATAATTATTAAGTGGGTGGTATGAATTTATCCTCCACCTACTGTTCTAAAACATTCTTAGTATTGTACACAAATCGGATATTGATATTTATTTCCAAAGTAATTATGTGTTTTTTGTCGTTTCAATTAAATTGATTGTTTAAAAAATTGTGATATGAGCAAGTGCCATATAAAGTGAGCTATGTTTTTTTAGGCATGTGTTATTGATAATCTATAGTCTTACCTCATGGTATTGTAAGAAAGTGGACCTACATCTTAATAATATCCATGATAAAGTGGGAGTAAATATCAATGGATAAAAAAATATTATTTCATACTTTTTTAAATGTATATATGTTTAACTTATATTTTCATCCTTTTATAATTAATAATAATAATAGTACTTTAAAATAAAATAATAATTTAATTAGTTTTTATAATAATAAAATCTTAGAAATATAAGAGTTATTATGAAGTGCTTTGGTTGTTAATATGGATTCAGGCTTAGTTGCATTTATCAACCATTTAATTTACATACCTAATTGTATTTATCAACCATTTAAAATCTAAATAAGAAAAAGTTATTTTTCTTTTATTTCAATATTATTAAACCACTATTAAAAATTAACTAACAAGAAAATACTTATTAACTTATTTATTAATTTAAATACCTAATTGTATTTATCAACCATTTAAAATCTAAATAAGAAAAAGTTATTTTTCTTTTATTTCAATATTATTAAACCACTATTAAAAATTAACTAACAAAAAAATACTTATTAACTTATTTATTAATTTAAATGAAAATAAATCTGGTTTTAAATATAAGCAATATTTTATAAAATTTTAATTTTAAATTAATAAAATTATTATTTTGTAAATAGAAATAAATTTAACACCTTCCTATAGTTTTAATTAACATTATATATCTCTATTCTATCAAATCCAAAATGATAATTCAAAACCTTGAATTGCGATATTGAATAATGACATGAATTGTGCATTTTATCAAAAATTTATAGAGTATGAACAGGCTAAATGAGTGTAGTGTTTGACTTACAAGTGGGCTGAAATCATTCATTATTGGATTTAGAGTTACTATTTTGGGAAAATTGTACTATTTTCTTTCGCGATGAAATGTTCATGAGTTTCCAAGTAGTAAGTTTAATGTATAGTTAATATTCTTGAATGGTAAATGAGCTCAATATTTCTATTGGTATGGAAAATTTTGTTAACTATAGTTAGAATATACACTAGATATTTTCCCAAAAACATGATATCTTAAAAACATGATATCTGAAGAGGTAGTTAATTTGTTGCACCTCAATCACTAAAACCTAATATAATGTAGTTGCATGATAGGTTATTTATCCATACACTGCATTTATAATTGGTGGTAAAAGTGTACCTACAATGATCATTGTTTATAAAACTTCATAATAACTTTTTAAAACATGATTGGGAGGTATAACATTTTTCAATTTATAGTTTTTTGAATTGAGTTGTACGGAAGGTTAAAATAATACCGGTTATATATTATATATATATTAAATGAGGGAGTTTTCATGAGCGATAAATAAATTCAAAAGATGTTTTATTAATAATATAATATGTATTATATTTTTTTTTAATATTTTATTAAATCATAAAAATATGAAGATGATTTTTTAATTTATTTATAAATAGAAACACTATATAATATTAGGGAAATATATATTTTAAATGATAATATACTTATTTTTCATGTTTGGAAAAAGAAACATAATTGTACCTATCTTCTAGTTAACAATGTTGCAAGCATCATAAGTTAGGTTTTCCATAGTTATTAGAAGACACTCTTGCATATTGATATTTCATACTTAACTATATTTCACCATAAAATGGGCCTGTATGTCTTGATCTTGAGCTACACTTATCTCAAGCTAATAAGAAATTAGTCTTTTCAGTTCCACGTTGTGGATTTTTAATTACATATGCATCAATTATGAATTTTTTTTCAAGTACACCATACGATATTATTGAATATTATGACACATGATTCTATCCATCAATAAATAAATAAAAAAAGTAAGAATATTAATCAAGTGCATTTCATAGATGAAATTCTCTTTGGCCATTAATTTATACCCAAAGAGGACTCATTTTCAAAGAAGAGATACCACTTTTAAGCATTATGTTTCTCTTATATCATAAAAATGTTGAAATAATCATGATTTTGTAACAAATGTTGGACATACATTAGGATTTAGATTTTTAAGTATAAACTTAAACTTAGAAATTGTAAATTAGATTGTTGGTTATAATAAATGCAATTTAAATTTTTGTATCATATTGTTGGCCATGTATATATGACATAAACATCATGGCATAGGGCATGTCACCATATTTGATAAAAAATAGGAGAATTAAGAAACGAAATATCCAGAAGAAAGTCTCATTAGAAATTTACTAGCATGAGAAAGGGATTGGGTCAATAATGTATGTTGGAATACCTTAGTGGAAATATCTTATTTTCCAATGTAATGTTGTTATTCAAACTATACAATGAATAAATAATGAAGAATGGAAATATTCATTCAAACAAAATGCATCAAATTCCAAAATACTATTAAAACACATGATACATAATTATTCATATTGGATTTTAATTATAAGATCCCTTTTGAGTTTAGTCTCAAAACCCATAAAACAATTTTCAAAGTATGGTTAAAATACATAAGATTATATTTTGATAAAACCCTAACAAATTCGCTAACATTCAACTTTAAAAATCTTACTGTGATTTTGAACCCACCTCAAATTTGCCATGTACTCTTGGATTCAAATACCATGTAAACATAATGCTAAATAGTTTGTTGACATTTCCCATTAAAACCACTTGTATACTACTAATATCTAACATCTTAGAGATAAAATGTAGATACACTTTTTTTTTTTGCAATATACAATTATGTGGGTCCTAACCATCCTCATTAACAAAAAAATAACTATAAATACCTAATTTCTTAAAGAACTACATAAAACATTAGTCTCAATAATATATATCTTGATGTGCTTAATGACCTTAATGGGTAGCTACAATACACCCACATTGAAATCTTCCTAGAATGGATATCACTATTTTCTAGCATGACATGCAATCAAAGTGAATAAATTGTGTAAGAGAAAGATAAGAAGAAACCTTTAACAAAACTTTATAATGAAATATAACTCCATTTTTAATTTTACAAAATTTTCACACAATATTAATGATCTTCTTTGTTTAATCATGATTCACAAATTATATCTCCATTCATTTTCATTTACTAAATGCATTGAAATGCACCTCGAAATATTCTTTTATGATTTCAAAATAAGAAGTTCATTAATAAGACAATAACTAAAATGGACACCTTTGAAGTACGAACAACTGGACTCCTAAAGATGCACCAAACTACAGGTGAATTTGTTTTCCACTCTATTATAGAACACGATTCCAAAAAACTAAGACTAAAAGGGAGAATAAATTAGCTTGAAGAGCATCTTAATACAATGCCTATGCTCATGACCACCCTAGTTATCAAAGAACCCGAGCCTATGTAAGATACACCTAACAAACCCAACTGGATAATAAAATAAGCACACCTACTAATAGGAATCGGTTCCTATATTGTAACTAACATTAATAATAGAATGGAAATTTTTGAATAACTATCAGAAATCACCCTACAATTGAGGAATTTGGTACAATGAATTCATTTATCTACTAATTATCTTAAGAAGGATCTTGAAAATGATCAAAATTTTATTGATAGTGAATTGTAAACATTTGTTAAAAAGATCAACTTACTCAGTGAATTTTCTCTAGATTGGATCGTTATATTGTTTTACATCTATCTTAGTGCTTTTAGAGTGGAAAAAACTGGAGGAATCAGCTAGCAAGACCAATTTTATTAGCGGGGCCCTATTTGGCAAATTGGGGTATGAAACCTTCTGACAACATCTTGAGGCATCAAAATTGTTATATGGGGTAAAAAAAATCTTTAGTTAAATCCATTTCTCCCTATTATACACACAACAAACTTTCCAGCGGTGGAAGAATTATCTTATTCAGAGTCTGTATACAACAGTTATGCCACTCAGATTTTAATCTTTCTATTTTGGTTACTATAATTCTGGAGGATACCACATCATCTCCCATAACTCATGAATAAGTGGATATCCACATTATTGTGATGAATAGGACTCTAGTAGAGTCAATATTGTAACTTTAATTAAGAAATGAAAGAGTCAAACCTAACCATTAGTAGGTTATGAGATTATGTTATTGCTAAGCCACTAGGAGGAAAAGGGGTCCCATTGTTTTTTAGTGCACTTGTTCCATACATAATAAGAGTAGATGAGGGGTACAAAGAGAGATCACATAGAGTGGACGGATGCATTTTAGAATCCCATTTGACTAGAGGGCTTATTTATTTATACACGCAGTCTTTTTCTATTCAGAGAAAGTGAGAAAACTAACCTCGCCTTCTAGTTTGGTTTTCTCCCAAAAGGGCTTTCTAGGATATATCTTATGTCAAAATGTGTTTGTGAGTTTTTATTTCAGTATTCTCTATTTTCTACATAAATTTTAATTTGCGTTCATGTCCAATAAATAATATTCTAGAATTTTAAAAATCTAAAGAGAGAAAAATGTTAAAAGTCTAGATTTCAAATTTTCAAATATAATTTTCTCAAATCGACTATCATAATATGTCTACTAGAATATTCAAGATATCTTATGGATCATATTGGTATCATTACATTCTTATTTAGATATATTTTGGGTATTTGCAAGGGATATGGATTGGAAAAGCCAAATGTCATAGAATCCTAGTCATGGTTGACATATCTAAGAATAACCATCTTGATAATGCAAAGGAGAAGTTTTCAGAGTTGGAAGCAAAAATTATATATATAAACCATAATGGGAATCTCCTCATGTCATCCCTGAGTAACAAGCTTGGGATATTCAAAAGATGGGTGTTCTAATGTAGAGGATAAACTATAGGGGATATTAGGAGATTGGGAAGAAATATAGAAATAATGTCATGAACCATTTACAATCCCTATTCAAAATAGAGGAAAAGGTTGATATCAAGATGTTCCAAGGTGATATTGATGCTCCAAAGAGAAGTCACTAGTTGCAACAATTACAAGTGTATTTTACTGTTCCTGATATAGAAGAAGAACAAAACATGTCATTTACACTATTGAAATTAGAGGGCCATCCCATAACTTTGTGGTAAATCCACACAGATACCTTGAGGTTGGAGAGTGATCCTCTAATGACTAAGTGGGAGGAATTTAAAACTGTCATAAATTCACAATTTTATCCTATCAGATACTTAGAGGACAAGTGGATTCGATGCCACTACTTTAGGAATAAGAAGGGGTAGTGTACTAGAGTATGCCACATAATTCATAAATATGGCCATAGTGTTGGGCATCCCCCCAAATAACCTAGATGTACAAGTATCTGGGAGGTCTACACAACCATCTATGGAAGTAAGTGATGTTGTTCAAGCTAATATTGGTGGATGAGGTTTGTGTAGACACAATACCTGGAGAACATAGGCTTGAAGAAAGAGAAATAAAGTGGATAAAATCAAAAGGAGAAATATGATGCTTCTAAGGAGGGGAAGAAGAAGTGGAAAGGGGGAAAAAGATAGAAATACGAAAACAATAACACACCAATGCAAAGATCTCAACAAAAACTACAACCAATAAAACATTGATGGCCATATAGAGAAGAAGTGTTCAAGGTTTCACCTAGAGCTTAACCTAAAGAGCATAAATAAATAAAATAAGAAGAAGAATATCATGGGCATTGATTTAAGAAACTAGGTTTAAATAATCTTAAATGTGGATGAGAATATTGTATGTAGATTAGTGTAAAAGGAGTTGAATCAAAGTAGCCTTCATCAATGGGAAAGGAAATAAATGACCAATCCCTTTCACACAAAGATGCATATAATATGATATGCACATCAATGTAAAAGGATGTGAATCTAAGTATCCTTCTAGAATAGGAAGAGAAAGAAATGACCAAACTCTTATAAACAAATATATAAGTCAAGAAGGAAAATATTTATTCTCTATTTGACTCAGGATCATAGACGAATCTCATTGCAGTAGAGCTAGTAAAAAAATTGGGAATGGAAATTTGTGACTATCCAAGCCCATATCCATTTGGGTGGATAAATAAAGATGCATAGTTGAAGGTAAAAAAAAATGAAAAATTAGATTTGCTATCATTTTCGATTTTATTAGTGAAATAGAACTAGATGTAGTTCCCTTTGATATATGTGGAGTGGTGTTTGGAAGTCCCTACATGTATATGTAGGATGCAATATTCATTTGGAGAACCAGCTAGTATCACATTATTAAGGATGAAAAATAGTTCACCATCAACATGCACAAAGATAGGTCAAATATTTTATTGGTAAGTTCCAACCAAGCCAAAAACTCATCAATTCTAGCATGCAGTATGTTTTACATTTTTAAAGTGAAAAATGGTTGATAGAAGAGTTGGTAAGAGGCAAGGAATCCCTGGAAGGGTGTACTAAGAAATAGAAATAAAAACTAGAATAGTTTCTACATGAATACATGGAAGTGTCTTGGGAGTCTAAAGGATTACCATGCAAGAGGGAAGTGGAGCATGATATCGATCTATTACCAGAATCCTCATTGCGAACTATTGGGATGCATATGCTATAGAAGCAAGTGAGGTGAAGAAAAAATTGTAGCAACTATTGGATTAGGGTGTCATTCAATTGAGTACATCACCATGTGGGTCATCAATCATCATTGTACCAAATATGGATGACACTTTGTGGATGTGTATTAACTAAAGGGAGTTGAATAAAATTATGTTAAAGCATAGGTACCCCTTTCCTAGGATACATGATCTACTAGATCAGTTGTTATAATAAGAAAAATACTTCACCAAGTTGGACATAAGTATGGAGATCACCAAGTTCATGTCAAAGAAGAAGATACCTTCAAGATAATATTCAAAACTAGGATATGTTGGTATTAATGGCTAGTCATCTTATTCATCCTATGTAATGCACCAACTACATTTATGAGGATAATGAATGATATATTTCACCCTTTTATATATTCATTTGCTATTTTCTATTGGATGATATAATGGTATATAATTCTACCTTCAAGGATCACATATCATATTTGACATAGCTATTGGAGACATTAAAGAAGCACCAACTACTAACAAATGTCAATAAGTTTGATTTTGCATAGTAGCCTTTGGTGTATCTAGGGTATGTGATATGTGGAGGAGATTTGAAGATAGATTCATCTAATATGGAAGCCATAATGAAATGTATGGTTCCTACTAATGTTTATGAGGTTAGGAGTTTCATTAGAGTAGCATAGTACCTAAGGAAATTCATAGACTTGTCTTCAGTGGTAGCAACACCACTACATGCCATAAAAACAAATGCCAAGAGTTTCCAGTGAGGAAAGTGTTAGCAGTGGAAGTTTGAGGAGTTAAAGAAGAAGATCAATCAAGAACAAGTTCTACCATTTCAAAGCTTGCAATTAACATTTGAAGTGGATATAGATGTGAGTAGGTATGTTGTGGGAGTACTCTTGATGTATGGAGGAAGGCCTATATAAAACCATTTTGAAGTATTTAATGTGTCAGTTCTTATGTACCCTACCTACGACAAGGAGTGATATTCCCTGGTGGAAGTTGTGAAGAACTGGAAGCACTACTTGATGGGGGATGACATAGTAATCCACACAAGGCACCATCCAATATGGTATCTGTAATCCCATATTAATATACAACAAAGCGTAAATTACAAGTGGATGTGGTTTCTATAACAATTTCATTTGGTGCTACCCTTCTTGTACTTAATGTTCAAATGGAATTGTTTTAGGTATGTGGACCATTTCTAATGGCAATCATTGTGAAACTTCTCTTGTGTTTGTATGAACTACACGGGTTGTTGGTCTATGTGGATGAACATTTCGTTACCCATAATGTAATGATTCCATTGATGGTAGGCTTGCACAATGAAATACATTTATTTTCCATATGTGGGATACTTTCATACTGTGTCTAAAAGTGTATCACTATGGTAACACACTAGATGCCCCTGCTAAGTAAGAACTGAACCAATAGCATATTCTAAGGCATCTGCCTCAATCTCAAATGATTTGTTGCAAGTTTGGTAATGTTAGCACTAGTGCAGATAAGAGGCAATGCTTCAATTGGGAAAACACCTTCTATTGGGTTTCAAACCAAAATAAATATTCTTTTGCTCTGCCCTTGGTGACTTGACTTAAAGGCCATACGATATGAGAGAAATCCAACATGAACATGGGGTAGAAATCAAGAAGACCTAGAAAAGTGCAGAGTTCTGTTAGAGTGGTTGAGGTTCACCAATCCTAAATGACTTATATCTTGGTTGGGTCCACAAGCACACCCTGCTCATGAATGATGTAACCCAGATATTGAACCTAGGTCGTACCAAAACTGAATTTCTCCAAATTAGCACACAACTTGTGTTGTTGTATGGTTAGGAGCACATCTCGAATATGGTGGAGGTGCTCTTCCAAAATATGGTTGAAGATAAATATGTCATCTAAATAATCCACTACAAATGAATTGGTGAAGGGTTGCAAGATGTCTTCCATCAATCTCATGAAGGTTGTGAGGGCATTCGTTAACCTGCAAGACTTGAGCAACCATTTGAAATGGCCCTCCTTGGATTTGGAGGAAGTATTCCACACGTCAGAGGGTTTGATAGGAACATGGTGATAATCAAACTTCAAGTCAATCTTGCTAAAATATTTGGCCCCATTGAGCTGGTCTAAAAGGTCAGCAATCCATGGGATTGGGTACCTATTATGGATGGTGATCTTTTTTAGTGCCCAATAGTTAATATAGAGTTTCCAGGTCCTGCCCTTCTTTTTTACCAATAAAAGTGGGCTACCATAGGGTGATGAGCTTGGGCTGATCTTCCCTTTCTGTAACAACTCCTGAATCTTCCTCTTGATCTCATCACTCTCTAGAATAAAGCATGAATAGATCGGTCCATTCGGAAGCAGTGATCCCAGAGTCAGTTCAATGGAGTGCTTAACTTGATAGTGTAGAGGTACCCCCATAGGTGAGGCAAGAATATACATGTATGCCTCCAAGACCTTGTCTATCTATTGTTGCTATGCAGAGGAGCCTTATATGGAAGTTGTGTCCACAATATTCTTATTTCCCTAAGGGCGAATCATAAGGAAAAAAAATTAGTGTTCTGTGAAATTATATTACTACATTCCTTTGCAAATATCAAAGAGATGGTGGTAGGTAGGACTACCTTCGGTATCCTGGATAACTTATTGCCCAATGTAAGAATCAAAGAGTGAGTTCTAGACTCATATACAACATGCCTCTTCCAGAAGTATGTTTGTGCTAATAACACATCACAAAATTCAGGAGGTGAAACATCACACAATACCTCTTATGTGAAGGGCTTGATGTTGTATGGAAGGAAACATTGTTGGGTGATGTGGAGATCTCATCCTTTGTGAAGCCATCCAATGGTGTACAACTGCAAATGTGTTGTAGTTGGTAGGCCTAAGTGCTTCATGACCTATGTTGAAATAAGGTTCTTTTCGCTCACACTATTAACAATGAAATACGACGAAGAACCTTTCACCCACATCTGTGAGTGGAAGAGACATTCACCCTCTTCTAGATCTTCAAGGTCATTCTTCTGAATCCTAGTGGTGGTTACGGTGGCACTTGGCTCAACGTCAATGATCTGATTCCCTTCATCATTCCCCTTTTCAGGTTCTAACTTAAAGTCGGAATATGCTTCTGATTCAGAATCCTTCATCTTGGCCACGAGTGACTGTTTGGCCCAACACTCACTTGTTTTGTGAGTGGAGCTCTTATGGAACTCACACCATTTTCTCGTGTCCTTCTTTCTCTTCATGGTGTTGTTCTTTTCTTGCAATTTTGGTGGGTTGTCATGGGTCATCCCACCCTGTCTTTTTCCTTTGTTCTGCAGTTTGGAGGCACCTTTCCCTTACTTCAGACTCACAAATCCAATGTCTCGCTTATTCTATTTAAACTTATGCTCAATCATGACAGTGTATCGATATGTCGTACCAAGCGAGGAGATGTCCAAGAACTCCATATCACCCTAGATGTACCTGTGTATATAGTCACGGTACTTGAGTACCAAATTCCACTCAAAATCCTTAATACCCAACTTCGTGCAAGGGGTATGAAAAACATTGGTAAACTCTGGCATATCCTGGTTCCCTCCCTGCCATAACATGGTCCATTTTATGAATTTATCCTTATAGCTCCCAACAGGGTAGTAATACTCCTTGATGTCATCCCAGAATGAATTCTAAGTGGTTGCGGCTAAAAATTGTGAGGGTGTACTTTTGTCCTTCCTCTCATAGTAGGTTTCCCACCAATCCTTGACGTGGGGGGTATCTTTGAGAAATGAAAAAGTAATATTTTCTCAGCTAGAAAAATCATGAACAAAAAATATCCTTATAGCTGATTTAACCATTTATCTATGATTCCTGCATCTATATGACCTTCAAATATGGGGATGTCAAAGTTAACATGTACCTTAAAGGGTGTGGTGCTCCTAGAGTGGTTGTTGGAAGGAGATGTGTTGCTGTTGGGTAGTCATTGAATCATTTGGGCAATGTTTTCCATCATCACGTTCCTCTATCGCTCGAGGGATTCTCCGAGAAATATTTTGAAAGGATATCCTTCTCCCTCACCATTCTTCTCTTCCACCATGGGAGGATGTTTGGATTTGTGAGGCTAGTCTTGCAAAAGTTTAGCTAGTTCGATCCCTAACTCCTTCTATCTCGACCTCGTTGGGGACATGCAAAGAAAAATGGAGAAAGAGCAGAACCCTTTGATACCACTAATAAAAACTTAAACAAGAACATGAAAAATTACAAATATAACCATAGGTACATAAATGCAACAGAAATAACACTTCACTTAATTAATATTAAATACTAGAAACTACTTACAAATAGAATGAAAATAAAGTAGCTCGGGTGATGGTAGCTTATCTCTGACAAGAGATGTAGTGGCTACATGCCTCTGAACTATGTTACAATGAGGATCAAGGGCCTATTTATTTTTTAACAAGAAGGGAAAAACCTAAGCAACCAAAACCCTAAGGCCCAAGAGGTGGAATGTTAAGAGGTTGTGGGCATCGTTGGGGTTAGTTGGGCAACCAAATTTTCGAGGTCGTAACTTGGTCATATTATCTCCATTGGTCTCGTACGATACATTGTTGGAAATATCTACCTAAGTAATACATGATTTGTAGGAACAAGCTTGTTGCATACCTCAAACAAAGGTTGTTTACGGGGTCAAAACTGCTCCAAAAGTTTAGGACCTGAAAAACTGCTAAAAATAGTAAATGTTGCAATAAACAAGGAAATGGATGAAATTGACTGGAGTTCTAGGTGGAACAGGTGGGTGGCCACTAATATCCACCTAGATCAATCCTCCTTCATTAGGAATAAATGGTCACCATTGCGTGTAGAGCCTCCATAAGGTGAGGAAATTTTTGTTGAACCTGTTCCTTGGTGAACCACTTGCCCTAGTGAAGGCGTTGGCTTAATTTGACAACTCGATATTGTTGGATCCTCTGTTGGTGAGTTTTATTGATCTGTGTTTCCATGATTTGATAAGTTGCAGCCTGTTCCATGCATTTTGAGTTTAGATCTATTGGTGTGAGTTGTTATACAACATCGGATGTGTCCAGCAATAGTGGAAAGTGTGGTTGAAGGTGGTCTAGATTGAACATTGAGTGCAGACCAAGGAAAATTGGAATTCTGAAATCAAAAGAATTGTCCCCTACAACCTTGGTGATGGTTGATGGTCCATATCAAAATGGGCGAAGCTTTCAATGGGGTGCAATGAGGTTCTCCCTATGCAAATGTATCTAAACTTTTTCGCCCACCTAGAACTTGTGCGACACTCGACATTTATCATGGTGCTACTTGTACTTAGCATTGGCTTTGTCTAAGATATCGTGGACCTACTCGAAGATGTGTTGAATATGCTCATTGAATTCATTAGCCCTTTCAGCTTCAGACTGGACGTGCGCCAAATCTGTTTAAGTAGTTGCAAATGGTATGTCCACATCAATGAGATATAATGGCTGAAATTTGAGCCCTACTTGAAAGGGGTTATGACCTGTTAAGCTATGGAGAGATTGGTTGTAGTTTTTCTAGATAGAGGTAGGATTTCATCCCATGTGCATGGACGTTTCAAGTTTTACATGCACGGAATGTGTATGACCATCATGTTAATGACCTAATGTTGGCCATCAGTTTGGGGGTGGAAAGTTGTGGACTTAGTAATTTAGGTATCCAGCATCAACCAGAGACTTGACCAAATTCACTTAGGAATATATTGTCATGATCTAAGACAATGGAATGTGGGATCCCAAAGAGTACCCACACTCACTCAAAGAAGAGCTTAGCAGTGGCCTTTGTTTTGGTACTCTTCTTGCAGGCTGCCATAATGGCCATCTCGGAGAAACTGTTGACAACCATGAAATGGTAGTCTTTGTTGTGCTTAGTAGAAGGAATGGCTAACATGTAATCCATTGAAATGGATTCCCAAGGTCAACTAGGAGTAAGAAAAGAAGTATATAGGCCTTTCTTCTTGATGATTGGTTTTGAAATGGTGTAGGTAGTATGGGATCTAATGTAACTTCCCAATATCCCGATGAAGGTTCAACAAATGAAAATACTTCTGCAATATTTCCAATGTCTTATTTACAAAAAAATGTCTAGTGGTATGTCTATAGTGCACCTCCAAAATCATCTTGGTGCGCTCACTTGAAGGAATACATATGTGTCCTAGGTGGCATAATAATGCATCCTAGAGGTGAAAATTTTGAGCTTGCATACCTTCTAAGAGTGTCTAGTATGTACTATCTAATTCTAGATCACTCTTGTAAAGATGCGGCCACCTCGAAGTCTCGTGACCACAGGAGTCGAGCATAGTGATCAGCGCCATGACTGGCAGTCATCTGAGGCAACCTGCAACATTATTGGTGTTGACCTTCTTGTACTTAATGTTCAAATAGAATTGTTGTAGGTATGTGGACCATTTCTAGTGGTGATCATTCTACAACTTCCCTTGTGTTTATATGAACTACATCAATTAGTGGTGTACGCAGATAACGTTTCCTTCCTCAGAATGTAATGCTTCCATTGACGACGGACTTGCACAATGGAATACATTCATTTGTCATAGGTGGGATACTTTCGAATTGTTTCTAAAAGTGTCTCACTATTGTAAGACATTGGATGCCCCTGCTAAGTAAAAACTACACCAATAACATAGTCAGAGGTATCTATCTCAATCTCAAATTGTTGCTAGAGGTTTGGTAATGTGAGCACTAGTGAAGAGAAGTGGTGATGCTTCAACGTGAAAAATGTCTTAGGTTGGGTTTTCGACCAAAAGAAATTCTATTTCTCTCTTCCCTTAGTGACTTTACTTAAAGTCCAGGTGATATGAGAGAACCCCAACACGAACCTACGGTAGAAATTGGCAAGACTGAGAAAGTTGTGGATCTCTGTTAGAGTTGTTGGGGTTGGCCAATCCCAAATGACTTGTATCTTGTCTAGGTCTACATGCACACCCTCCTCATAAATGATGTACCCCATATATTGAACCTGCGTCATGGTAAAAGTTCATTTCTCCAAATTTTCACATAGCTTGTGTTGTCATAGGGTTCGAAGGACCTCACAAATATGTTGGAGATTCTCTTCCTAACTTGGGATGAAGATTAATTTCATAGAAATAAACCATCCAGAATGAATTCATGAATGATTGGAAGATGTCATCCATCAAACTCATGAAGGTTGTGGGGGAATTTGTTAACCCAAAAGGCATGAGAAGTAATTCAAAAAGGTCCATCTTGTATATCAGGGTAGTCTTCCACACATCGGAGGGTTCAATAGGCACCTGGTGATAACCAGACTTCAAGTCAATATTATTGAAATATTTGGCCCCCTTGAGCTGGTCCAAAAGGTTATAATCATGGGATTG
The DNA here is from genome assembly GCA_031772625.1 of Pinus tabuliformis. Lineage (NCBI taxonomy): Eukaryota > Viridiplantae > Streptophyta > Pinopsida > Pinales > Pinaceae > Pinus > Pinus tabuliformis. The sequence goes on from CM062820.1 coordinate 502,256,287, forward strand.
GGTAAGTTTTCCAAAAAATGATCTTGTTTAGTACCTGATAGTCAATATAGAGTCTCTAATTCCCTTCCTTATTCTGTACCAATACAATTGAGCTCCCAGAGGGTGATGAGCTTGGCCTCATATACCCTTTCTACAACAACTCCTCAATCTGCTTCTTGATCTCATTGTTCTCTATGACAGGGTGTCAATAGATCACTCCCCTAAGTAGTGGCATGCATGAGGTCATATTGATGGAGTGCTTGACCTGACAGTGCATAAGTACCTAGATAGGTGAGGTGAAAATATCTATGTACTCCTCCACGACCTTGTCCATCTACTCCTGTTGTGTGGAGGAGACTTGTCTAGAAGTCATGGCCACAATATTCTTCTTTCCCTGAGGGCAAATCATAAGGAAAATAAATCTCCCTATCTTTGAAATGATCTTAGTAGAATTCTTTGCAAAGATCAAAAATATGGCAGTAGGCAAGGTACCTCTGCTATCCTATACAACTTATTTCCCAAAGTAATAATCATAGAGTGAGATATAAACTCATATACAACATGTTTCTTCCATAATTATGGCTTTCCTAATAACATATCACAAAATTCAAGAGTAGAAACATCACATAATACCTCACCCATGAAGGGCTTGATGTTATAGGGAAGGTAACACTGCTGGATGATGCAGAGATCTCGTTGTAGGTGAAGCAACTCGATGGTGTATAGTTGCAGATGTGTTATAGTTGGTTGGCCCAACTACTTCATGACCTCTACTGAAATGAGGTTCTTTTGACTCCCACTATCGAAAAGGAACAATAGCAGAGAACCCTTCACCCATATCGTTGAGTGGAAGAGATGTTAGCCCACCTCTGGATCTTCAAGCTCATTCTTCTAGATCTTGATGGTGGCCAGAGTGACATCGGGATCCACGTTAATGATCTCCTTCCCTTTTTCATTCCCCTTGTTGGGTTCTGACACAAATTTGGAAAATGCATCTGCTTTGGAGGCCTTCAGCTTGGCCACCAATGACAACTTGCACCAACACTCACTTATGTTGTGAGTGGAGCTCTTATGGAACTCACACCATTTTCCCATGTCCTTCTTTGTCTTCATGGTGTTGTTCTTTTCTTGTGGCTTCGACAAGTTTTCCTGGGTCACCCCACCTTCGCTTTGTCCTTTTCTCTACGGTTTGGAGGCACCTTGTGTAGTAGAAAGATTCTCTATGTGGACAGAGACAATCCCTCTAGCACAAGAGAGTGGGTGTAGCCACAAACAAGATAATCTAACATAACTTCCCTTAGGTTGAGAATAGATAAGATCCTACCTCTTGTATCTCTAATCCTTGTTTGATGAAGTCCTTATGTATTTACTCCATCGATCGGCTCCTTAATGTCAATCAAGCACCTGAAACAAATAGAAAATAAACCAAATAACACATGATAACATACAATATATTCAAGCTACTTAAGATGCTAAGGAGTCTTAGGCTACCAAATAGGATATGTAATTGATATAGGAAATAAAATGTTACTTATATTATTATTATGACAAAAAGGAGAGTACAACATTCACCTTGGCATTGTAAGTATCCTTCTACGTGTCTCGGTTCCTGCACCATTGTTAGCATCTCATGATTCACCTCAAACAATGGAAGTTCAAGGCTTCTTCCTCTTTGCTACAAACAAAACAAACTACAATCTTATTCTTCCTTTAGAAACACAAACTAGAAGGCTAAGGCTCTCAAGATGGCTATCATATTGCAGATTGTTCCAGCCCTTTCATTAGCTAGCTAAGGTTGGAAAAGGGGGAGTTTATATAGCTCGAGATAAAGGAAATGGATCCTCTTATGATGGGAGATTCCTTATCCCTTTTAGTTTGTTCCATTTCAATAGTGGAAAGAAGCCTAAATAGTCTCTCTTGACTCTATCTTGCCTAACCATTTACTAGATTTCGTTCACAAAGCTTCTAGACCTAGAATCTTCGACTCCATTTTTTAAAAATTTACAAAAGAGGGTTAGCGTGGGTCATGAATGGATTACTAGCACCATTCAGCACTGGGCCCAATGTTAGACTCTGCAAATCAGTGCAGGGAAGAAACCGAGTGACAACTTCGGTCTTGAAAACCGAGTTTGAAGGAATATTCTTGGGAAATTATGTAAAAAGGAAATGTTCTGCAGATGAAGAGTGATGAAGGGACATGTTCTTCATGTCAGGAGAACACATAACGGTCACTGTAGGGGTCCTCCAGGATCAAGGAACAGGGAGAACAGGGATAGTGAAAAAATTTTGTGTAACAGAGGACCCTTAAAGCATGAAAGCCGAACAAGATTGAGGGGTGAAATGATTTACGAGTAGATGCATGGAACCAGAACTGTTGTCAGAAAACCTATAAGAAATCATAGATACATATACATCAATAAAATCTCTGATACATGAATCGTGGTATGGACACATCCATCCAGAACAAGATCCTGTAAATGGATCCAAGGTATGGGCACAACGATCCAACAAGAAGGATCATATCTAACCCAAGGTAAGGTCGCAGCCATCCAATAATGAGAAGGATCACATATAATAGACTCATGGTATGGTCGCAACCATCCATCTGAAAGAGACATGTATGTAAGCATGATCATGTACATCACCCCACAACCTAGACTTTTTTAATATGAGCCCAGGATCTTGCGCTCCAACACGACCCAATCAAAATAAAAATTCTAGCATGTGAATAGATGCGTTGAAGTTGAACATGCTAGAAAATTGCTTGATTACTGGTCAATGATGTGAATCATTAACAAGCGCGAGAGGAGCCACCAATAATGACAATGGCTCTCAAGGTACCAGCAGTGCATTTCATAGAGTGTGAATAAGGAACTGAAGTTGAACACCTGTGAAGTCACTTGATCAAAATCCAATGATGAGAACTTGTCATTGAGTGAGAATAACTTTCCATTAGGTCATGCAAGCTCTAAGGTATTGGAAGGGAGTCTCTCGGCCAACTTCCTAGATAGTGAGTTGAAGTAGACAAGTAGTGACCTTGTGAAGGAGGGCCATGATGTATCCCACATCATCGATGTGAGACAAGGGGATGCAATGATTATGGATCATGCAGAGAATTGGGAATGTGTGTAAACTACAGAAGGATTACCTCTTAAACATATCAATGAAAAGACTCCAGAGTTTGGAAGCTTTTGGATCCATAAGATTGGAGGTCATGATGACGTGGAAATGATCAAATGGAATGGAAAAATGTCACAGCAAAAACCCAGGAACGTCAATGATGAAGTGATGATATCCCAACCCAACATGAAGAAAGAGAGTGTAATGTTCAAGAGTGACTAGCTACCGACACAACTGGTAAAGATTTTCCATTTTCCCCCACCATTTCTGGTAGGTACCCTAATTATTTTTTATCAAAAGCTTGAAGGGGATAGCATATTATTGTAATATAATTCCATCCATTGGATGGATCCAACCTAGTAAGATTAACGAGCCCTAGGAAGGAGAAGCTTAGGTCCGTCATGGTGACCAATCCGATGTCATTTAAATTTTATCGAGTTCGACAAAGGAATAAAATCATTATCTCTTTCATGTCTAGATAGTTTGAAAAAGACACGAAAAAGAAAACTCCAAAACGTCCATTTTCATAAATTTTTATCTTGAGTCTGAAAGGGTAGAAAATAATACTCGAAACAACCTCTTGACCATGTCAGTCAAGGAGTAGCTTTTTCGTAAATAGTTTCTCCCGGAACGAAAAAGGGGTAAACGTATACTAGCTAAACAACATTTTGAAACCATTAACGAGGTTAAAATGACAATAAGTCGGTAATATTTTCGTGTTTTTAGAGTTAGAAAAGAGCTTAAAGCAGACTCCCCATTTTTATTTTCTTTAATGAGTCAAAAAGGGAAAAATACTCCACAATCTTTTCATTTCATTTTTTACGAGTCCAGAAAACAGCTTAAATATGACTCCACTCTTGCATCATCACCGAAAAACCATCACCCGTCACTACACAAGAAGCAAATGCATTATCCATTTCTAAGGGAAAATGGCAAAAAATCAAAATCAAAACCCTAAAATATAGAGAAAAACCTATAAAAGGGGAAAAAGTAAAACATTTTTACCACTTACCTCATTTGGAGAAAGTTTTTCCCTCTTGTGCCCTAAATCTTCAGGAGTGGATTGTTGCAAATTTTGGAAGCCGATCTTAGAAATGTTTGCTACAGGTAAGAGCCAAGGCCCTAATCTTCAGATTGATACATGTTTTCAATAATTTAACTATTTTTTCAGGGTTTTTGGGGGATTTTTGGCAAAAAATTTCACCCTCAATCAACACAGGACGACACTAATCATGGTTTTTTAACACAGTAACTCATGCCATCAACACACCTATTTAAAAAATAGCCGCATCAGTGCAGAGAACTAGATTTTTGTGAATTTGGACCAATTTGATTGCTTTAAATTAGAAATTTCCTCTTCAAAAAGTGATGTTAAGTTAAATGTGGGATGTTTGCAGGAAAATCAAGGCACGAAAATATGGTGATTGAATGCAAAGAATGTGAGCATGAAAGAATAGACTCAATGTTCTTGGAGGATCCAAATTGTCTTGGTGCATTGAGGAACTATGGGCTCCTCAAGTTCTTTCTTACACTGGGTCTATGAGCTCAACTTGAGCTACTACAATACCTAATCAGTCTATGCGAAATTGGATGGGAGGTATTCGTGATCCATGACCAAGAGCTGGAGTTGGAGACATGGGACATTTAATTCATTACTGGATTCTATCGTAGAGGTGAACCAGTCCAGTTGTATCGAGACAGGCCCATTGGGGTGATCCAAAAATGGATCCTAGATAAACCTCTAAGTCTAAAATACTTCATGCAAGAGGTGAAAGGTGCGAAATGGCACAAATCATTTTCAAATCAGAGGAAAATGAAAATCGCAGGCTACCTCAGAAATAATCTCATTGCAGAGATCTCCTCATTCTAAATCCAACACAACTTGAATGGGTGAAAATGGATTTCAGATGAAGAAGCTATCATGAAAAGAAGCTCCCCTTGTTCCTTTGAAAATGAGACAAATTCTTTGAATAATGGGTCTATAAACCCTCTAAGTCTTCCATATCTCCCTAAAGGGCAAGACCTCTGAAAAAAGGAGAAGTTATGGGGAAGGCAGATATACTATCGGGCCTTAAAAAACTGAAGAAAACCTTAAAAACAAGGCAATCGAAGGCTTTAACGAAGGTTGCACAGGGGTCGTCAGATCTTGGCAATCAATGGTCCAGATCCAATTGGCATATCGCATCGGTGGTAATAGGTTGATCGACGATCGCAATCGATGAAGGCAGTCAAGGGACAATTGGAGGCATCGCAGGATGGACCGAGCTGATGCCATAGCGCAATCGCTGATATCGACAATCCATGAATCCAATGTAGTTGGGCCGATATGTTATATATTATATGCCCGATGTGATATTATGGACCGGATGGATATATAAATGTTGTTTCATAACATTTGAAATCCGCCCAAAGCCATATTTGTGTTATTTTCCATCTTTTTATGTATTTTAAAAATACAAAGGGGAAACGCATGGAGCAGGCCTTGTGACATGCGATAGTGACCTATGGGCGGACCCGATAGGAGAAAAAGGTGGATTTTAGGACTTTTGAAGTCCAATATATTTTGTTTTATGTGGATTTCCCACGTTTTCACAATGTTCTTTGTGTAAACAGAGAACGAATGTTTTAAGGGATTTCAAGAATTGATGCCCTCATCCGTTATGGAATAGGTGGTCGCTTGCCCAAAGGGCGTTATGTAATGATTAATGAATGCTTAGAAGAGGGATTCGAGTGGATCAAAAGCTGAAAGACAGAGAGCCCTAAAGGAAAAACCAACAGACAACCCAGTTTTTGCTTAAAATCCATGAATGTAAAATACAGAGAGTTGTTGGGTTGTTGAACGGTGGCCAAGCTATAGCAAGTTGTTGTTTGTTGCTGAATGTTGAAAGTAATAGCAGTAGAGAAGTGAAAAGCAACTGAGGGAAACTTTGGGGTCACTTGAAGTTCAAGTGAAAAGCCAGAGAGCGTGAAGGTTGCAGAAGGCAGAAAGAAGCCAAAGTAGGAGAGCCAAAGAGCCAAGAGCCCGAGCCAAAGAGCCAAGAGTCAGAGCCAAGAGCCAAAACCAGAGCAAAAGAGCCAGAGTAAGAGCCAAGAGCTAGAACCAAGAGCCAAAGAGCTAGAGCCAAGACCCAAGAGTCAAAAGCCAGAGCTTCAAGAGCCAAAAGGGATAAAATGGTATCTGAACCCACTATTTTTGTACAAAACAGCAGGAGTTGAGTCAAGGAATTGTAAAAGACTTACACCATAATCCCATAGAGGCTAGTTGAATTAACTAGAGCTCATGGAGATGTAGCCCAAGATTTGTGGGTGAACTCCAAATTAATTTGTTGTCTTATGTGTCTGTTGTTACTGCTGCTTTATTTATTGTTATATGCATTTATATATTAGTTTAAGCACATTCACATATCAGTACAAACAACAGATTTTAAAGCAAATAATCAACTAAAAACAAATACAAGCATACACCTATATTTTCAAGCATTTCTTAATTCCGCATTGGTTAATCATAAAAGACTTGGGAAAATTCAAGCTTTGGAAGTGGGAGAGGTTCTTGTAAGCTAGACAAGAAGCCTAAGAGCCCCATTTTCATATCAGGTGGTATCAGAGCTTAAGTTTGATTAACCCCACCTTCAAAGAAGGATTATATCAGAATGCTTGATTGACAGAGCAAAGACTACTTGTCTAAAAGGTGTTTGAACAACAAGAGGTTGATTGTATGCTTGTTTGCAGACTGACTATTTGCTGAGTTTGCAGAAGGAAGAAGAGTTGAAGGCATTCTTCTATCCCAAGGACCTCAAGGCAATCCAAAGCATAAGAGGTTTGTTGCAAGAGGTTGCTTAAATAAGCTCTTTATATAACTTGTTGAAGTTTTTTTGCTCATTGGCACAATGACAACCTCTACAAGTGCGTTCTCAAATTCTACGTTCTTCACAAGATTCCTTGATGAAGACATGAGGCAAGAATTGTCCACCATGATGGATATGGTGAGAGAAATGTACGAGGATGGAAGGAAGAGTAGTATGCTTAGAAAACAGCTGAATTCCATGAAGGAAGAGAAGCAGTTGCTTGCTAACAAATTGCAGGAAATGGAGAGGCAACTTCCTATTGCAAATATGAAACTGAAAAGGATGCATGAGTTGGAAACACAACTCTTTTTTTCCCAAGAAGCATTAGTGAAGTAACAACTTGAAGAAGAGGTAAGCCATTCCAGTTTGTCTTCAAATTCCTCTGAGAATTCTTGTATTGGTTCTTTTGAGACACATACTAAAGGCATAGGTTGAAAGCTAATGTCTAAGATGGGCTATGAAGGAAAGGGCTTGCGAAAGCATGCACAAGGTATTGTTGAACTAATAATGGTTGAGGAAAGGCCTAAATATTTGGGTCTTGGATATGGACAGTCTTATGGAGAGAATTCCAAAGCTGCCATGAAAGCCATTGAAATAGTCCGAAGAAGGAGTTTCAGTTCATGTCCTCTACCTCAGAAGTGTGAAGGTTGTATCCAAGAGGAATACAATAGCTTGAAACATCAATTTCAGAATGCAGGTGTTCAAAACCACAGACTTGAACCAGAGAGTTGGGGAGACTTTAATAGCCTTGAAGATTTTGATGGTGTTCCGAAGGGAGCTACTTCTTCATTTGTTTCACATCCTCATGAAGGCAATAAAGGTGAAAGAGGAAGGTATAAATCTAGTTCTAATTATATTCCTTTTGATTTTGCAAAGGATGATAAATTTCCACATAAGTATGAGGAAAGCGTTGCATGTTCCTTTGGTGGTATGGATAAACATGATGTTTCTAGATGTTGGAAGAGAATGGCTGCATATAGGAAGCAGAAGAAGGAAAATAAGTAAGAAGCCAAAGGTCATGCTATCAAGAGGATGCACATGCAGTGCACTTACTGCCATAAGCAAGGACATCTTGCTGCAAAGTGTTGGACACTGAATCCAACAATACTTCCACCAAAGCTGAAGAAAGTGGAAAGAGAAGATGGCAGAAATGGAAGTGAAGATTCCATGAATGATGTTTCTCAAAATGATTCACATGTTGATGCTGATGTGTAGGCAAGGGTAGTACCTTTGAAAGGGATTGGTAAGGAACAGATAGATTTCTTATTTGGTTAAGATTGCATGTCTATTGATGCATCTACATTATATTTCATTTGAGCTTGGAAAGTACAGTGTGCTTAAGTGAAAGTTGAGGGATGAAATGCATGCATTGCATGTGATGCCATGTTGACTTGAAAGAAGTTAACTTGGTCTCCAAATGGAGATAATTATGAAAGTTTCATATTTTCGAAAAAGAGTCATAATAGTCTTTTTCTACATCCTTGAGTTGAAGAGTCCTTTATTTTAAGGGCATGTTTTGTGGGATTTTTGTCTAGTCCATCATTTGTATGCAAATGTAAGACATGGAGGTGTTCACAAGATGTGAAAATCGGTTTCTTTTGTTGAAGCAGGAGTTTAGTCCATCCAGTTGTTGTCTGTATGCCTGCTGTTGTTAACAGTTGTTGTTGGCAACTTGTCAAACAACTATAAATGAAAGTTCTATGGAGCAGACGTACTTCACATTTGTTGAGCCACCTTGGATCAATGATCAAGGAAAAGAAGCTCAAACTACCTTCTATGACCATTTCAGTAGAAGTTCTGCAAAAAGGCAAGGAGGAAGACAGTTCTTCTCAGGAATACCAGCCCATCTAAAGAAGGGATGTGGTCAGGAACTTTGGTTCAGAGGCACAATGCAAAGGCAAGTGTAGGGCATTTGAATGAAGGGGGTGAGTCACTCTCATTTACTATTCATATCAGTATATCAGTCTTTTGGAGACCAAAAGTTCTTTTAGTAGGAACGCGTGATCCAAAAATGGATCTTGGATAAACCTCTAAGTCTAAAAGACTTCATGAAAGAGGTGAAAAGTGCCAAATGGCACAGATCCTTTATAAATCAGAGGAAAATGAAAATTACAGGCTACCCTCAAAAATAATCTCATGGCAGAGATCTCCTCATTCTGAATCCAATGCAACTTGAATGGGCGAAAACAGATTTTAGATGAAGAAGTTATCATGAAAATAAACTCCTCTTGCTCCTTTGAAAAGGAGGAAAATTCTTTGAATAATGGGTCTAAAAACCCTCTAAGTCTTCCAAATCTCCCTAAAGTGAAGGACCACCAAAAAAGGAGAAGTTATGGAGAAGGTGGATACACTATCGGGCCTTAAAAATCTAAAGAAAACCTTAAAAGCAAGGAAATTGGAGGCTTCGACAAAGGTTGCACAGGGTTGTCGGATCTGGCCGATCAATCGTCTAGATCTGATTGGTATATCACATCGGTGGTAATAGGTGGATAACGATCGCAATCGGTGAAGGCAGTCGGGGGCCAGTTAGAGGCATAGCGGGACGGACCGGGACGATGCGGTAACACGATCATCGATATTGGCGGATCACAATTGGTGAATCCAATGTAGCTGGGTCGATATGTTATATATTATATGCCTGATGTGATATTACAGACCCAATGGATATATAAACGCTGTTTCATAACATTTGAAACCTGCCCAAAGCCATATTTGTGTTATTTTCCTTGTTTTTATGTATTTTAAAAATACAAAGGGGAAACCCATGGAGTAGGCCTTGCGATATGAAATAGTGACCCACGGGTGGACCCGATAGGAGAAAAAGGTGGATTTCAGGACTTTTGAAGTCCAATATATTGTGTTTTATGCAGATTTCCGATGTTTTCACAGCGTTATTTGTGTAAATAGAGAACGACTATTTTAAGGGATTTCAAGCATTGATGCCCTCATTCGTTATGGAATAGGTGGCCGCCTGCCTAAAGGGCATTATGCAATGATTAATGAATCCGCAAAAGAGGGATTCGAGTTGACCAAAAGCTAGAAGACAAAGAGGTTGAAAGGAAAAACCAATAGACAGTGCAGCTTTGGCTTAAAATCCATGAATATAAAAGACGGAGGGTTGCTTGGTTGTTGAACGATGGCCAAGCTGTTGCAAGTTGTTTTTTTTTGCTGAATGATGAAAGTAATAGCAGCAGAGAAGCGAAAATCACCTGAGGGAGCCTTTCGGGTCACTTGAAGTTCAAGTGAAAAGTTATAGAGCGTGAAGGTTGCAGAAGGCAGAAAGAAACCAAAGTAGCCAAGCCAAAGAGCCAAGAGCCCGAGCTAAAGAGCGAAGTGTCAGAGCCAAGAGCCAGAACCAGAGCCAAAGGGCCAAAGTCAGAGCCAAGAGCTAGAACCAAGAGCCAAAGAGCCAGAGCCAAGGGCCAATAGCCAAAAGTCAGAGCTTCAAGAGCCAGAAGGGATAAAATGGTATCTAAACGCACTGTTTTTGTCCAGAACATCAGGAGTTGAGTCAAAGACCTATAAAATACTTACACCGTAATCCCAGAGAGCCTAGTTGAATTAACTAGAGCTCACAAAGATGTAGCCCAAGAGTTGTGGGTGAACTCCAAATTAATTTGCTGTCTCATGTGTCTATGGTTACTGCTACTTTATTTACTGTTATATGCATTTATATATCAGTTTAAGTGCATTCACATATCAGTACAAACAACAGATTTTAAAGAAAATAATCAACTAAAAATAAATACAAGCATACAACTATATTTTCATGCATTTCTTAATTCCGCATTGGTTAATCATAAAATACTTGGGAAAATTCAAGCTTTGGAAGTGGGAGAGGTTCTTGTAAGCTAGACAAGAAGCCTAAGAGCCCCATTTTCAGATCATGGGGTGAGTGTAAACATGCTCCTTGTCGAACATTGCCCGTGAGATCTAAAATCTACAAGTGGCAAGATTGACGTCATGTCCATAAACGATCTTGTATTGAAGGTGATGAACGTGACCATTAAATGAGTAGTTGGGGTTCAAGCACTACATGAGTCCAACAAATCATGCCTTCAGTATGCGGTGGACTGTATGGTGCCCATGCTCTTCAACTGGGTGGAGGCCATGAAGGTCAACATGAAACGGAAACTATCCAAGTGAAAAGAAGGAAAGTTGAGGCAATTTGGATATGGATATTTCTTAGTGACCTTATTCTTGGAACGGATCCCACTGTTCCACTATGAGTGGGCATAGGTGAACCCTACAAAACCACGAGATCCACAGATGGTCCATTGGAGTGAGATGATGCCTACATCTAGAGGGGGTCAACACATGTCATACAAGCCTGCCTTCTTTGTATGGCTCAGATGATAGCTGATCATTGTGGAGGATTGGCCATATGGCAGGACTAACTTCTACGATGTTCCTGACATATCACCCCGAGAGGGAGAAGACTTTGATGATGGAGGTGAGGAAAACAATTTTGTTTTTGTTTTTTATTGTTTTTTTCATATATGTATTCGTGACACTTTTACTTTGTAACTATAGATGTTGGACTAGAGAGGCCAGCAGGAATGTCCCCTATAGCTAGATGCGTGGCTCAAAAGTTTGAGGTCTCTCCTTATGAGGAAGGAGAGATTGCCTGAAATCTCAAGTGCTTGATGAGAGGAATCCAAGAGTATGTATGGATCAAGTGCATTGCAGCGACACATAGTGGGAGTGTCAAATTGAATCCAACGATTACTGACGCGTGTAGTACAAGCAGTAACATGCTATCATGATCACCACACATAGTAGTCCATAGTTTAGCACTTAGAGTTTTGAGGCCTACGAGCCACGAATGTACTTGGAATAGACATATTAATTTTTGGATTTTGATGTATTACACTCAAACATTATCGACATATATATATGGTATATTTCCTGCTTACTATGATACAATGTTTTTCACATATTACGTAAATGTCTGCCTAAAACATAATTAACCAATGCATCTGCTAATGTATTTGTATGCCTAGGAATGTGATGATATGTGATATAATCAAAAATTCTTTCCAATGCACAAATACGCAAATACATTCTCAATATCTAAGGGTTTCTGACATAATATTTCCCATTGATATGAATAACAACAAGCTTTGAATCAAAGTTAACAACCATTTCTCGAAGGTCAAGAGCAATGGCTTCTGACAAGAGTTCGATAACTGTGCTATATTCAACAATGTTATTAGTTGTTTGACCTAAACAAATACCTTGAAGATAAATCAACTCACCATGAGGGTCATAAATAGCCCATGCCACAAATGATAGATTTTGGGTACTACGGCAAGCGCCATTAGCAAAATATACATAAGGAGTCACAGACATCTACAAAGCAAGTAAATACATAATAAGCAGGAAAGTTTCTTACAAAACACACCAAACCAAACTGCACCAGATTTTCACCATTGACAGTATGTGTAATCATCGACTCAGCCAAATAATATAGTAAAACTCATAAAATGTTGTTCCCCCATGCCCCCTGGGCGAGTGAGGGTTATGAGTCATAAGATGGAAACCCCATTGCAATAATGGGTACACGGTAGAGACTCAATGAAAAAGGCACATGAAAGGAGGTGAGAAAAACCTAAACTCATGATGAGGAAAAGGTGCCCCTAGCATGACGCATTGAGATCCAGAAAAGACTCGACTGGGATCTTACGAGATCTTAATCAAAAGACTCGATGTGAAGAAGGGATTTGTTTCATTTTTTAAACTAGGTTGACACAGTAAAAGAACTATCCTCAGAGATTGGTTTCATTTTTTAACGAGCTTGACATAAGACAAAGAATGCTTCTCGCTCCTTGACTCACTTTTTAACGAGCTTGACACAAGATAAGGAACTATGATCATGCCCCTTGCTTCATTGTTAAAGGACCTTGACACAAGACAAGGACCTTTTCTTCGAAACCTATTCATGGGCTATAGGAGAACATGGTTCCCAAGAGGTCCTCATGAGATTGGAGAACCATGCTCTGGGAGGAATACATGTCCGCTAGCACAAATGACAGATCGGGTTCCAATACCCCTAGTACATAGTGTATGATACCATCTGTGTGATCATCAAAAGATATGGAAATAGAATGGGTAGCCACATAATTAACCTGAGGTGGGGAAGGTATTATTTGTAGACAAGAACCAATAGGGGATGATGGTTTTAAAGGAGGCACCTGGTGACCAATAAATGAAAATTGATCAATCATCACTATTCTCCCTTCTTGTGGAAAAAAACCCACATGGAAGAGTGATGAAACAAGAGCTCCCATGACATAAACATAGTCGCGCCCAAGGAGAAGATCAAAGTCTAAGGGACCTTGGACTACCATCATGTCTATATAGATAGCCTTTCCTCCCAAAGTAATAGGGAACTTTGGAAGGATCCCTAAAGGTTCACTAGCTCCTCCACCGAAAGCCAATAGATTCTGGGTGACAGGCACAAGCTGTGGGGTCCCAAGGCTTGCAAAGTTGTACAAGACATGATGCTAATAGATGCACCTTCATCTAATATAGTTCCATGTACTACCATACTATAGGCTTTTCCTATAATCTAGAAAGGTGCATAATATGGGAAGCAGGATGCAGTCAAGTGACTCCAATCAAAAGAACAACATAACTACTTGGTGGGGGTATCATATGATGCCCCCCACACCCTACAGGAGTAGGACAAGGACTTTCCTGAACAACCGGTATGGCAGGGTCACAATTCAATTCATGAGAATATGAGGAGATGAGAAGAACATGAGCAGTATGATCACTACTCTCTTCAGGAACAGAGTGCATAACTAAAGCCAGAGCCAAGCCAACACTCTTTTCAACCAATGGCTGGTCGGGACCAAACACAAGAGAGTCATGCTTAGGAAGAGAAGGATGGAAAAGAGATGAATCCAGGTCAATCTATTTACCAACGAGGAGAGGGTTAGAAAAAATCCTTTAATAACCAACAGGAAGTTGGGGTAGAGTTGTAAGCTTTTCCAAAACTTTGGAAGCATTATCTATAAGAGGACAAAGGTGAAGAAAATTTTCTCCTTCACATAACCTACATGGGAATTTAATTTTTCCTCTCTTCTTACCATCACTAGCTAAAGGTGTAGCATCGACATGATTTACAAAAGTTGATGGGGATGGTCGATCTAGATTTTGAGGCCATACCTCTAAGACTTTGGGAATACTAGGACAGTCTCGAAGGAGATGGTCACCCTTACATAGCCTACAAGGGAATTTTAGCTTCCGCAAAAGATCCAAAGGTTTCTCGACAGGAAGTGCATTTGTAGTAATAGTTGTACGATTGGCCTCTCCCTTATCTGACTTCTTCTTCTTCATCTCCTTCTTCTTCTTCTTAGCCTCCCTATTACCGGATTTCAAACTTTCACCAAGCAAAATAGAAGAGGAAGATGAAGAAATAGGGGAAGAAGGGGAGAGTTCAACCTTAGAATCAATGTGATCTGGTTCAAATGAAGGAGATGGATGGATAGGAGTCAGGACACTCGGGACCACCGAGATAAAACATAGCTAGATAGGTAAACCAATGGTTAACCCGGGGAGGGACAATGTTGCCATATAAGGAGCACCAGCATTTCAAAAATAAGGAAAAGGACCAGGATTCCCATCCGAGAGGAATCCCTTAATAGTAGACTGGAGAAATGTTATCATTGGAATCGACCTGAAATAATCACTAAGGAAGATAACTTTAACTAGGAATATTTCATGGGTAGTTAATTTTAATACACTCAAACAAAACTTTGCCTTTTGATATTTTGAGAGTCGAGAAAAGGGCAAAATGTGACTCTAGTTACTTCCAGTGTTAAAGAGTTCGAAAGGACAAGTGCTCAGTGAACTTTTAAATTTAAAGAGTTAAAAAGACCAGAATGGCTGCTCAAGATAATCTAGGCAAAATGGATTACCAAGTAACCATGAACTGCGGAATACCTCCTGGCGAACTGAGAAGTACGGGCAGGCAATCTCCCCAAATGTTGTGTTCGGTGTATCACATTTACAAGGAAGCAAACTTGGCTTCCTTTTGATAAAGGATTGAAAACTTAGTGGGGTCTCCCTTTATATACACAATGGTATGGGGAGCACAAGTCCATACTAGCGTTGTCTAATACCGAAGCGAACGACAGTTGCTAGGTTTAAAGACACCGGAACATATCTCTAGCCGAGACCTTGTTACACAGCATTTTGTCACTATCCCTATGCTCCCCATTCCTTGACCTTGGAGGACCTCTACAGTGAACCCCGTATGCTTTGCCTTCATGAAGAAACTCCCATTGTTTCCTTCTTCATGAGCATATAAAATCCCTTTTGCACCATTTCCCTTGAAACTTATGTTTTTCCCAGTTTACAAGGCCAACACTAATGACCTTTGTCTCCCCCGTGCCGATGCCTAGAGATTAACACTATTCCTAGTGTCGATTGGTGTGACTGAGCTATGTTCCAGTTGTGTCAGTCCTATTATGGAAAGTTTTTTAAATTAGAGTCAAAGCTTCCAGCTCTAGAAGCTTTGTAACAGAAGTTCGGTAAATTGTTTGGCTAGATGGGGTCGAGAATGACAGTTTGGGCTCCTATAATGATGGAACTACCTCAAGGAATAAGTCCTTCTCCCATAAGAAGAGGATCCATCTCCCATCCATATTTCCTATATAAACCTTCCTTCTTCCCAAGCACAAGCTAGTGAGAGTGTTCGCTGAGTGTGAGTATACTATTTTGATTAGACAAGCAAGCTATTACTAGTTGTAGCCATCTAGTTGTTTGGGGAAGAAGTGTGTTTGGTTTGGAGTGAAGTCTAAAGGGAAAAGCCTTTAAACTATTGTTGTTTGAAGGCATCATTTAGTGCTAGAAGAAGTGTGTGGGAACCTAGTCTTGTCAAAGGAAGATTGTGACCTCAAGAAGAATGGTTGTAATCTCTCTTTGGTATTAATATATGCAACTATCGATTGATTTACCACATGTTTTTTAATATTATGTATCCATGTATTAATGTTTCTTGACTTATTAAGTAGGTTGAATTGCAATTTGTCTATTATTATGTTTGTGTGTTGTTTTTGTTTACTTGTTTTAGGAGCTTGAAGAAGGAAGTGGGAGATTGTTGGAGCGAGCAAGCGAGGACATCATCAAGGAGGATAAGTGACCAGGAGGTAGTCCCTATTGATTGATTCTAACCTAAGGAAATATTCCATAGAATGTATCTATTGTGGCTAGATCCATTATCGGGCTAGGGGAATTCGTTCATGTCCGCACTTATAATTTTACTTCACCAAAAATTGGCAACCATACTGGGGATCCCAATTATTTTGTTTGTTTGGGATTTCATGATTTAGTGAGAACTTTTCTAGTTTCACCTTTTCCCTTTGTTTCCATTTCTTTTCTCCTGCTTGCTTGCCTGAGTCTAAAATTCGTAGTACCAATTCTGGTCCCTATTTCAAAAAAAAAAAAAAAATTCCTTAGCTCCCTTGATTAGTGCGCTTAATTCGCTAATAATCACGTCGATCAGCATAAGTTGTTGATAAAAGGTTGCACCAACTAGCCTCCAGCACTTGTTGTCAGTTAGGAAGTCGTGTCGATGCTTGTAAGTAGAGATTAGGGCTTGACCCCAATCTTGGCCAGTGTGTTCTTCTCTTGTGATTTCGACCCCGTAAGCCTTTTGGATCGTCTTCTCCCTGACTAGAAAGCTTCATTTAGCTTGCTTTATGTACTTGCCTGGTTTAGTCCACCCTCTTATGTGTTAAGTCTAGCCCTGTGTGAAGTTCATTTTTATTTTTTTGTGAATCCCTTGATCGGTGCTAGTTTTGGTCAAAAAGTCACACCAATCAGCCATCAGCACTAGTTGTAGTACTAGTAATTTGTGTCGATCGACACTACTTTTGGCCCAAAATTCACTCTTGTCTCAGGCGTAAGAAAAAATTAGAATTTCTCCCATTCTAGTGCTAGTGTGCCTTGACCCCAGACTCTCTTCTTCCTCCTAGAAGTGACTAGTATGCTTTGTTTTCAATTGAATGAGTGAAAGAGTCTCATTTGTTCTCTTATTTCAATTGTCTCTTTTCTCTTTCCAACCATAGATTACATTGCTTGGTTTTTCTATTGAAGCATTTATGTGTTTGGTTTGTTCGATTCAGGGAAGAAGTTGCTTTTATTTTCATTTATAATGCTTCGGATTTGATTGATGCTTGTTTGTTCGGATTTGTGGAAATTTTTAGTTAAAGTGCTTTATGTGAAAGATTCATTTTGCATTTTATGAAAAGGAGAACATCATTCTAGTTTACTTAAGCAAAAATATTACATTAGTAGCGTTATTGAGAAGCCAGATTTGCATCATCATAAGCATTGGAAATGAAATAAACTTCTTATGTTGTTATAGGAAGATTAAGTGCATTTACAGGATTTATTAGAGAAATATTTCATTCTTTGATTGTTGCATTGGTTTTGTGTTCTCTATCTCTCAATTAGTGATAACTTTCATCGAAGACCAAGATCTCTTTTCTCGTATAGCTACATGTAGGAGCTTTTTTCAGATGGCAATGGTAGGGCCTTGTAACTAAAACCTAATTCAAGATCACCTGTTAAAATTTATTGAATTAACCTAAGGAGGCATTGAAACTTAATGCTCACATTTAGTGGTCTAGGCTAGAGACGTGTTTTGGCGTCTTTAAACCTAGCAGTTGTCATTAGCTTTGGCATTAGACAACGCTATTACAAATTTGTGCTCCCTGTAGCATCGATTATATAACAGGAGACCCCTCTAGGATACAATCCTTTATCCATAGAAAACCGAGTCAGCCACCTTGCAAACCTGATACTCCGAACACATAATTCGGGGAGATTGCCTGCCCGTGCTTCTCGGTTTGCCAAGAGGTATTATGCAGTTCATTTTTCCCTAGTAATCTTGTTTACCTAGATCATCTATAGAAGTGATTTGATATTTTTGACTCATTAAACTGAAAATATCATCAAGCAGTTGTCCTTTCAAGGTCGTTAACTTCAAAAGAGACTAGAGTCACCTTTTTCCCTTTTCTTGACTCTTAAAACATGAAAAGGCAAAGTTTTGTTTCAGTGTTCTAAAATTAACTTCCCATGAAATATTCCTAGCTAAAGTTATCTTCCTTAGTGATTCTTTAGGGTCATTTCCAATGGAAACATCTCTAGAGTCTACTAGTAAAGGATTCCCCTAAGATGGGAATCATGTTCCTTTCCTTCTTTCAGAAATGTTGGTGCTCCTTATATGGCAACATTGTCCCTCCCTGGGTTAACCATTGGTTTACATGTTTGGTTGCTTTCAACTTCGGTGATCCCAAGAGTCCTAACTCCTGTCCAAATCTCTCCTTCATTTGAATCATGTCACGATGTTTCTAAGATTGACCCTTCGCCTTCTTCCCCCATTTCTTCCTCTTCCTCTTCTACTTCACCTAGTGAAAGTTTGAAATCCAGTAACCAGGAGGGTAAGAAGAAGAAGAAGTTATATTTAAGTGAGAGGCCAACCATGTAGCTATTACTCCAAATTCACCTCCCATTGACAAACCTTCTAATCCTACATGAAAGGTCAAATTCCCTTATAGGTTGTGTAACGGTGACCATCTCCTTCGAGATTGTCCTGGCATTCCTAGAGTCTTAGAGGTATGGTCTCAAAACCTGAACCGACCATCCTCGTCGACCTTTGGAGATCAAGTTGATGTTACACCTTTAGCTAGTGATGGTAAGAAGAAGGGAAAGATTAGATTCCCCTATAGGTTATGTGAAGGAGAGAATCTTCTTCACCTTTTTCCTCTTATGGATAAAGCTTCCAAGCTCCTGGAAAATCTTGCAACTTGTCAACCCCAACTTCCTGTTAATTATCAGAGGATTTCTTCTTCCCTCTCCCAGTTGGTAAAGAGATTGACTTGGATTCATCTCTTTCCCATCCCACTCTTCCTAAGCGAGACTCTCTTGTGTCTGTTCTCGACCAACCATTGGTCAAAAAGAGTGTCGACTTGGTTCTGCCACCAGTTTCTCACTCTGTTTCGAAAGAGAGTAGTGATCATATTGCTCATGTTCTTCTTGTATCCTCATATTCTCATGCATCGACGAGTGACCCTCCCATCCCAGTTGTTCGAAAGAGTATTTCTCCTTTTCTTGTATAGCATGGGGGCAATCGTATGATACCCCCACCAAGTAGTTATGTCTTCTCTTTCGATTGGGGTCCACTGAGGAACCAATCAACCTTTAGGGATCCTTCCAAAGTTCCCTATTACATTGGGAGGAAAGATCATCTATATAGTAGTCCAAGGTCCATTAGATTTCAATATTCTCCTTGGACAAGACTATGTTTATCTCATGGGATCTCTTGTTTCTTCGCTTTTCCATGTGGTTTGTTTTCTGCATGAAGGGAGAATAGTGACCATTGATCAATTGTCATTCATTGGTAACCAGGCGCATGCTTTGCAACCATCATCCCCTATTGGCTCTTGTTTGCAAGAAATACCTTCCCCGCCACAGGTTAATTATGTGGCTACCTATTCTGTCTCTACATCTGCTGATAATCACACAAATGGTATAGTACATTATGTACTCAAGCCATTGGAACCCAATCTATCTTTGGTACCAAATGACATGTATTCCTACTGGAGTGTGGTCCTACCGTCTAGTGAATACCTCCTGGGAGCCATGGTCTTGTATGGTCCATGAACAATTGTATGAGGATAGTTATTTTACTGTTTCAACCTCATTAAAAACTAAAACAAAGGGTGTGACGATAGTTCCTACTCTTGTGTCAACTTCGTTAAAAAATGAAACAAGGAGCCATGAAGTTGGTTCCTTGTCTTGTGTCAACCTCATTAAAATATGAAACAAGGGATGAGCATAGTTCCTTGTCTTGGGGAAAAATCGTTAAAAAATGAATCAAGATATCCGAGGATAGTTTGTTCCTATATCAACCTCGTTAAAAAATGAAACAACTCCCTTTTCAGAATTGAGTCTTTGATTAAGATCTCGTAGAATCACTATCGAGTCTTTCTAAGATCCCGAAAGTGAACCTTCATTATATCCACCCGGTTGATTGAAATGAAGCTTGGGGGGCATGTACGCCGTTTGAATCATTATGCTGGGGGCATGCAAACTTATAGCGAGCATAGTTTTTCATTTCAAGCTTGTGTAAACATGAAACCAAATCCAAGCAGAGTTCTCCATGGTTCAAGCTTGTGTAAACATGAACCCATGCCCAATTTACATCTCGTGATTGTTGTTTTTATCAACTAATTTCTACTAGATGAGCCTTGGTCATTTCATTCCATTGCCACCATATCTTTGGCCAATCATATGCTTTCTTGGTTATTTTTTATTTCCTGAGGAATTGTAGTAATGAGTGGTTTTATTAGCCAACCTCTTGACCATTACATGATTTGAGTAGTTCCTCCATTGCCAGAACCAGTTTCTACCCTTTATACCACTCATTCCTCTAGGGTGAGTCATGTTTCAACTCTTTTCTTGACTCGTAAAACTCATATGAAAAGATTGCCGACTATTTTTCCCTTTTGACTCGTAAAAGAGAATAAAATGGGGGGTCCACTTTCAACTCTTCTCCGACCCTTCAAAAGTGAAAATACAGTCGAGCCCTTATTGTTTCGAAGTTTTTAACACATGCAAATGTCATGCGCCCAGTATAATTTTACCCCTCAATCGAGCTAGGAGCCACTGTTTAAGAAAAAGGTACTCCTTGACTAAAAGCGTCAAGCGGTTCTCTCAAGTATTGATTTCTACCTTTTCGAGCTCGAGAGACACAAAAGAGAAAAAAGAGACCATTTGGAGTTTTATTTTACATATCTTTTTCAAACTCTCTAAATGTGAAAAAGATACCAAGTTATACCTTTGTCGGACTCATTAAACTATTAAACGACATCAGATTCGTCGCCGTGACGAACACGAGCTTCTCCTTCCTAGGGCTTGTTAAACTTACTATGTCGGATTCATCCAAAGGATGAACTTAGAGCGCAAGCATATTCTATATCCTTCAAGCTTGCGATTAAAAAATAATTAGGGTACTTTCCAGAAATGGTGGGGGAAAATTTGGAAATCTATCGAGTCATGTCGGCAGCTCACTCTTGAACATGAGACTCTTTGCTTCGTGTCGGGTTGGGACATCCTTCTTTACATCGTTGACCTTCTTGGGTTTGGGACATTCATTTTTTCCTTCCATTTCATCTCTCCCATGTCATCATGACCACTGATCCCATGAATCCAAAAGTTGCCAAACTTCGAGTTGTGTCGCTGACATGTTCAAGAGTTGTCCTTCTACAGTTACACTTACCTCTGATTCTCTGTATCATTCAAAATAATTTTCATCCTCTTGTCTCGTGTCGATGATGTGGGATTCATTATGGACCTCCTTCAACACGGTCACATTCCGTCAACATCGACTCATTATCCAGGAAGTTGAACGAGAGACTCCCTTCTAGTACCTTGTAGCTTGCATGCCCTAATGGCAAGTTCTTCGCACTTGACAACTAGTTCACATCATTGGTTTCCGATCGAGTGATTTCACAGGTGTTCGACTTTAGTTCCTATATTCACATTCTGTGAATGGTGCTGATAATACCTTGAGGAACATTGTCATTATTGGTGGTTTCTCTCGCACTTGTTAACAATTTACATCATTACTGGTAATCAAGTGACTTTCTAGCATGTTCAACATCGACACATCTATTCGCATGTTAGGATATGTACTTTGATAGGGCTATGTTAGAGCACAAGACCCTTGACTCAAATCACATAAGTATAGGTTGCACAGTGGTGTGACATGGTTTATGATGATATGCATGTCTCTTTCAGATGGCTGGCTACGACCAGACCATAAGTTATCATGTGCGATCCTTCTCTATATTGGATGGTTGCGACCATACATTGGTTTCATTATGATCCTCTTTGACGGATGGCTACACCCATACCTGGATCCATTTATATTATCATTCTTTGGATGTGTGCATCCATGCCACGATTCATGTATCATTTGACAGAGATCTCAGTTTATGTATATGCATCTATACTTGCTTGCACGTTTTCCGATGGCAGACCAGTTCCCCACACTAATTTATAAAGCATTTCATCCCTCACTCCGGCTCAACCTTCACGCTTAGGGGGCATCTGTTACACATTATTTTGTCACTGTCCCTCTACTCCTCGTTCCTTGATCCTGGAGGACCTCTAAAGTGAACCTTGCATGTTTTGCCTTCATGAAGAAACTCTCATTGTGTCCTTCATCATGAGCAGATAAAATCCCTTTTGCACCATTTCCCCTGAAACTTCTGTTTTTTCCAGTTTAAAAGGTCAGCGCTAATGACCTTTATCTCTCCTACATCGATGTGCAAAGATTAGCACTATTCCCCACACCAATCAGTTTGACTAAGCTATGTTCCAGTCACACTGATCCAATTATGGAATTTGTTTTTAAATTAGAGGTGAAGCTTCCAGCTCTAGAAGGTCCATAATGGAAGTCGGGTAAATGGTTTAGCGGGATGGGGTCAAGGATGACAGTTTGGGCTCCTTTCCCATATAATGACGGAACTACATCAAGGGATAATTACTTCTTCCATAAGAAGATGATCCATCTCCCATCCATATTTCTTATATAAACCTCGCTTCTTCCCAAGAACAAGCTAGTGAGAGTGTTGGCTAAGTGTGAGTATACTATTTTGATTAGACAAGAAAGCTATTACTATTTCTAGCCATCTAGTTGTGTGGGGGAGAAGTTTGTTTGGTTTGGAGTGAAGTATAAAGGGAAGAGCCTTCAAACTATTGTTGTTTGAAGCCATCATGGAATGCTAGTAGAAGTGTGTGGGAACCCGGTCTTGTTAGAGGAAGACTGCGACATCAAGACGAATGGTTGTAATATCTCTTCGATATAAATATATGCAACTATCGATTGATTTCCTACATGTTTTGCAATATTACATATCCATGTCTTAATGTTTCTTGACTTCTTAAGTAGGTTGAACTGAAATTTGTCTATTATTATGTTTGTGTGTTGTTGTTGTTTACTTGTTTGAGGAGCTTGAAGAAGGAAGTAGGAGATTGCTAGAGTGAGCAAGCGAGGACACCATCAAGCAGGATAAGAAACCAAGAGGTAGGCCCTCTTGATTGATTATAACCTAAGGAAATCTTCCATATAATGTATCTATTGTGGCTAGACCCATTATCAGGCTAGAGGAATTCGTTCGTGTCTGCAATTATAATTTTACTTCACCACAGACCTCTAAATGTGAGTGTTTAGTTTCAAATGCGACTAAGGCTAATTGAATTTTTTTTAAAGGTTTATCTTGAAATTAAGTCTCATTTTTTTAGGCCCTATTGATGTCATCTGAAAAATTCTTATGTGCAACTATATCAGACAAAACCATTTCAATTCTTACACTAATTGAGAGAAGAGAAAACAATCAATGTGACAAACAAGCAACCGAAAGTAAGATGAGTCTTCACTAATTCGCTTTTCAAAATGAAATAATGAAATTTTTTTCCACTTCCCACTCTTCCTAGAAGATGCACTTCAACTAATCCTTTTAAGAGTGAAATAAGTTCATTTCATTTCATATTCTCATGATGATGCAATTCTAGCTTTCAGTGATGCTACTCAATGCAACATATTAATTAATCAAACTAGATTATTTCATTTCATATTCTCATGATGATGCAATTCTAGCTTTCAGTGATGCTACTCAATGCAACATATTAATTAATCAAACTAGATTGGTATTTTCTTCAATGGAGTGTTAAAATGAATCTTTCACATAAACATTTCAATGAACATTTCCAGACACCCAAACATCAATCAAATGCAAAGCATGATAACAATAACTCCTTCAAACCAAATGAAAATATTCAACCGAAACAAACCAAGCAATGTGACCTATGCTCAGAAAAGAGATGTTCAACAAGAGAAGAGTAAACAAAACTTTTTCACTTGTTCAATTGAAACCAAATAAAGATAGATGCAAGGACTATAATATGAAATGCATGAAGCAGCAAACCAACAACTTGACTCAATGAGTAGAAAAACAAATGAATGGACAATGATCTAGATGCCCTAGGAACACAAACCATCCAAAAACTCAAAAAATTAAGTAACGAAATCTCAAACCAATCAAGAAAACAAATCAAGCCAACAAAGTATTCTAGCCAAGGGAAATAAAGGAAAATAAGCCAATAATCAGAATTAATGAGGACAAGTCACACTGGAAATGATTTAAGAGAAACCATGATTTTAACCTATAGGCATCGGTGTGACTATCTTACTAGAAACAAGTGCCAGAAGGGGTCGTGGCATGATTGTTCAAGAGGAACTCGTGCTGGTCAATGCTACTGTTAGAAAATTGATAGCACTAATCTAGTGATTCAAAGAAAAAAGAAAATTTTCCACAAACCAAAACTACACCTGTCACTCTAAATTCAAGAATCAAAGCAATAGATAACTCGAAGTACATATTACACAAGAGAAAGAGTGAAATGAGAAAAGTTGTCACAAATAATGAAATGAAAAACAATCCAAAGAGAGGGATGGATCCCCAGTGGAGTCGCCAATTTTTGGTGTAGGAATATCCTCTCTGCGAATAAATATGATCCCTCTAGCCCAAGAAAGTGGGTCTAGCCACAAACAAGACAATCTGACATAATTTCCCTTAGATTGAGAATGGATAAGATCCTATGTCTTGTATTGCTAATCCTTGTTTGATGAAGCCCTTGTGTCTTTGCTCTAACAATCAGCTCCTTAATGTTAATCAAGCACCTGAAACAAATAGACAAGTAACCAAAGCACACATGATAGCATACAATATATTCAACCTACTTAAGATGCTAAGGAGTCTTAATCTACCAAATAGCATATGCAATTGATATAGGAAACAAAATATCAGTTGTATTATTATTATGAAAAAGAGGAAAGTACAACCTTCACCTTAGCATTGCAAGTCTCCTTCGACGTGTCCAGGTTCCAGCACCACTGTTAGCATCTCATGATTCACCTCAAATAGTGTAATTTCAAGGATTCTTCCTCTGTGCTTCAAACCAAACAAACTGCAAGCTTATTCTCCCTTTACAAGCACAAACTAGAAGGCGAAGACACTCAAGATGGCTATCAAGACTTTGCAGATTATTCCAGTCATGTCATTAGCTAGCTGAGGTTGGAAAAGGAGGAGTTTATATAGATTTATATAGGGGAAATGGATTCTCTTATGATGGGAGAGGCCTTATCCCTTTTGGTTTGTTCCATTTTAATAGGGGAAAGAAGCCCGAACAGTCTCTCTCGTCTCTATCTCACATAAACATTTACCAGATTTCCATTCACAAAGCTTCTAGACCTGGAAGCTTCAACTCCATTTTTTTAAAATATCCAAAAGAGGGTCAAAACGGGTCATGAATGGATCACCAATGTCGTTCAGCACTAGGCCCAGGGTTAGACTCTACAAATCAATGCAGGGAAGAAAATGAGTGACAACACTGGTCTTGAAACCTGAGTTTGAAGCAATATTCTTAGGAAATGATGTAAAAGGGAAATGCTCTGCAAATGAAGAGTGATGTAGGGACATGTTCTTCATGATAGGAAAACACATGAGGGTCACTATGGGGGTCCTCCAGGATGAAGGAATGGGGAGTATAGTGACAGTGACAAAATGTTGTGTAACACACCTTTACGTTGCTTTAGACTTGTATATCCAAAGTCTCTCTTCTTCTATTTAAAATTTTGTTGAACCTTGATAATGTATCGGTACACCGTGCCGAGTGAGGAGATGTATAAGAAGTCCAAGTCATCCTGGATGTACCTGTATAGACAACCATGGTACTCGAGTACCAAATATCTCTCAGAATCTTTGATACCGAACTTCATGTGAAGGCTACGAAATCAATTAGTAAACTTTGGCACGTCTTGGTCCCTTCCCTATTGCAGCATTCTCTACTCTATGTATTTATCCTCATAGCTCCTGAAGAGGTAGTACTTCTCCTTGATGGCATCCCAGAATGAATTCCAAGGTTGTGCAACTGAAAATAGTGAAGGTGTACTTTCTTCCTTCTTCTCACAATAGGTTTCCCACTAGTCCTTGATGTGAAAATTCCTGAATCAAACATATTAGAAACCCCTACTGCAATTACTGGTTTACCTCCTACTTGTTCTTCACATTAACAAGTTATTTAATTGCATAAACATCAAAGTAAACAATATTGCAACCTTCACAAATATACAGATCATGCACTGAAATAAACTGAGACAATAACACAAGGGACACTGTTACTTTTGGACAATTATCCCTAGAAAAACCCAATCTGAGAAAACTGTTGCAACATATAGAGGGTTTGTATTATTAAGAAAAAATTCTTGAATACAACTAGGGTGCCAGAAATGGATCACCCAATAGAGAATATCCTCGGCAATAGTACCTCTATCCGAAGATAAACATTCTGCCAAATTAGCAACTAGATTATCAAACCCCACAATGACTCCGATAGTTCCTTATGCTGGATAGTGAAAGCTACTCCAAACACTACTTTGGAACTGCGTCACTCCTCCAAGATTTGTGTCACCCTCTCCCGGATCAAAATTGGTTGATCTACTCTGACTTTTTCCCACAGAATCTTCTCGGCACTGCCTACGAATCCCTCTACGAATTTTGCATCAGCCTCTATGTTTTTTGTATCAGCCTCTACGGCTTCTGTGTCACCATCTATGGCCCTTTCGGTCATCTCCGTCAGCTCCTATGACTTTTGTGTCAACCCTTCTAGGGCCTGCGTTGTCTCTCCCGAAATTGCACTACCTTTCTACTATGTATTCTTCAGCCTCCTATTGAAGTGCCCCTCACTACAACTATTCACTTGCTCGATTTCCTCAACAAACCTCACCTCAAAAAATCGAACTAATTGATCTCCCTTAGTGTGTCTCCGATGAACCCTCAACCCTCCTCTTATACCTTTCTAGTTGACGAATCAACATCCGAGATTAAGTCCCTAGTCAACGGCTAAGATGAGAACTAGATTGATCCTCATCACTTAGAAATTTCTCACCGATATTTTATTAATACACATTAATATTTTTATTTTCCTAAGTTTAGACTTAGAAACCCATTAAAAATATTAATTATTTTAATAACTCCTCATCCGAGTGGAATTTCTCCAAACTATTTCTAGGTCCCTGAGATGTCATGTGCCTTAGCGTCTCCATCAAATGTCATGGCTAGATCACATCTAATGCTACCCAAAATCAACACTCCCTCTTAGCGAGGAATGTGCTCTTACAATGCTTCACCATAGAAGCATCACACTGATTCTCCACATTGGTCCTCTGTGCTTATGCTTGGCCTACTGCCCCACATCCACTGCACTGCTATTTCCTGTACTACTTCCCATGACACTCCCACTACCACTAGTACATCTGTATTGTAGCTCCCTCTTAAAATGGTGTCCATGCTGCACATAACATTGCCACTACTAATTGTTGCACTGCAACTCAGTTACTGAGATGTAAGTAACTCACCTCACCCAAATACTGAAATCCTAGTATTTCTGGAAGCCTTGTGATGTTGAAGCTACCTTTGCTGCTATATTGTGCTCCCTCTACTGCCATAGTACTACTGCAACCTCTTTTATGCCTCTTGCACTGTCGCAACCTCCACTGCACTGCTATAGACTCCTGAACTCTAGCATTGCCTTGTCACTCGATCACACCTTGCTCTACCTGACACCTATCATCATGATATTGTCTTTAATGGATCTTGTAGCTGGATGTGATCCAAGAGTTTGGGTACCTCAAGATCCTACCCCCCTTCTATAGTCCTCTCAGCTACAGCTCCAAGTCTCCCTACCTCTTCTCTAGAGATGCATGACCACTCATTGCAAAATTGTCATCAGTCATGACATCTTTCTCCACCTTTATTGGAGCAGCCTTTGAGTTGGAAGCTTCTCCCTTTCCTTTCTTCCTGGAGAACTTAGAGGAAAATTGTCCAAGTTCCCCATAGTAGAAGCACTTGACTTTGGATACATTTTTCTCCTTCCTATTTTGAACCCCCTGTTGTCTCGTTGATGTGGGAGCTACATCCTCCTCCTCCTCCTTCTTGATTTGAACTCCCTTACTGCTACTCCCTCCTTGGTTAATATCCTGAGCTCTTCCTGTTGAAGAGCTACCCACATCTCCTCCAAACTGGGGAGAGTTACCCTACCCAAAATGGTTTGTAAAAATGTCTCACACTCCTCAAAGAGTACATTCATGGTAGTCTTGACAATGAACTCTGGATCCGATGTAGATCCCATGGAAGTAAGCTAGTCGTGAATCCCTTGCATCCTGAGAAGAAAGGAATCTATCTCCTCCCCTTTCTACATATGGTATGACCTCAGCTGATTCTCCAAAAACATATTTTGTTCCATAGAACAACCCTGGTATAAGGTGGTCAGGGTCTCCCACATCTCCCTTGTTGATGATTTCTCAGCAATATGTATTATTACATGATTCTTGACCCCATCTAGGATAATGAATTTTTCCTTTTCTTTGGCTTTCTCATACTTCTCATTTGCATTAGGTTCAACTAGGACAACTACTATTTTTAGGGCATAGTCCTTGATGCAATGTCTATCGAGGATTGCTAGGATCCTGGCCTTCCAGATGACAAAATTGGAAGCCCCATCCAATCTGTCCTGATCCATCAATCCATTAATTACCATATTGGCTCATCTTCTCTAGAATCCCTCTGAGTCATGATTTCCCTCTCAGAAATCCTCCAACCAACTATCGAATCAATCCTCTCCAATCCTTCTCTTCCGCTACAACCTGGACCTAGATTTCTTAGATAGAAATATGTTGAGGTAGTGCTTCCCTCTACCTTGGTTCAGTATCCTTAGACATCGTTATGCACTAACAAAAACACTATCCCACCAACACCTCAAATCGAAATATGGGCAGCTCCCTTAGCCCCAGAAAGTGAAGAATTTGAGCCCTTCTAGCTCTGTGCAATCACATTGAGAGATGGATTAGCTCCTCCTGGCTACTGCAACAATACTTCCTAGCTCAGAAATATGACTTGGCACTGCATAAGCTTGATATTCCTCCCTCTTCCTCTTCACTCACCTAGACAGCTGACACAACTGGTACGTGGGATCCTACTAGCTACTGCATCACCTTCACCTCGCTGAGAGTGCTAATGCATGTGCTACGTGAGCCTCTGCATCAAATTCTCTGCATTGTGTCACTCCTTCTACGTTTCTAGCACTATAACATCGCTATTACTCAAGACAGCTGCTTTTCTGCTACAAATTCTCTAGATTTGTTGGCTGGTGTCTTCAGTCGGTTATGATTTGCAATCACTCTGATACCATGTGAAAATGCATGAATATAACACATCAGAAAACCCTACTGTAATAATCTCCTACTTGTTCTTTACATTAACAAGTTATTTAATTTCATAAACATCAAAGTAAACACTAGTGTAGCCTTTATAAATACACAAATGATGCACTAAATAAATTGGGAATATAAGATAAGGTACATCGTTATTTTTGGACAATCATCCCTAAAAAAACCCAATTTTCGAAAACCGGTGTAGCATATAGAGGGTTTGTATTATTAATCATATTTACTTAATACAACTATGATGCTAGAAATTTCTCACCCAACAGAGAATATCCTTAGCAGTAGTACCTCTATCTGGAGATAGATATTCCACCAAATCAGGAACTGGATGATCAAACCCCACAATGACTCCAATTGTTCCTTATGTTGGACAGTGAAAGCTACTCCAAGCACTACTCTGGAACTATGTCACTCCTCCAAGAGCCATGTCACCCTCTCCTAATTTAGAATTTATTGATATTCTCTTATTCCGTCCCACAGAATATCCCTGGCGCTACCTCTGAAGCCCTCTACGGCTTCTGCATAAACCTCTATGACCCTCAATGTCCTCTGCGTCAACTTCTACATGCTCTACTTCATCCATTCTAGGGTGTGTGATATCTCTCCCGGCATTGCACTGCCTCTCAACTATGTATTCTTAGACCTCCTGTGAAACTTCCCATCACTTCAACTGATCACTTCCTCGATTTCCTCAACAAATCTCGCCCTAGAAAATTGAACTGACCGATCTCTCTTAGTGTGTCTCCAACTGACCCTCAAGCCTCCTCTTATACTTTTCCTGTTGACAAATCAACGACTGAGATTAAGTCCCTAATCAACGGCTAAGATTAGAACTGCCTTTATCCTCATCACCTAGAACTTTCTCACCCATTTTTTATTAATACACACTAATATTTTTACTTTCCTAAGTTTAGAATTAGGAACCCATTAAAAATATTAATTATCTTAATAACTCCTAATCTAGGTGGAATTTCTCCAAACAGTTTATGGGTCTTAGATATTTCATGTGCCTTAGCCTCTCCACCAAATTTCATGGCTAGAGAACATCCGATGCTACCTAAAATCAACACTTGATGTTGGCAGCGACTTTGAGAAGTGAAAACGTAATCTTTTCCCAGATGGAAAAATCATGAATAGAAAAGTATCCCTCTAACATATTTAACCATTTATCTATGATGTTTCCTTCTATCTGACCTTCAGATATGTGGATGTCGAAGTGTTATGAAACCAGCTCAAGAAAAGATAGAAACGATAGATCAACGCCTTAGAATTCAGCCTCTTCGAGGGGGCAACCTCCTTTACATTACATAAATGAACAATTCTTGGATGATACAAATGAAAAGACCTCCTTTCTATATATAGGAGTCTAATGGATCATAACATAATCAGAGCCGTCATAACAATAATAATGTAAGGGCACAATAATAACAATAGTGGGCTTCTATGGGGTACATTAGTAACAATATGGGCACTACATGGGTACATCAATAGAATAAGTGGGTTGTACTAATAACAATAAGGGGTTACACTAGTAGTATAGGGGCCTAACATGCCCCTCTCCTTCAAAAAGCGTTGTCCTCAACGATTGAGTAGTTCTTGATGCTTCTGTATAAAATTATTGTCCTCCCATGTGGAATCTTCAGCAGGTAAGTTCTTCCACTTGATGAGATACTCTGCAATTGATTGATTTCGTAGTTGTCGGGTTCTTGTTTCTGTGACTGCTCTAGGTTCCAATATGATTTTTCCTTCCTTTTCAATATCTGGCAATATTGTTTGAATTGGGATATTTTGCAAGTTTTGAATAAGTGGCCATACTTCTTTGTCCTTCTTCCATTCATCCCTTGCTTCGTTTATCCAATGTGGTTGGATAATAGAAATAGCACAAGACAATGCTTCCACATCCTCATCCTTGAAGAGTCTTCCCATTCGGTAAGGTCGCCATTTTTTAAATGCATGTAGTATTGCCAACGCTTCCTTCTCATAAATAGCTTGCTTTAGATGTAGCAATAAAAATACCCAATCACCTACATCAAAACATTTTTCACTATGATGTTGATCTACCTGTTGTTTCATTTGATTTTGCACCGAAGTGGCTCTATCCTTTAAAAGTTGGAGAACTTGTTGTTGATGCTCGATGTGATCTTTCACTGCTTGAACCTTTTTCTTCTTGATATGTCCTTCTATCTTTAGATTTTGAGGAGTGGTAATTTCTTCCAATCCTTTACAAGATATGGTCGGATTCATTTCTTTATGCTTGATGTGATCTTTCACTTCTTGAACAATTTTCTTCTTGATATGTCCTTTTGTCTCGCTAGTTTGAGGAGTGGTAATTCCGACCAGTGAATTACAAGATATGGTTGGATTCATTTCTTCTTTCTGGATGTGATCTTTCACTTCTTGCACCTTTTTCTTCTTGATATTTCCTTCTATCTTGAGAGTTTGAGGAGTGGTCATTCTTGCCAATAGTTTACAAGATATGCTCTGATTCATTTCTTTTGTCTTTGGGGTCGGGTCCTGGCATATATCCTCTTCTTTTGATGTTTCTTGATCCTTTTCTTCCTCCTCTTCATACTCTATGTAAAATAATTTATTCTCAGCACACTTATGACCTTTAGTGCATTTGCTATCACAATTGTAACAAATCCCTTTTTCTCTTTTTTCTTCCAGTGTTGTGGTGTAACCCTTGTAGGTTGTCGAAGGCTAGGAGGAACAACACGTCCATCTTTATAGTTGTGAGAGGTAGACTTCCTTGTTGCCATAATTTTACTTTCAAATATGTCACATAGCCCTTTTACTCTTTCCAATTGTTGTGGTGTTGCTCTAAAGAAGGTGTTGCTCTTTGTATCCTCATAATGTGCTATCATTTCCTCCATGAGAATTGACCACGTAACAAGTTTTTTACGAGAACAAAGCCCTTTATACCATAAAAATTGATCTGGTTCTAAATATGAAGATGCAATACATACCTTTTGTAACAATGGTACACCATGTAGATCAAAATATTGCTCCATTTGAAATATCCAATTTACCGGATCCTTGCCATCAAACTTCCTCATCTTTCTTTTTCTTGATTTTAGGACCTCGAACTTGAAACGATTGTAACTCTATACTTGCGGATATTTAAGTTCTGAAATTGCTACCTGTAGTAGCCCTCTGTGTCCTCTTTCCAATGCCACTAGTCTTATCCAAATTGGATTCCCCAAAAAAGAGTTATGCACAATCTCCCAAGATGAACTGATTATAGACCTTTCCAGAAGAGAGAACTTGTATGAAGTGCCACGTGTCACTGTTTCAACATTTGACTCTGAAACATATATAAAAGAAAACTACAGTCCGTCATCTTTCTGTACCTTCTTACGAAATTTCAATCCGATGCTCAGAAAGAAAGTTATGACGATTTTCCCCCGGTCACCTATTTTGAGTGTAATTCAGGAGTCTGCAAAAAGACCAACTTCCTCAGATCATATCTCCGAAAATTTCACGCGAAAAGCTCTGAAATTCGGAGCCAAGGTTCCGCGCGATTTCTTCTCAAATGGGTTTTTTTTTGCGACTTCTGAAACGTCACAAAAAAGAAGTTATAGCGAAAATGGCACGATGACCTGTTTGGAGCAGCAAAACCCTAGAATCCAAAGCTCTGATACCAAATGTTATGAAACCAGCTCAAGAAAAGATAGAAAAGATAGATCAACGCCTTAGAATTCAGCCTCTTCGAGGGGGAAACCTCCTTTACATTACATAAATGAACAATTCTTGGATGATACAAATGAAAAGACCTCCTTTCTATATATAGGAGTCTAATGGATCATAACATAATCAGAGCTGACATAACAATAATAATGTAAGGGCACAATAATAACAATAGTGGGCTTCTATGGGGTACATTAGTAACAATATGGGCACTACATGGGTACATGAATAGAATAAGTGGGTTGTACTAATAACAATAATGGGTTACACTAGTAGTATAGGGGCCTAACACGAAGTTAACTTGTACCTTACGGGATGTGTCACTTCCAAAGTTGTTGTTGGAAGGAGAAGTGTCACATTTGGGTAACGATTGAGGGATTTGGGTGTTCGGTGTGGAACCCGATTATCTTTTGTATTCAAAGGTTTCAGCCGGATGTATACCCTAGGAAGACTGTACACCCCTCCACGCAGGGGGATGTGGGGGGGGACTTGTCCCCCTCACAAGGGTCCCGGGGGGTAAATCCCCTCCTGCTGGGGGGTCCGAGGGCTAGCGATCCCCCAGCGGGGATTTGGGGGCAATGCCCCCAAAGCTAAAAATAGATGTAAAATTGCCTTGTAAAATTTTATTAATTTCTAGTCAATCTGGGTCATTCATTAGGCAGATGATCTGACGGTAGAAGTTATGTTTAGTTTAGGGTTTTTTTCCCTAGAAGGAAACCCCTCACTATATATGAGGGAATTGTCTTGTGTCTATGTAGATCTGTATTCTGTGTGAGAGAAGAGAGAGTAGATTGAGAGCGAAGAGGGTGCTACAGCGGACCTACTGTAGGTTGTATCTCTTCAGTTTGCTGGATAATATAATAAAAGAAGGGCTGGTTGTTTCTCCGTGGACGCAGCCCAAACTGGGTGAACCACGTATATTTGTGTCTCTCTTGTTTTATGAATTTTTTGTGTTTATATTTCTGCAATATTTTATGTCTTCCATTACTCCATAATATATAATTTTCTAACAAATGGTATCAGAGCTGAAGGCCTATTTGGCTGATAAACTCGCAGGAGAGAAGGGTTCCTGGTTTGAGTGGAAGAAATGGCGGAAGATGGTAGGTTTAGGGTCAAAAAATTCAACAGCCAAAACTACCAGCTGTGGAAGATGCAGATGGAAGATTATTTGTATCAGAGAGATCTGTACCTACCTTTGAGCAGAAAGACAAAGAATTTGACGAGTATGAAAAACATAGAATGGGACATTCTAGATAGAAAGGCACTTGGAATAATACGGCTGTGCCTAGCGACGTCGGTAGCATTTAATATTTCAAAGGAAACGACAACACAGGGTTTAATGTCAGCATTGGCCAAACTATATGAAAAACCCTAGGCCTCAAATAAGGTATTCCTTATGAAGCATTTATTTAATATGAAGATGTCAGAAGGTGGATCTGTTGCAAATCATTTAAATGATTTTAATACAGTTACAAGTAATTTAAGTTCTGTAGGGGTAAATTTTGTTAATGAAGTTAGGGCTCTATTATTTCTGTGCTCATTGCCAGAAATTTGGAATGATTTAGTTATGGCCATTAGTAACTCTGTCTCTAGATCTAATACTTTAAAGCTTGATGATGTTGTTGGTGCAATCCTTAGCGAGGAAATGCGACAGAAAAGCTTTGGCGAGACATCAGGTAATGCCTTGACTGCAAAGAGTAGGAGAAGAAAAATGGAAAGAGGAAAGAGCCCAAGATATCACAGTATGTCAAGAAAAGACAGATCCAAGTCTAGATCGGTGATAGTGTGCTAGAAATGCGGGAAGAAAGGACACCTGAAGAAAGACCGCAAGTCTCGAAAGGGAAAAGAAGGAGATGCGCAGCAAGAAACTAATCATGAAGCAAATGTAACAGGTGATGTGTTGCAAGATGCTTTGATTCTTTCATTAGAAAATATTATTGATGCCTGGGTGGCAGATTCAAGGGCCTCATTCCATGCCACACCTAATAAGAAACATTTTCATGATTATGTTCAAGGAGATTTTGGACAAGTTCGATTGGGTGATGATAAACCCTGTAAAATTGTTGGAATGGGTACAGTTTTCATAAAATAGCAAAATGGAAATTAGTGGCTATTGAAGAAGGTAAAGCATGCTTCAGATCTAAAGAAAAATGTGATTTCAATAAGGTAGTTGAGAGGTGAAGGTTGTGTAACGACTTTCACAGATAAAACCTAGAAGGTCACTAAAGGATCCTTGGTAATAACGAAAGGAGAAAAGGTTAGAACATTGTATTTATGCAATGGTATTTCTAATTCTATTAATGCTTTAACCTCTATAGGAGAACATACGACATTGTGGCATCACAGGCTCAGGCACATGAGTGAGAAGGGAATGTAGATTCTTCACTCAAGAAATTTGTTGCTAGGTTTGAAGCATGTTGATTTAAAATTATGTGAGAATTGTGTTTATGGAAAACAGAAGAGAGTCATATTCCTTAGACTTGGGAAAGAAAAAAAGAGCGAAAAATTAGTGCTTGTGCATACAGATGTATGGGGACCTGCTCAGGTATCATCTCTTGGTGGCTCTTGTTATTATGTTACTTTTATTGATGATGCAACCAGAAAAACCTAGATTTATTGTATTCAAAATAAATCTGATGTATTTGATACTTTCAAGAAATGGAAAGCTTTGGTTGAAAATGAGACAGGGAAAAGGTTGAAGTGTCTCAGATCAGATAATGGAGGTGGATATTGCAGCAAAGAGTTTGATAGGTACTGTTCAGAATATGGAATTCACAGAGAGAAGACAGTTCCAGGAACACCACAAGAAAATGGTGTGTCAGAAAGGATGAACATGACAATCATGGAGTGTGCAAGGTGCATGAGATTGCATGTAGGATTGCCCTTACATTTTTGGGTATATGTTGTAGACACTACTGTTTATCTAATAAATAGAGGGCCTTCAAGTTCCTTGGATGGTGGTATTCCAGAGGAGGCATGGACAAGTAAAAAGGTAAACTACTCATTTTTAAAGACTTTTGGTTGTGAAGCCTTTGTCCACATTAATAAAGAAAATAGAACAAAGCTTGAGGCAAAATTAAAGAAATGTACCTTTATTGGATATGGTGTTAATGATTTTGGTCATCGCTTATATTTTTATGAAAATCACAAAATCGTTAGGAGAAGAGATGTAATATTCAATGAAAAGGTTTTGTCTAAGGATCAATTGTAGGAAAAGAAACAGGAAAAAGAAAATGGAGAATACACAGTGCTTGACGAGATCACAAAAAAAGTAATGGTGCCTGAAAATCATAATGATCAACAGCCAGAACAATAACCACAACAGCAAAAAGCACCTCAAACACCTGAAAGTGGTGTTAGAAGATCTACCAGGATAAGTAGACCCCCTGAATGATACTCTCCTTCATTATATTATGTATTATTAACTGATTCTGGTGAACTAGAATGTTATGAAGAAGTAATGCAAGTAGAAACCAAGAAGAAGTGGGAGCAAGCCATGAAAGAAGAGATGGACGCCTTAGCACATAACCAAACTTGGGACTTAGTCAGGTTCCTGTAGGTAAAATAGCATTGCAGAATAAATGGGTTTACAGGCTGAAGGAAGAAGATGGAGGAAAATAGAGGTACAAAGCTAGACTTGTGGTGAAGGGGTTTGCAGAGAAGAAAGGTATTGATTTTGATGAAATATTTTCTCCCACTATTAAAATGACTTCAATCATAACTATTTTAAGTCTAGTAGCAGCTGAATATTTCCATCTTGAGTAGTTAGATGTAAAGACAACATTTCTCCATGGGGATTTGGAGGAAGATATATATATGCAGTAGACACAAGGAAATGAGGAAAAAGGGAAGGATATACTAGTGTATAGGTTGAAGGAGAGCTTGTATGGCTTAAAACAAGCTCCAAGGCAGTGGTATTTAAAAATTGACACACTTTGATCATTGTGTTTATCTCAAAAGGCAAAATGATGGCAGCTATATTATATTGTTATTGTATGTAGATGACATTCTTGTTGCAGGATCTAACATGCAGGAAATAAATGTCCTCAAAAGAAAATTGGCAAACTCATTTGCAATGAAGGATTTGGGTGCTGCAAAACAAATCCTTGGTATGAGAATAACTAGAGACAGGAAGAATTGCAAATTAACATTGTCTTAAAGTGAGTACATAGAAAAGGTGTTGAAAAGGTTTAATATGTAGAATGCAAAAGCAGTTGGTATACCTTTGGCTAGCCATTTCAAATTAAGTAAGGAGGCATGTCCCAATACTCAGGAAGGAATGGCTCATATGTCTAAAGTTCCATATGCATTAGCAGTTGGAAGCTTAATGTATGCAATGGTCTGCACAAGGCCTAATATTGCACATGCAGTGGGAGTTGTAAGCAGGTACATGAAAAATCCAGGAAAAGAACATTGGATGGTAGTGAAGTGGATTCTCAGGTATTTAAGAGTACCACAAATCAAGCATTATGCTTTGGTGGTTCAAACATTACTCTACAGGGATATGTTGATATAAATGTGGCAGGTGACAGAGATAACAGGAGGAGCACTACAGGATATGTAGTTACTGTAGGTGGAACATCTATCAGTTGGGTTTCAAAAATCCAAAGTTTTTTTGAAATTTCAACAATAGAGGTAGAGTATGTTGTTGCTCTAGAGGCTAGTAAAGAAATGATTTGGTTACAAAGGTTTCTGTATGAATTGGGTAAGAAGCAGGAGTTGGGAAAGTTATACAGTGACAGCCAAAGTGCCAAAGATCTTGCAAAGAACTCTACATTTCATTCCATGACTAAACATATACAGCTTAAGTACCTTTCACATGGTCAGCATTGGAAGATGGACAGTTGTAGCTGGAAAAGATACAAATTAGCTAGAATCCTGCATATATGCTAACAAAAGTTGTAACCAGGGAGAAACTGAGAATATGCTCAGTTTCAATTTGTCTTCAAGTATGATGAAGAAGATGAGAAACAACCATGTCCAAAGTGGAGTTATTGTCTAGTAATGATGCAGCAGTGGAGTTTCTATAATCAGTCTCCAAGTGGGAGATTGTTGGGTATCTTCTGTATTCAAAGGTTTCATCCAGATGTATATCCCAGGAAGATTGTATGCCCCTCCATGCGGGGGGGACTTGTCACCCCCACGGGGGTAAATCCCCCCCGACTGGGGGGTCCGGGAGCCAGCGGTCCCCCAGAGAGGGTTTGGGGGCAGTGCCCTCGAAGCTAAAATAGATGTAAAATTGCCTTATAAAAGTCTAGTAATTTCTAATCAATCTGGGCCACTCATTAGGCGGATGATCTGACAGTATAAGTTATGTTTAGTT
This sequence comes from Pinus tabuliformis, assembly GCA_031772625.1. Lineage (NCBI taxonomy): Eukaryota > Viridiplantae > Streptophyta > Pinopsida > Pinales > Pinaceae > Pinus > Pinus tabuliformis. The sequence continues at coordinate 502,294,607 of CM062820.1, forward strand.
TAGAATTTTTTGCCCTAGAAGGAATCCCCTCACTATATATTAGGGAATTGTATTACGTCTATGTAGATCTGTATTTTATGTGAGAGAAGAGAGAAGAGATTGAGAGTGAAGAAGGTGTTACACCAGATCTATTCTAGGTTGTATCTGTTCAGTTTGCTAGATAATATAATAAAAGAACGACTGGTTGTTTCTCTGTGGACGTAGCCCAAACTGGGTGAACCATGTATATCTGTGTCTCTCTTGTTTTAAGTGTTTTCTGTGTTTATATTTCTGCAATAATTTATGTGTTCCATTCCTCTGTAATATATAATTTTCTAACATTGGGAAAACTTGTCTATCATCACATTCCTCTGTCGCTCGAGGGCTTCTTTGATCAATATTTTGAAAGGATATCCTACCCCCTCAGCTTTCTTCTCTTCTGTCATGGGAGGCTTTCAGGATTTGTGAGGTTGATCATTCAAAGGTTTGATTGGTTTGAGTTTTCATTCCTTATATCCTAACCTTGTTGGGGACATCCAAAGAAAAACAGTTAAAGAGGAGACCACTCTGATACCACTGATCCAAACATAAACATGAACACAAAAAATTAAAACTATAACCATAAATACATAGATGCAAGATAAATAACTCTTCATTTCATTAATATCAAATACTAAAAAATGCTTACAAATAAAATGGAAATAAACTAGCTCTGGAAATGGTAGGTTATGTCTGAGAAGAGATGGGGTGGATACATGCCTCTGAATTGTGTTACAATGAGGCTTAAGCACTTATTTATTATTGAACAACAAGGAAAAACCATAAACAATCAAAACCCTAACCTGAGGTGATGGAACACCAAGATTTTGTGGACCTCGTTGGGGTTAGTTGGGAAACCAACTTCCTGGGGTCATAACTTAGTCATTATCTCCATTTGGTGTGTACAATACCATGCTAGAAAGATCTCTACATGTACTACAAGATTTTTGATAGGCCCTTTCCTATGGTTATGAGTATGCTGCGGAACTCAAAAAAATGTCGTTTAGGGGGTCAAAATTGCTCCAGAAGTTGAGGGCCCGAAAAACTACTAAAAATAGTAATTGTTGCAATAAAAAAGGAAACGGATGAAACCAACTGGAGATGTAGGTGGAATAGGTAGGTGGTCACCAATATCCACCTGGATCAGGGGGTGCCTAGAATGCTCCATTAAGTAGAGTATTGAAAGGGAAAGGTTGAGAGGTCCTCACAAGATCATCTTTGTTGCTAGTTGTCACCTCCATATAGGAAATATTTCATTATTTTATTTTCCCTTTATTTTGTAATTAATTCCATCAAATATCTAAAATCTTTGTAGCCAATTGTTTGATGTCTTGTGAAATCAATTTCACTAACTTTATAAATACTTGAATTGATTATTTTCATTATTTTGTTCAATGATGATTGTTAATTTCTAATGGCATCTCTTTTTGCATTATGTAGTTTTCAACTTTATTTATTCTTAACCAAAAATTAGGTAGATATCTAGTACCAATACGTTTAAAGACACTACATCCCACCCCATGGAGACTCCTACCCCTTAAGTTGCATCAAAATGAGTTTTAGATTTAAAGGAAAGTGAGTTTTAGATGTTAAGGAACATTCCCGCAATTGTAGCATGCATCCTCTTCACCACTAGTACATTCAATTTTTGCAATGTCTTTAAGGAATAATGAGTTTAGGGAATATATAAATTTTACTATATTGGTTGAAAACTTTCTATTTCTCGTTAATCTTCGAATACATATATATTAATTTGTTTAACCACCACAATATTCTTTCCACATATTGCATTATTCACACTCACAAAACACGCTCCAAAGAGAAAGCATGTATATTGTTGGAAATCTAAAAAAAATCCAATTATTGATATTAAAAATAAATCCACCAAGTATTAGAACATTCCCAATTCTAAAATAAGTGAATAAATTGTTGATACAATATTGGATGTTTTATGTATTAATTATGTGGTTTTCTTTGTGACAAGTGCTTGTTGACATCTCTATATTTCATGAAGTAGAATTCCATTTACTTATTGTTGCGCTTTAATTGGAAGAATTTTAATCTTTGGTGGCATTATTTTCAATTTAAATAATTGGATTTGTTTGGACTTCCAAACGATGTGTACTTTCTCAACCTTCAACCATTCTCCTAATCTCCAGGACATGTTATGTGCACACAGGTTAAAAATAAACATAATGAAAAACAATCTCAATGGGATGGAATAGTTTCTATGAGTATAAAGTTTCTTCTACAATGTCTTATCCAAAAATAATTGTTAAATTCAGTTTGTAGTAGCATATACATCCCAACTTACCATGATCATTATGCCAATATAGGTGCCAACAAAGCTAGTTGCACTTCGACTAAATGATTGATTGGTTGCAAGATGAATGTGTATTCTTTACTTGGCCCCCCTCATCTTCACTCTATGTTGGAGATTTCATGTGGCTGCTGTGAATATTAAACAAATCTCTCCTCTCTAAAATTATATTACAAACATCATCTTAGTTATAAAGTAGTTTTCAAACATTGTAATCATGTTTTCGCAATGTGCTTTCTAATAGTGAGAATTACTTTTATTAATGACGAAAAAAAATGGATAGAACATACAAAATGTGAAATAGTACAAAACATAAGATATTTAATTCTCATGTGACTAACATGTGACAGATAGAAAGAAAGAATTTTAGAGGCATAGGTTGGAAGGTACAAGTGATTGAAAATGGAGTGATTTATTTCATGTGTAAAACATGAAAATAAAGTACAAAGAACATCAACATCATACAAGAAAATAGTGTCTAAAGAATATAATAAAAGTGATTTTAAAGATGCATATGTCGAAAAGAAACAAAATCTAAAAAGAATGATAAATTACATATAAAGATGTGAAGTTAAAGTTATTACAACTCTAATATAATTATATATCACCTATCATTTTAAAGATTCCAGTGGGCAACAAAGTATAAAATATTTAGCTCGATGTTCAATATTGCATAATTGGAGGGTTGTGAACAACACATGAGTGTGTGTGTGTGTGTGTGTATGAAGAGTGGAAGGAAGAATGAGAAGATATAACAACACATGAGGGTTTTGTGGAAGGAGGGTTGTGAACACCACATGAGTGTGTGTATATATATGAAGACTGGAAGGAATAATGAGAAGATGTAAAAGGCCAAACTGATGTAAAATAGGTACATAATGAGAAAAAAATTTGTAAACATGAAATTTTTAATTCACATGTGACTAAGAAGTGAATTACATAAAAAGGGGAGTTGTAAGAAATATAGGTTATGAGGGAAAAGTCGTTGAAAATGGTCTTTTATGTTATGTGCAAAATGTGGAAAGAAGTTACAAGAACATCAAGAACACCCAAGAAAAGAGAGAGCCAAAGGAAGACAATAAAAGTAATTTTTAAGATGCATATATGTCAAATGGAATACTATATATAAAAAAGAATGATAAATTACATATAAAGGCCCCATGGTTAATACATTACAACTCTAATACAATGGTAATACCACCTGTCCTTTTAAAGAGTCCATTGGGAAACAAAGTATAAAATATTTAACACAATGTTCAATCTGAGATGATTGGAAGATTAGGAATATAATATATGTGTGTGTGTGTGGATGTGCACACATGTAGCATGATAGGCAAGGCACTTTAAAATGCAAGTAACAAGATATACCTGCTACTTTAGATATGTAAGATCAAAGGAAAACATTAAAAAGGGTTGATTGAAGGGGTAAGGTTGGGAACATGATATCTTCATTACTTTGTATGTCACAATAAAAAGGTTCAACCTCAATAGGAGAATAACTTTGATATATTGTGCATGTGACATTTAAAGTGCTATAGTTTTAATTGTGAAAAAACTATTCTCTTTCCATGTCACAAGTACAAATCCAAAAATGGATAGGGTATGTATACCTTTATACACTAGGAAATCAAATCATTGCATAAACAGGGATTGCTTTGAAGAAAAATAAGGGTGTCTCACTCATCAATTCGGTGTCTCAATTGGTCGATCACCTTAACTAGTTTTAACAAGGTCCAGAAGGCTTACAACAATTTTTTTCTCCTCAATATTTAATGGATCTCAAATAAAATGACTATATGCCAGTAATAAGAGTGTATTATTAAAAAGCATATAGAAAAAATTGATTATATTATTATATACAAATATATACCAGTCTAATAGGATGATACATAAAAAAACGTCTTCCCCATTTATCTCTACTAATTTTGCGTCTATTCATCTTTGGATTCATATGTATTTTTACTTTGCTTTCCTATTTGTTTATTGATGTAATTCTAACTTTTTTTTTTTGGGGCATGTAGGATATACTACCTAGTTTCCCACTTTTATCATTCTACTTCCTCAATAGTTTTATGAAGAATGTCTACTTAGTTTCACAATCTCCTCCAAATTAGCAAAGACCATGGCACTAACTTTATATAAAGGGATTTTTTCTTAATCAAGCATTTTGTTATATTGTCACCCAAAACACCTCAAATTGATTTTTTCTAGGTAACATTTATGTATGTACTTCCACGCAAGATACAATGTCATCCTTGAAAGATGTTACGACCACATATTTCTCAATATGGTTAGGCTTAAAGGAAAAGTTCTTCTTCCTATATGTAAAAAAAGACAAAGGATACTAAAACCCACACTAATGATCTAATTGTAGGACCTCTAAGGAGTTCCATATCAAGATGTATCCCTATTAGTTTCGAACCTCATTCTTACTTTGTCTATCAGTTTCTATTCTTGTCTAATTTTTAGTGATCTAGGATTTCAGTGTCCAAGTTAGCCAAAATCCATGGATATTCCAATCGAGGGCTAACAAATCAAGTACTCTATATAATTAGCTTTACTATGTCCCAAACCAAGTCCAACATTTCACCTAATTCATGGCTTCTATATTTGTTAGCAATTTTGGATTTATGTACCAACAGAGTTTTAAATGTGTAAAAATAACACTTCAATGACTAAATGGAAAATCCCTTTTAAGCCTCCCTATCAGAGTCAAGGGAGCCAAAACTCCCTAAGAAAAGGCACATTGTTAATAACTCATATGTATTTTTTGCCATGTAATAAAGGTTTTGGGTTATGGGCTTTCACAATTTAAAAAAAATAAAGTCTATTTGGAATATCCAATGGGGTAGGCAATTTAGTCTCAACAACCCTTTCACAACTCATAGTATGTATATTGGTTTTTTTGAATAATTGTTTTTTCAAATATATAGTTATTAAGTTAAATCAAATTTACCCAAAGTTTGAAATTTTATTAACTTAGAATTGAAAATACATTATATAAATTGGAGGAGCCATTTTCCATATTAAATGGAATCACTTTTTAGTTTAGCAAATAATTTTCTATAATAAGCAGATATAAAATAGTTAAAGTAGAATTGATCTTAGGTCAGTAAGAAGACGAGAAAAAAATTCTAACATAGACCGTCCGGTTGACTTACATAGCCCAATGGAAAAGTTATATTAATGTTTATCTTTGCGGAAATTTAACAACTCAAAACACGGTCAGATTGCAATTTATGTTATTCAGATGGTTTTATAAACGATTTGTGTTTTCTGAACCCGAACCCGAGATTGTTCTTCGCTCTTCAACCCATTCACAATATGAGGAATGATAAAATTGTAAATGCCAATTTTTTTCCCGATGAAGATAATGAAAAGATGCCCCAAAAATAACATAATGAAGTTCCGAATTTCCAATGAAAATAATGATTAGGGGCGCAATTATAGACTTAGAAAAGCAATGTCAACACTATTCGACTGTGATTTGACATTAATTGTATTTCTACGGGTAAGGAGTTGGATAAAATAAATAAGCAGAGCTGTACTACGTGGTTATGTTGACAAACAAATAATTTTAAGTTTAGTTTTCTGTCTTGTGGGCCTCTTAGAAGTATGCGAACACATACGAGAGAAAACTTTTGAAAGAAGCAATTATTTTCTTTAAAGTCTGGGAACACATACCAGAGAAAACTTTTGAGAGAAACAACTATTTTGTTCCTAAAACAAATAAATTAATCCTGGAGAAGGTGAAAGTTGTGAATAAGGGTGGAGCAGTTTCTAAACCTTGTTCCTAAGACAGATAAATTATTCTTTGAAAAGGTGATACTTTTTTCCAGCAGGAAAAGAAAGCCTGTTTTGTGTTATATAAAACAGTACATATACACAGTTACATATTAGCATGATATACCAGAAGAAACAGCCAATATCTGGCTGATCGGGATAATAACTATATGCCATTTTTATCAGCGTCCCCCAATCCATAATATTGACAAAATATATGTCTATGAATTACTGAGAAAGTGCTCATTTTCTAACACTATCTCCTAAAATTATCCTCCATGTACAAAAACCATCAATGTGTCTTTGTTCACATATTTACCCTATACAAAAAGTAGAGAATAAAGTATGTTAAAAAATACTTATCTGTATTGTTCCGATGCAGGTGATAAAGTTGTGAAGTGCTCTACCCGGGCATGAGAATACTTCCTACTTCTATTATCCTTGTCAGCATTTTTATCTGAATGTGCATTCCATCTAGTGTATCCAGTACCCCCTTCTCTGACATCCTGTTTGCATTTTTTTGTAGTCTTGGTTGATGTGTTGTATGGTGGAACCTTGGAGTGTGGTCCATAAACTTTCTATTTGACTTAACCAGCCTTGAAGTGAGTTCTGTTGCATGTTGTATTTTCCCATGATATGGTCAATAATACATTGGGAATCTCCATAGATGTGCATTTGTGAGATATCCATGAATTAACTGAACCAGATTAACCCCCAAAAAGAAATAGCTTTAGCTTTCATACTCAATCCCTCTCCCGCATACCAGTGTATCCAGAAGTCTTGGTCTTCAGAATAGTTTATCAAAATACCACATCTGCATCTCCCTCCTTATGAAGCCCCATCAAAAACGCCTGTTGGGTGTGTATTACCAAGAGCCATCCCCTTGTCTTCCTTATTTTTATACAAAGTTCCATTTTCCTAACCAAAATTGATCCATCGATCTATGTACTCACAAAACATATCTTCTCTGCACTTTTTACTTCCCAAGATAAATTGATTGTGTCATTTCCAAATTTCCCAAAAGACTGCTAGAGAGAGCGTCCTCCCTCTGGTGCATTGTGTACTCCACCATTCTAAGCAGTCATTTATGGTATTGAATTGGATATATGGAATCTTCATATTAGCAATAAAATGCTTCCAAATACTAACAGAACTTGGGCATTCTAGAAATAGATGTATGTTATATTCACCTTCATTCCTACATACGTGGTAAATCTTGAGACCTTATCGATTTCTCTTTTGTAAATTGTCCCATGTAAGGTTTTTATTCTACCATGTTAGCCACAGGAACATGGTTATCTTTATAGGAAGGTTCATGTGCCAAAATTTATAGAACCAGCACCTATCAAAGATCTGTAGTTCTTTCATGCAAATATTAAAGTAGCGGACCATTATTTCTATCTCCCCAATCTTCTTCCTTTTTTTTCTGGTCGATGTAATCTGGTCCCCATGAAATCATAGAAAACACCAGTGCTCTTCATTGAATTAGTGATTCAGATCCATTTCTATTCAAGATGTCTGGTGAGGTCCAGTTGGTTGGGCTCCATCCAAATTGGTATGGTACCAATCTGCTCTCGGATGACTTGGTTCCAGAAAAAGATGCCTTTTCTATTGAGTTAGTTTAATAACTTTGCTAAAATAGGTGATTTTGTGTTCGTACCTAGGATATGATCTTTCCCCCCTGTGTCCACTGCCAAAAAGCTAGGATATGTTCTGTAGAAAAAATTCTTTTATCTTGTTCAAACTGCACCAAATCTTTGATCCTTTTTTATTTCCAATAGATCCCTGTCTCATCTAGCAAATAAAATCCTTATTCTTAAGATATTTGAAGCAAATTATCTTACCCCATTGGGCTTCACTGAAAATATCCCTCCATAATGATTTACGCAACAATGCCCAGCCAAGACGTTTGACATTATAACTCCCCATCCTCCAAGCTTTTTCAGTCTGGCAATCTTCTCCAGTTTGACCAGATGGTATTTGAAACTCTTTCGAGACCCAAACCACATGTATTGTGCCATTATACGATTGAGAGTGTTTAAAATAAGTTGCGGGATTCAAAATAGATGTGCCCAATATACTCCCAATTGTGTGAGCACTGACTGGGTGAGGGTGATACGACCTCCTAGAGATAGGCACTCATGTTCCCAACCCTTGATTCTCATATGAAATCGATCCATGAGCCACATCCAGTCTATATTCTTGTATTTTCCTAGTTTTAGGTGGTGTGCTAAGTATTTCATGTTGTAACCAGAGGTTGTGCTCCCACCCTGAAATTCCTCTGTATATATAAGATGTCTTCTAAGTTGCATGATCCATATAGGATGGAGGATTTGAGCTCATTCATAAAGATGCCAAAGGCTCTTCCGAAATTCTTGAAGGTTTGGGATAGTGTGAGCCATTTGAATCTATTGATCATTCCCATCAACAAAATATCATCTACAAAAAAGTTGTGTGAGATTGAAATTTGACTGCTAATTTTTAAAGCAACAAACTCACTTATTGTCACCGGTTTTTTGATGTGCAGGCTTAAAGCATCCATGGACAGTATGAATAGGAGGGGAGAAAGAGATCGTCCTTGTCTAAGTCCCCTTCCGACTCCAAAAAAGTGAGATGTATGAGTGCAATGTAAGTAGAATTTATATGAGGATGTATATATCCATTTATTCTAGATTCTTCTACCATTCTTAGAAGGTCCTCTTGAAAAAATGTCAAGGAAATGAACAAAAAATTCAATCGTCTAGCCGTCTGGTCCTGAGCTTTTGTCACCCTTCATTGTTTTTATAACCTGGGACAGTTCCTCCACGGTGACAGGTTTATATAGCTCCTGATTCACCTCCTCATCAAACATCGTAGGGTATTCACTTACTCCTGAGACATGTGCCTCCCCGCCATCAAATTCCTTTTGTTTGTAGGCATGTTCAAAATGAGTGACTACAAGATTTGTGATTTCCCGTTGTGTGCTATAGCAGTTTCCATCACCATCTGCTATCTCCCAAATGGTGTTCATTTTCCTTTTGTGATTGGCGTATCAATGAAGGAACTTAGTGTTCTTGTCCCCTTCCCAGATCCAAATAGCACGACTCTTTAAACGCCATGTTGTTTCCTTTTGTTGGAGGATCTTCTTCTTATTCATCTCTAGTACATGGATTTTTTCCCGCACTTCGGCAGATGGGTAGTGTGTGGCCATAACATCATGTAGTGGCCTCAGGGCCTTTTCTATTTCTGTCAGCTGTTGTTTCAGAATTACCTTCTTCTTTCGTTCCCATCTTTTAACCACTGCTTTTAAGGCATGTAGCCTATGTAAAATGTCCTCCATGGTGTAGAGGCCAATCAGTCTATCCCTGTCTTTAGACCAGTGAGCACGAACGAGGGTCTCAAATTCTGGGTCTTCTAGCCATACCGTGTTAAACTTAAACAACAAACCAAACCTTATATCCTCACTATGCCTAGTGAGAGTAATTCGTCGATGTTTTGATATATAGTTATTGATAATATAGGATCTCACATCTCCCAATTTTTCCACCATGTGTTCATGTAAGAGAAAACAATCAAGTCTCTTAGATATATAGTTAATTCCATTCCTACCATTGTCCCAGGTAGGTGCACTCTTGACTGGGAAGATGTCTATTAAATTGTGTTCAAAAATAATATCTTTGAGTTTCTGTGCCATCTTATCAACACTTCTGGATTGACCCCACACTTCATCAATCCCAATAACGCAGTTAAGGTCCCCAACTAATATAAGAAAAAATGAATGCAAAATTCCAGATGCTTCCATGTTGTCCCAGAATACCTCCCTATCCATGTAAAGGGCATATATATTGAGGAATTGTGTCTTCCCCGGGATGCCTCTGATGTTCCCTACCAAGAACATGCCCACATAACAAGAACAAGTATTCATCTTAGCCCATCAAGGATCCCATAGGACAGCTAAACCCCCTGACCTACCAATAGCATTAGTAGCCACCATATACCATGTAGGGAGCATCCTCCAAAAATAATCTATATTCTGAGTAGCTGAATGCATAGTTTTTTGAATGAGAATGATAATAGAACAGGAAGAGAGGAAGAGCTCCTTAAGGGAGAAGAATTTTAGAAGGGCCCCCAAACCCCAAATATTCATAGAAAGGATGGAATTCATTTAGGTCATGTAGTGGGCATGCTTGCTCTAAGTGCCTGAGGAGAGATGGGGGATGAAATAGGAATATTGATGAGGGAAGGGGAATTTGTCAGAGTAGTATTAGTTTGTCGTGGGCGTCCCCTAAAATGTCTGCTACCTCTGTTTGGAGTCCTCCTTACAATTATGTTCTCAGCAGAGGATGGGCTGATAACCGGGGATGTTGAGCCAGGCAGTTTGTGAATAGTGAGAGAGTGAAGTTCAGGTGTCTTCCTCTGAGGTAAAAAATCCAGGTCACTATAAACTGAGTTATTCGGTAAGGATACTGGAGATATCGGTGAAATAAGCCTAGTAGGAGTCGAAATAGGGTGGGTGGTAGGGGAGGAAGGATTACGTGCCTGCGTATATGTGGCGAAGGATGTGGAGGGAATGTCAAAAGGACGTCTCTGAGACAGAACAAAATTCGGGGGAGGTAGAACTGGGGCGAAAAGAAACTGATTTTGTTCCTGTCGGGGTGCGTCAGCATAATTATGAGAGCCAGAGTGTTCCGACGTCCAGGGGGATGTGGGAACATGAATGGGAAAAGAAACGTCGTTTACAAGATGGGAAGATGGATAAAAAAAAATAGAACAAAGTGATTAGTATTACCTGGACATGGGAGTTCGCCACCTTGAGTCACGGTCTTTCCTCGACATGAGTTATAATATTCAGGCATGGCCTCCGTCTTGTTCATGTATTTTTCCCTGTGACATCCCTGGCTATAATGCCAAAAACCTTTTCCTTTAGGACAAATTTCCATGAGATGGCAAGTCTGATAGCATATGAGGCATCTAAAGGGTATTCCCCAGAAATCCAGACATTGTCGAAGATTGATATCCTCCCATCTTAATTCAATATGGTATGGGAATACCTTGTAGAAATCCTTTTCGATTATGATCCAAGCAACCCTTTTGTCCCTTGCCCCGAGACAGCGAGGGTCGACGTAGATGAATTTTCCTGTGGCATTGTCAATATCAGTGAACATTTCCTTAGTCCAAAATTCAGTTGGAAGTCCCGGTAGTTTGACCCAAATGAGCTTGTTTTTAGGCATTTTTTTCATAGGATTAAAGCCCACATACCATGATTGTAGAGCCAGGAAACTGCGTCCCTTGACCCATGGTAGACTGGTAGTGCTAAAATTTTCTATAAATCTTCCTCACTAAGGAAATGGTAACTGTACCAGCGGCCCATTAATCCAACCACCGTAGGGATATATCCCAGAAGGGACTTCCATCTAGTCGCAACCCAATTCTGCATCTCTGCTTCTTCAATATCTGCAAAATACCATTTACCCGCCAGTGCTCTCTTCTAAAGGCTAATTACTCTGTCCAAAAGAACGTCGTGGCCGAAAGATAGTATAGGTGTTGGAGCAATGATTTGGGTGGCACGATGTTTTTGTTCTAAAGGCTAATTACTCTGTCCAAAAGAACGTCGTGGCCGAAAGATAGTATAGGTGTTGGAGCAATGATTTGGGTGGCACGATGTTTTTGGCCACTCCTTCTTCCACCACCTTTTTATGAGCCTCGTGTGAGACATGCGCTTCAAGCCCACCATCTGCCCACATGTGTCTTCCATCTCCAAGGGTTGTCAGTCGAGTAGGGTGGGCCATGTTCCTTGTCAACTCCGAGATAGCGGGGCGCTGTGATTCAGCATCCACAATGGAGCGAATGAATACCTCGTGCACTGAGGTGTCGGATGCAAAGGGGTCCATCCAAGACCAAATAAATAAAATGGAACAATGCCCAGGTATGGTATTCGTCCCAGGGGAGGTCAACTCCCATGCCTCAACCAACCTGGATCTCACAAACCAAGGAGAAAGAACGTCACTGAAAACAAATGCCTAATAAGGAAAGAATGTACCTCAGATCTGGAAATGAGTTAGGCCCAAAAATGGAGGGTTAGCACATAAGAGGGATCAGGTGGGGGCATCAGATAGAATGTGCGAAGTGTGAGATGATAAGGACTCCTCTCAAGTTAGAAATGGAAATCCATCCTATCGCCCTTTGGAGTTTTTTTTTAAATTTAAAAACCCCCAAAAAATTTGAGATTCCAGATTTCGACGGTTGCCCCTCCCCGGAAAAACCAAAGTAGTCGAGGACCAACAACCCAAAACAGGAATCAAGACTCTAGATCTTCACAACAACAGATGCAGAAACAACTCCAGCATGACCACCATCGATAGCAAATTCTAAAACCAAAACTTTTGCATGGTTGAGAAACAATGAAAAAGTTTGTCCATTTATACCAGATTGTATAAAGACTTTGTGTCTGAAAACAAGATTCCGATAGTGAAGGGCAAGTAATAGCCCAGAGATTAGTCCATACAGGCATCTCGGTGACAGGAAAAGTGGAAAGAGTGTGTCTTAAAAATGCAAATCAAGATGTATACAACATTGAGAAGGAGCAGGATGATATGGATGACTTCCGAAAAAAGAAGCGACGGAAGTAGATAAAATAAAAAAAGCTGGCATTGCTTTAAAAAAAAAACAGATGGACTGATGTCCAGACTAGACTATCTATAAGAATATATCTTCCGATAGATCCAGTCCCATTTCCCCAACTGTTGGCCACTTCCTAGAACCATATCCAGCTAAACTTATCAGCTTTTCATGTCGAAACCTGAAAACTTACCAATGTTCCATTGCGCAGGCTCGTGGCCTAAAATGATAAAAAAAACCCAACTCATCTTTTAGCGGCATGTGTCTCCGAAATAACAATACTCTACCTGGCAAGATTTTTCCCTATTTTTCCTTCTAATGCTCATAAACAGTTGCGATACCTTTCGAAATTTTCAGGAGCGAAGAGTGTATACACGGACAGAGCAGACACATGCAGTACAGGGATCGGGAAAAGATGAGTCCTCCTTTCTCCTCAGAGGCTTCTGGAGAAGGTGATACTTGTGAATAAGGGCGGAGCAGTTTCTAAACCTTGTTCCTAAAACAGATAAATTAATCGAAACTCTGGTTTCAAGGATCAACCAGTGTCATCCAGTTCGGTCCTGAGTGGTGATTTAGACTCCATACGTCTTGGATAAGCCCAATATAATTATACCAATGCGCACAGATCATCCACTGCGTTCGCTCAGAGCTGAGACACTTGAACTAGGGTTGATCACACGACCTGTAGCACCGGAGAACGTCGGAGGAACACCCTTGATAGAGGAGTAGCACAGCAACACTGGAAATGTCTAGGAGCTCCCGACCTGCATGACGATTTTTACTTCTCAGGGTCGCGCAGTAGTGGATATTTGGGTTATCTCGTGGGATATGCGCGTTTTAGCTGGATATGCGGATTATGACAACAAAGTATGCAAATTATATGCAAACTATAATGGAATACGCGAATTATCATCTGATATGTGCGTTCTTGCGATTTATTACTATCGAGTTATTGTTGGATACGCCGCTTATCACAGCAGCATATACGGATCATCAGCGATTATGTGAGATATCACAGGGTATTAAATGTCTGGTTAGCTGCCCCATCGATATCCCTATAATATATTCATTATTTTTTATTTATAAAATCACTCCGCATGTATTATATTAGAATATCGAGAATGCAGCTAACAAAACATTAAATACCCTCATTATTTTTTATTTATAAAATCACCCAACATGTATTATATTAGAATATCGAAAATGCAGCTAACAAAATATTAAATACCCTATAGCAAACTGATTAGCTCTGGCCCATTATTTCCGCTGATGCACATTCTCTCTGCCATTTAAAAATCGTGAGCTCATTTAAAGAGGTGGTGTAAGAATTTATAAGAATTCTACGCCTCCATTCAATATTTGTGTTGATATTTATTATAAAACTAGTTACTCCGTATTTATTAAATTAGATATTTTAGCTTTTTCCTATTTAAATTTTTAAATTATAATTTTAATAAATTATTGTCAAAATTTATTAAAATGAAAAGCTTAAATTGTATAATTTTAATAAATTAATGTAAAAATTTATTAAAATGAAAAGCTTAAATTGTATAGTTGAGCTTAAAATGTTCCTATTTTCTTAATCTATTAAATATATAAAACAAATTATTTTTAACAAAGAAAAAGCTTCAATTTCATGTTATATTGGCATGAACGCTTTAAGAAATTATTTACAGAGTCTAATGCCGAATCCGTGTATAGGAAAAGACATTTTTAACAAATGTATACTCTGGAATTTTTGGGGCATATATATTTTGTCGTTTATATTGAAAAAGTTATTCACTTGGACAGCTGTGTGATAGGTTTTTTATGGAAGCGTTTTATTTTTTGTTTTTTAATTTCTATGGTTGTCTCAACGAAGCACGTTTCCATTAGATCTCGGCTATAAAAACTACTTTATGGGGAAGTTTTTCATTTTTTCTTTCTTTTTCTTTTATAGTTATCTTAATGCAATATGTCTTTCATATATAATACTAAAAAGGTAGGAATGCAAAATATAATACTAATTAATCTAGAATATTGTCTTAGTGCAACAATTTTTTTTTAATATAATAATAAAAAATTAAAAGATAAGAATGCAAACTATAATATTAATTGGTATAGAATAGGGTTTGAAATATTAATATTTATATTAATAAAATTTTAAAAATATATACAAAATATAATCTATTTTTTTTTAATAATAAGATGGACACTAAATGAGGTTAATCAAGTTTGACTACATAACTTTCTTTTTATAGTATAATAGTGTAGATGTATTTTAATTAGACATCTAGTAAGAGTTTAGAGGGATCAAATTTCTTGAGATACAAAGCATTTTTGGAGTGCAAAACTTAGAAAAAAAGATTACACAGTGTCATAGATCCATGTTATATATCTATATATCTATATCTATATCTATATATATATATATATATATATATATATATATATATATATATAGAAACACCATGTGTACATTTTTATTGTTTAAATTGGATTTTAACATAATTTTTTTTAACCATATATAATATATTTAAATATTTATTTAACTTGAACATTAAATACTTAAATTTCCAAGTCAAAATATTTTCAAATATTTTAATGGTATTGTTGGATATTTCCAAAACAGAACTATGTAATGGATCTGATGCGTCCACTTTTCATATGGTTACTTCATCCATCATCAAGAACCAAAGAGCTAATGTGAGTAAACTAGTGTTGAAGGGCCTATTTATAGAAGAACATGAGTTAATTATAGTTGGGTCAAGGTCAAATTCATACAAAATTATTAAAATGATTTGATAAGTAAATGGGTCTTTAATCAAAATTAAGTTAAATAATTTATATTTGACCGAATCCACACATTGAAAATATAAAATAAGAGTTAATTAAAAATAAAATAGGAATTAATGGATGATTAAAATGATTAACAAAAGCTAATTTCTGAAAAAAAAAGAGATAATAATAAAATAACATCTACCATCCTAGATCCAGTTCAATTTCCGATCTAGCAAGTGGTTAGAGAGATCAAATATCTTTTCACTCTAAAATAGGTTTTTATATCAAGAGATTTGATCCCTCTCATTGCTTTGATAGATTGAAGTTAAGATGGATCTAGGTTGGTTTAATTTTCCCTTTAAATAAGTTACATTACACATGAATACCATGGGTGAGTACCACGAGTTTTCAATACCATGGGCCATTTATATTTATATTTATATTTATTTTTATAAGTTTTTTTTAGAGTGTTAAAGTATTTGCATTACATTACATTGAATTTTTTTTATGTTATTTGACATAGTTTAAATGTTAAACATTGCATTACAACATCTCTACCATACTGGGTTGGGTGTAACTAGTAGAAAATAAGAATTAAGGAGAATTACTAATTGGAGCAGTGGTAATGAAATTAAGGCATGAAACAAGAGTACAAATCGAAAATAAGAAAAAATAAAAAATTAGTTGAAAATTAAAGTGAACAAAATAATAATATAAAAATCAAAATTATTTAAATAGAACTCCTTCCAAATTGAAAATTAATAATGAAAATAAATTAAAATTAAAGAATGAAAAAAGAATAAGAATAAAAAATAAGAATGGGTTGAAAATAAAATTTAATAAAATAATAATATAAAAATAAAAATGGATTAAATAAACTTATTCTAAATTGAAAATTAATAATCAAAATAAATTAAAATACAAATTAATTAAAAATCTAAAAATGAAAAAAGAATTCATAATAAATATAATTTGTATTAATAAGAATTTAGACTTCGAGTAAGAATTAATAAGAAATAAAATAAGAATTTAAAATTAAACGATCTAATTAAAAATTAAAAAAAATTTATAATTAATAACAATGAAAATAACGAAGTTGGTCATATGCCCATTCTAATTAAAAAAATGGATTTAAAGTTAATTAAAATAAAAATTAATTAAAATTAAGAATAAAATAAATCAATTTTAAAATAAAAATGAAAACAAATCAAACAAATTCCAATAAGCATTTAATGGAAAATTAGATAATAAAATAATTAAAAATAGGAAAATAAAAAGAAATTGATATTTAGAAATAATTGTATAATATAAAAATTAAGAGAATTTTTGTTTTATATGGTAGGGATTTAATGGGAGGACTTTAATGGGAGAGATATTTCCAACAATATGAATAATTTTGAAAGCTTCTAATCATTTATATTTTATTGATGCTTCACATTGCATTTTTTCTTAGTAATAGTATTTTTTTTCTTTTTTTTTTTTTCTTTTACTTTAGATATATATATTCAAATAGTTGATTTGATTCCTATATCGAAATAGTTTTAAAAGGTATAATAATTATACAACTTCATTTTTTCTTAACTTTTACTTATTTTATTTTTCCATAAAGTTGAAAAAAAATTATTTGATTTCATGTGGACATCAAAATATTTTGTTTATGATTCACAGTGTGAGTGAAATGTTTTTAGGACTTCTTCTTCATATGAACATTGAGGATGAAATTGTTGATATTTTATAATGTTTTTAATTTAAATTAACTAAACATGTATATTCATTTTTTTAATTATAGTTGACATTACTTTCAATTTAAATAATATATATGTTTTTTTCATTTTTATTTTAAGAGAGGCACTTGTCAATGGTTGAGCACAAACAAAATTACACCTTTCTCCCATACTGGGTTGTAGAATGAGCCTCTGAGCTCAATAATACCTAACTACCTTATATTAACTAATAAATAAACATAAAAATATAATCAGTGTCATCCACTTCTTATCTAGATTATTATACCATATATTTTATCAACAAATTTTTATTAAGTTCCATCTAAGCATTAATCTCATTGATAGTTGTTCGCAATAACAATATTTATAACCCTTTCATCAAGTTAAAAACTTTTGTTGGCTTCCACCAAACATATCAACACACATAATAGTGTCCATTCATCCCCTAAGTTTTCTTTAACAATACAATATTTCTACAATTTTAACATATACAATATGTCTACAAACACAAAAATTGTGAACTTCATGGAGGATTTTAAGCACAAACAAACATCAAGCTGTGACAAAATACTACATTAGTAATTTGCATGAAAATGATAAGAGAGAATCAAATAACATTCAAAAAGACTAAGTAAATGCAACAACAAATTCAAATTCACTTATGTTACTTTGCTTGACCTGAGGGCAATTAAACTAGCATACTTGCTCAACAAGTGAATGGAAATATGAATGTGAATGGAGGGTTGGATATATAGAATGACCCAAGATATACAAGGAATGAAATGAAATAGAGGAAAGTAGCTGAAGCACACTAAAAATATCTATCTTAAGTATGGATCTAACATGATCCGAGAGGGATCAAATTTCTTCATGTGCAAACTTCTTTAAAGTGCAAAATACATTGTGAATTTTTTCGTTGTTTAAATTGTAATTTTGAACTCTATATAAAGTGTATATAGGACGAAACAAACGTTTTAACATTAAAAACTTATTTTTTTCATGATATATACATAATTGTTTTTAAATGACACATAATATATACAAAGCTGACATTAAAATATTTTATATAACATGTACAATGAGACATTTTATCGACATAAATTAAAATGGTTTTTTAATTATTAATAAATATTTAAGTATATGCCAAGTATTAAGATATTTTATTTTAGAATTCTTTTCTATATATAGATATATATGAATATGATATCAGGCATAAATTAGTTAACATAGATGTTCAAATATTTTATTTAAATAACATGTTGAAATGTTTTTGAAAAAATAATAATTATCTTTTAACATAAAGAAAGAAGCCTAGAGGTGTAAAAGCATAACCCTAGAAGTTAAAATGGCAAAAATTTTATGGGCCTTTGAGGTGGTTAGTTTATACATCAACTTTATAGGGACACAATGTTTGCATAAAATATCAATTTGGGGTACATGATAGTTCGCCAAAAAGAACTATTCGAGCAATAGACCTTTTTGTTGGGGCTAGGGCATGCCATTGCAACCACTAACCCCCAGAATTGCAAAAATACATTGTTTAAGGCCTTAAGACAACCGTAGATGTTTGGGACACAAAAATCATAGAAAAATCACAAATAAGATAGAAAATTGTCAGAATAGTGGAAGAGGCGGGTAACCACTTATATCCATCTATATTATTCCTCCATCCTTCAAAAGAAATTATACTCATTACATCAATTTCCCTCATCAGATGGGGAAACTTCTACTAAATTTAATTCTTAGTGAGCCACCTACCTTGGTGAAGGAGTTTCCCTACTTTGACAACCTACTAGAATTTTATGTGTTGTTGATGGGCATCACTTATCTTGGTGTCCATGATTTGATCCATTGTATTCTTATTCAATGTAATTAGGATTAAGTTCTATGGCAGTCAATTCCTTGATTACATTTGATGTGTCCAAAGAGGTGGATAACACATTCAATGAAACTGTACATTAAATATTGGGTGCAAGCCAAGGAAAGGAAAAGTGCTTAATTAAAAATTATTTTCACCCACAACCTTTATGATTGTGTAAGGCCTATATTAGAGTTGTATGACCTTCCTATGGGAGCTTATGAGGTACTCTTTCTATAAACATAAACACACCTTATCACCAAATTGAAACTTATGTGGAACCCTATGTTGGTTAGTTACTACTTGTACTTGTTATTAGATTTTAGTAGGATATCATTAGATTTTGGTAGGATATGATTGACATATTATTGGAGGTATTGGTTCCGCTTGGAAATTTTGTTTGCTCTAATTGAGTCAACCTAAGAATGGGATGAACATGTTTATGAATATGAAATGGGCATAGCTACATTGATTAGGGCCAATGGTTGAAACCCTAAACATGCCTAAAAGGGACTTTGACTAGTAGAGCTATGGATGGATATATTATAGATACATTGAACATATGGAAGGATTTATTCCGATGTACACAGATGCTTGGATTTTTCCATGTGAAAGATATGCACATTCATCTTGTTTACCACTTCTATTTGTCACTTGATTAGGGATGAAAGATTGCCATTTTGGTCAACTTGGTATGCATGTGAGACAATAGATTGGAAAAAATTGTGGTGAGGAACATCTTATCCCTACCTTAAATAATGGTTGGATGTAGCCCAAAATCAACCCAAACAATCTCAAAGTAGAGGGTAGCAATGGCTTAAGTTATGATGCTCTTCTTCAACGGTGCCAAAATGGCCATCTTAGAGAACTAGTCGATAACATCAAACACACAATCATTAACATTATTTGTGGAAGGAAAACCTAACATGTAATCCATGGAGACTACCTTCTAGTTCTTGTCCAGGCTAGGTAGTGGAGTGTATAACCCTACTTCTCGATGGCTGGTTTATCGAAGTCACAAATAGTGAAATATTTTATATACCCTTAGACATCTTTTTGAAGCTTTGGCTAGTGTTTGGTATACTCACTTGAAGGAACACAAAGGTGGCTCTGGTAAGTTGTAACACAAGAGCATATCCCAGAGTTTGAAGTATAGAACTTGCTTTAAAGTAATAAACATATGGTATGTGGCAGTGAAGTCAAAGTCACTATTGTATAATTTTGACCACTAAAGGGTCTCCTTCCTACAAGAGTTAATAATTTTACTTAGCGCCACAACTGGGGCTAATTAAGGTAGCCTGCAACATGATTGGTGTTATCCTTCTTGTATTTAATGTTCAAATGGAATTGTTGCAAGTATGTGGACCATTTTTTATGTCAATAATTTTGTAAATTTCCTTGTGTCTACATAAATTTTAAGGGTCTGTGATCAATGTAGATGATTATCTCCTTCCCTAGAATATAATGTTTTGTTATTAGTAGGCTTGCATGATTGGGTACATATCCTAGCTAAAGGTGAGATATCTTCTAATAGTATCAGAGAGTGTTTGACTATGACAGACCACTAGATATCCTTGTTGAGTGAGTATTGTACCAATAACATAATTGGAGGCATTTGTATCAATCTCAAATGTCTTTTGTAGGTCTGGTAGGGTGATTACTGGTTTAGAGTAAACCCGATGTTTTAGATCCCATGGTTTAGATTAGATAATTATATATTTTTTTATTCCTCTTAATGCTTTTAGAGTGAAAAATGTGGAGGAATCAACTCACAGACCCATTTTTACCAGTGGGGTCCAATTTTTGCAAATCAGGCTTTGAAATATTTTGAGAGTAGTTTTAGGCATAAAATGCAAGTATTTGGGTGGTTAAAAATTTATGATCAAGATTTTAACCCTTTTGTAGGATTATAAACACATGTATACCTTTCAAATAATGCAAGAATCCCCTCAATTAGAGTCTATATGCAAATTTGATGTGACTCAAAAGTTGAACCTCCTATTTTGACCATTGTAATTCTAGAGGATGTTTCGTTAGCGCTCATGAACCGGATTTTAAATAGGAAAACAAAAAATTAAGGATATAACCATAAATAAAAATATGTTGTAGAAATAACACTTCATTTCATTAATATCAAATACTGAAATATGATTACAAACATAATGGAAATAAGACTACCTTGGGTGATGGTAACTTATCTCTTAGAAAAGATGTGGTGGCTACATGCCTTTGAACTACGTTACAATGAGGCTTGCAGGCCTATTTATTATCGAGAAATAATGGAAAACCCTAAACATCCAAAAACCTGACCCTAGGATATGAGACACCAAACTATGGGCCACTTGGGGTAAGTTGGTACATCAATTTCCTGGGGTCATAAATTTGGCATACAATCTTTGTTTAACGCACATGGTACCTCGTTAGAAAGATATATCCAAGGATTACAACTTTTGACAGTGAATATTGAGATGAAAACATATATTCACGACTCGTGGCTTTCCCAAAAAATTTCATTGAGGGCCTCAAAACGACTCTAGAAGCTCATGACCTAAAAAAATGCCAAAAATAGTAAATTGTGGTACAATTAAGGAAACTAGAAAAATAGAAAGAAATAATGGTGGGGGTCCAAGTGGAATAGGCGAGTGGCCACCAATATCCACTTGGACCATTGCTCCCCCCTTAGGAAGCAATGGTCCCCATTGCATTGAGTTCCTCGATGAGATGAGGAAACTTCTATTGAACTTGGTCCCTGGTAAGCCACATTCCCTGGTGAAGGTGTTGGCCTGCTTTGAAAATTTGATATAGTTGGATCCTTTAATGTTGGGTGTTATTGAGTTGTGTGTTGTTAAGATTAGGTATGTTCTATGATAGAGAAATTTATTTAAATTTTCACAGTTAGCAATCTCATCAGCATTACGATAAACTGCAGATAGAACATAAATATAAAACACAGAAGACAAGCCAAGATAAGAGGACACAAGATATGGCGCGAGCCAGGGACAAACCCCACAATGTGTGGGGAAACCCTTTGATCAAATCTTCTTTTATCTTCAAAGTTCAGCAGAGAAGGAGAGAGAGAGATTAATACATTTACAATAAAAGTCAACACTTTGACTTATCTGGATCTGAGCATAGGTCATTTCCTATAATGATGAGATCAGTTGAAGACATTCTGCTTCCACTGATCCTCCAAGGTGACGACTTCACCTATCATAGTGTTGCATCTAGGTCCACTTGCTGCACCACTGTGTATGACACCATGCTGCACCAATCATGATTATCTTCATGCTGCTCATGCTCTCATACATCATTGTGTTGCCCATGATCTTCATTATGTTGCCCATACATCATGCTGCCCATGATTACTTCACCCACAGTGTCACATTTTTCATCATCATTCATCACTGCTTCATTGAGATCTTGACCTTGCTATGAATGTAATTATGCCCAGACTTCCAGCGCTGAGACTGAGGGTGTCCTCATTGCTGCACCATTATTACATCATCATGGAGACCCTCACTGTTGCTTCTTTAACATATCCATGAAGTCTACCTGAAGGTTAGATCTTTGTGTGTGTCTAAAATGTAATTGCAACTGTGGAACTTTATTTCGAATACCCATCGAGAGATATCAAATTATAGTTCACACTGAGGTATGTACGTTAATATATATTGTATGCTGAGATCCTTGATCATAGGACAGATCCTTCAGCTTCATCTGTTTGATGAAAATACTTGCAGGTTGACGAGATGATGTTCATATATATTCCTAGTTTTATACATCCGCAGATATTTCCTTTAATCACAAGTATACTCAGTATCAAATATATTCATTGTGATATGTCTAGACAGATCTGAATATAGAGCTGAGATGCAACCCTTGTTCTTTCTGCAATATATATACACAGTCTTCTTTGTCCATCTAGGATATTGTGTTCCAGGTATGTTGAGATTGTAATTGGTTCATTGATGATGGAGATCACCAAGACTGGGAGAAGCTTGAAATTGAGTCTTCACGATTGCGTATATGACTTGACTATGGTTCCACATACCTAGACTGCGGCTCTTCTATCCTTGTGGATATATCTTGGCTCTCTGTGGCTAGGTATCTGCGGCTATTGTGGCTAGAGCATCACTGCAACTGCAGCTTTGTTACCTTTTACACCAAATAGAGAGTTGTGCGTATATAGTGAGTTGTGCATATATTTCCAATGAATATAGAGAGCTGTGTGTATATATGAATCTCATGCTCAGCGTATATAGTTTCCATTTCCAATGAATATAGAGAGTTGTGCGTACATATGACTCTCATTGTGTTGCATATATACCACCATGACTGCGTTGTGTATATACCAGACTGCTCAGCGTTGACTGCCCAGCATATGACTGCTCAACGTATGACTGCCCAGCGTATATTCCAGCGTATGTAATGATATGTATCATTATGTCCTGCGGCTAGGTCTGAGTGTGACCATAGACTGCGTTTCATGCCTGCGTATTGATCTCTATGCACTGTGCTTAGACAACAACATATATCATCCTTTATGAACAACGTATATGATCCTCTATGTACAGTGATATAAAGGCATCCATTGACTTTGATTAGGGCTGCTTAGAATAACATATTAGTTCATGACTACGTTCTCCATTAGGGCATCATCATACTAGGTCAACGTATTCCCTTTTGTGATTCTCCTTCTCCAAAAACCCAAGACGTGGAGAGGAGATCACATCAAGGATGTGTGTAAATGATATCAAATCCTCATCTATTTGTACCACAATGAGGATGATGAATAGACACGTCGGTTGGGCTTCTAGAGCCTACATAAGAGCTGGTTGGCTTGATAATAATTACATAAACAAAATAAATTCATATCTCCATAAATACTTATCGGAATCGGATGATCTTTGGATCAACCCTACACCTCTTGACGAGAGGGTTCCAATAAAAATATCAGATGCCATAAATAAGCCGACCCACATGGAGTTTGGCCCTAGTTTCCAATTTGACATGTGTCCATGATCCGATCAATTGTGGCTTTTTTCATGCGGTCTGGGTTTAACTCCATTGGTGTGAGTTGTTCTGCAACATTAGATGTGTCCAAAAATGGTGGAAAGTAGGGTCGAAGGAAGTCCACATTGAACACTGGGTGCATACCAAGGAATGGTGGAATACTGAGCTCGAAGGCATTGTCCCCTACTACCTTGGTGATGGTGTATGTCCCATGTCAGATGGGGCGAACCTTGTAGTGGGGCCTAATGAGGTGCTCCTTCTACAAATGTAGAAAAACTTTGTCACCCACCTGGAACTTGTGTGGCACCCAATCATGATGATGTTGCTACTTGTATTTAGAATTGGTTTTGTCAATTATGTCATGGACCTATTTGTGGATGTTCTGAATGTGCTCAATGAAGTTGTTTTCCTTGTCGGTTTCAAACTGGACATGAGCCAAATCTTCCTGAGTAGCTGTAAATGGTATGACCACATCAATGGGACAGTGGCTAGAATCACAAGCCCACTTGAAAAGGGATATGGCCAATCAAGTTGTTGATAGCCCTATTATAACTGTGCTGGACATAAGGGAGTCTCTCATCCCATGTGCATGGATGCTTTGAGTTGTACATGCACAGAATGTGTACATTCATCCTGTTGATGACCTCTATTTGGCCATTAGTTTGGAGATGGAAAGTTGTGTACTTAGTGAGATTGGTGTGCAACATCGACCAGAGTCTGGACCAAAATGTACTAAAGAACCCGTTGTCTCGATTTTAGATGATAAACTATGGGATCCCAAAGTTTATCCACACTCATTCAAAGAAGAGTTTAACAGTGGCTTCTGTTGTGATATTATTCTTGCAGACCACCATAATGGCCCTCCTTGAGAATCTGTCAATGACCACAAAAACAAAGTCATTTCCATGCTTAGTATAAGGAAGGTATGACATGTAATCCATGGAGACGAATTCCCAAGGTCGACTAGGGGTAGGTAGCAGAGTATAAAGGCCTCGATTCTTGATGGTCGGTTTGGAAATGGTGCAAGAAGTGCAATATCTGATGTATTTCCCAACATCATGTTGAAGATTCATCGCGTAGAAATACTTATGAAGTACTGCCACTTTTTTCTTTACCCTGAAAAGTTTAGTGACATGACTATAGTGCACTTCCCATACCATATTGGAACGCCCGCTTGAAGGAACAAAAAGGTGTCCTAGGTGGCATAACAATGCATTCTGGAGGTGAAGATATGGCACCTACTGACCCTCCAAGAGCATCTAGCATGTGAAGTCGAATTCTAGGCCGATTTTGTAGAGAAGTGGTTAATTAGAAGTCTCATGCCCAGAAGAGTTGACCATGGTAGTTAACACCATGATCAGGGGTCAGTTAAGGTAGTCATCCCCTTGGTGGTCAGAAAGAGATCATATGGTTATCCAATTATCCATCTAAGATATAAGAGAGGGAACACCTATATAAGACTTGGTTTAGCCACTACTAACCTCTTCTTTGAGCAAGTCAGGGTACATTTTGGGATCCAGTAGTCCATTATATTATATTGGGATAGTAGATTCCTAAGTGCATTTTGGTCGTCTTTAGTCAATGTTGGATACCAAACTTACTAAGTCCATAGTGTTCCACCCCCAAACTGATGGCCAAATAGAGGTTGTCAAAAACATGATTGTACACATTCTACGCATGTACAACTTGAAGCATCCACGTAGATGGAATGAAATCCTCTCCTATGTCGAGCACAACTACAACAAAGCTCTCCATAGCTCAACGAACCATAGCCCCTTTCAAGTAGTTTTGGGATTTTAGCCATTATGTCCCATTTATGTGGCCATACAATTTTCAGTTACTCACAAAGATCCGAATCACATTGAGTCTGAAGCCAACAGGGCTAAAAACTTCATTGAGTGAATTCAACACATGCACTAGTAGGTCCATGATATATTGAATAAAGGTAATGCTAAGTACAAGTAGCACCATGATCAACATCAGTGTTGCACAAGTTCTAGGTGGGTGACAAAGTTTGGCTACATTTTCATAAGGAGCACCTCACTGGACCCCACCGCGAGATTCACTCACTCTGATATGGGCCATACACCATCACCAATGATATAGAGTAAAATAGCTTCAAACTCATCATGCCATCGTTCATTGGTCTGCACCTAATGTTCAATGTAAACTACCTTCGACCATACTTTCCACCATTTTTGGACACATCTAACATTGCAGAACAACTCACACTAAGAGAGTTAAACACAAAATACATGGAACATGCCACAATTTATCAACTCATGAACACGAAAATCAAGAACACTCGTCAATGGAGGATCCAACTATATCAAGTTGTTAAATCAGACCAACTCCTTCACCAAGCCAAGTGGTTTACCAGGGAACATGCTCAATAGAAATTTCCTCACCTCATGGAGGTTATGCATGTAACGGGGACCATTTCTTCCTAAGGAGGCAAGACTGATCCATGTGGATATTGGTGACCAGCTACCTATTCCACCTAGACCTCTAGCTGGATTTTTTTGTTTCCATGTTTATTTCAACATTTACTATTTTTAGCAGCTTTCCGGTTGTGAACTTTGAGAGTACTTTTAACCACATAAACAAAGTTTTATTTAGGTCCATAGCAGGCCCATGGCCATATGCAAGGGCCTGATGCAAATATTAAATTACTCAGAGAGACCTTTCCAACAAGTTATCATATGTGCCAAACGCAGATAATATGACCAAGTTATGACCTCGGGAAGTTGGCTACCCAACTAACCCTAGCAGGGCCCACAAACCCTTGGTGTTCCATCTCCTGGGTTATGGTTTTGGTTTTTTAAGGTTTTACCTTGTTTTTCAATAATAAATAGCCCCTTGAGCCTCATTGTTACATAGTTGAGAGGCATGTAGCCGCCACGTATCTTCTTAGAGATAAGCTACCATCACCTGAGCTAGCTTATTTCCATTCTGTTTGTAAGCATATTTCACTATCTTGATATTAACTAAACGAATTGTTATTTCTATTACATATCTATATTTATGGTTATATCTATAATTTGTTGCATTCTTGTTTAATTTTGTGTCACATATAGACTTTCAATGTCGCCAACAGTGAAAGTCCATGATGTTTTCCATGTTTCATTTCTTAAGAAGTATGTCTGGGATGTTGAGTATGTGATTGATTGGTTAACCAGAGGGAGAATTATAGTTATAACCTTAGTGAATTTTTCAATGAAAACAAATTATGCTATGGAACATATCAATCAAGCATGTTAAAGTATAGTGGAAGAACTTTGGGCCCGATGAAGCTACATGGGAGATGGTTGATGAGATGTAGACTATGTATCCTTCTTTATTTATTGTTTGAGAAAATGTGTTTGATATATCTATTTTGGTTTATGATTATAGATGCATATCTGTATTGTATATACTGTAATGATCTATGTTATAAAGCTCCAATACTAATTTTGTTGTAAATATTGCATCAGGTTGTGTTATAAAGCTCCAATAAGCTAAAATAAGACCAAGATCACAAGACATGTATTCCAAGTTGAATGTTGTGCAAGCACTATAGTGAGCATCACTTGTGATTAGTTAATGTCTATGGAAATTGGCAAAGGAATTGGTAAATGAAAAGAGGCAATAATTTGCATTTATTTATGAAAAGTAAGGAAAATAAGAGAAAAGGAAGGTGAAGAGACACATATTTTCATGCAAGGGAAATTAGAGTGAAAATGAAGGAAAATGAAGAAAATAGAGGCATCAATGATAAAAATGCTTCAGAGAAACAATTATTATCTTTTCTTAGTTCACTTTTGTCTCTCTCGTTTCATTATCTTATATTATAGCACACTTAAAGCATTCTTGGAGCATGTTTGAAGCGTTCTAGCATTCATTTATATTGGAGAAATAAATAAAAGAAAAATAAGGGATTGTAAGGGAGATAGTTAGATCAACTACTACAGTGTGACTGTTTTGTGGGTAACAGGTTTAATTTTTGATTTTCTTGTTGATTTTTGGATGCAAGCTATATTAATGTGCTTCCCTAGTTATGTGTTGTCATTGGCATGGATATTTTCCTAGATTGAAAATGGTTTTAGCCTTTCCTTGCCATTTTATAGATAGCCATGGTTTTGTGTGTTTTCCCACTTGTTCTTATGGTTGATGATTAGTTTCCCAATGAATGTGGGTTGGAATAAATTCTATGGAGGCCCTAGAATAGTTTGGATTGACTTACTAGTTCCCGGAGCCATATGTTGGGACAAATTCGCTGGAGCACTTGGTTGTTTGAGTTACTATTCCCTAGAGCTATGGTTGGAACAGATACTCTAGAGCCCTGGAAGGTTGTCAATTGACTTACTAGTTCCTAAATCTCTAGACTGATTTGGTTCATGTTAGTGATCTCTAGATTGTGGAGGTGGAATCACTATGGTTTAGGGTTGAGGTGGTTTGTCCTCTAGAAGCCTTAGTTTTTTTCTTTTTTTCTTATTTAACCCATGAGATCCCACATTCATCCTTGGATTATGGCATGGGGGTGATTAGCTGATAAAGATATTTTGTTTAGCTCAATATATGGTTGGGAGGTACGTGGAAGTCCATAAGTTGGTTGGAATTTTCATATATTAATAAGATATATTTTTCTATTATGATTTACGAGAACTTGTACCAATTATCTTGTTGAAATTGTGGTTGATTTTCCATGGATTATATGCTATTTATTTTTTGGTTATATGATGTATTCAATCTATGGTTCTTGTCATTTTTTAATAAGTTATTGAATGGCTAATGAATGCATGGACTAACAAGTTCCATTTCATCTAGCTAGAGAGGGCTTAGAGGCTTCTTGGTGATTCCCAGATGAGTACTATAAATTACGATAAGATATTCATTCATGAACTGTAGCTTATACGTTTTCCATATGTTTGACGAAATGTCAATCATGGATTAGGCATGTCTACATCAAGTTCTTTCTTGATTTTTGATTGATCAATATTTTTGTTTCCTTTGATTGCATTCTTGAAAGTTACAGGCAATTTTTAGCAGTGGTCTAGAGGCTAGCCTAAAAAAATGGCTCAAATCTTGGAACCGTTCACACTAAAATGGAGGACTTAGGTCATAATTGCATGGAAGTAGGATTGTGCATGTAGTTGGGGCCTCATAATTTCACTCTTTCCTTATTTTACATGCGGTTAGGGTGTTATGTCAGTCAAAAAGGGTTCCAACTGGGGGATTGATCACCTGGGGTGGTTATTAAGCTCCTTAGTGATCTTTAGTCCCTATGGGATGTCACCAAGTGTTAATTTTGTAGGCCCCATTTCCTTAATTGGAACATGGATGTTGGTTCATGTTATAGTGACACTCATCTCATGTTTTCCTTAGCAAGTTGGTGAATTCCAATAAATATGAGACGGGGCATTACATTAGGCATACAATTTCATTAGGAAGATGTTCCAATGGATTTCACTATAGGTTTACATAAATATAAACTAAATAATGTTTTTATGGTAGTTGTAGATAAGATAAAATATATGCCCATTGTTTCTACATTTTTCATTCTTAAAGTAGGTATCTAGATATAAGAATTAATGGAAGCAATTCAAGAGCTACGTGGAATACCAAAGATTATTGTAAGTGATAAAGATCCAATTTTCATTGAGCATTTTTATATTTATTTATTTTCTTGTAATGGTACTTAATTTTCCCATTGTTCATCTTACCATCCTCAGTTTAATGAGAAAGTTGATAATTTTAAATAACGTGTATAAGGACATTTACATTTATTTGCATATAATAAATCAACATAATAGATCATAGGGTATCCCATAGCATAATGGTGGTATAACACAACCTTCCATAATTAATAAAAAATATACCCATTTATGAAAATTTATGGATATCCCCCTCCATCTATCACATCAGTCTTAAAAGGGACAAAAAAGGCTCAAGGAGTGGAGGACCACATAAGGCACCAACAAGAGGTTCTCAAACAATTGAAGGAAAACTTGGTTATGGTGAAAACTAGGATGAAGCAATAAGTAGATCAACAATGTAGTGAAAGGGAATTTGTTATTGGGGATTAAATAAATTTTAGACTACATCAATATAAACATATGTACCTCAAGTAGGAGAACTAGGACAATAAATTAACACCAAGTTATTATGGAAATGGTGTTGTAGAGGATTGGATTTATGGCATACAAATTGTTATTGCCTCTATGTTCATGTATACAGTTATCCTTTTATGTTTCTTTAGTAATGAAGGTAATTAGTGACAAGATCGTAGTCCAAACATTCTTGACAAGGTCTCAGTGTTATTAAAAAATAATCAATTATTTGTAAATCCTTCCAATTATGCCTTTGGGGTTCAAGAAATGGATTATTTTAGTCGTATTGTATTCCATGAATGTGTCAAAGTGAACTCTAACAGAAT
Organism: Pinus tabuliformis; assembly: GCA_031772625.1. Taxonomy (NCBI): domain Eukaryota; kingdom Viridiplantae; phylum Streptophyta; class Pinopsida; order Pinales; family Pinaceae; genus Pinus; species Pinus tabuliformis. The sequence continues at coordinate 502,325,095 of CM062820.1, forward strand.
CAAATATATGAAGAAATGGAAAATACCTAATACCTTGAAGAAACTTAAAGGATTCTTAGGGTTGATAGAATATTACAAAAAGTTTATGAAGAATTATGGTCAAATAGTAGCACCTTTAACAAAATTATTGAAGAAAAAGGAATTTTATTGGACTAAAAATTAGCAAAAACATTTTTAAAAAATTAAATAGGTTGTGTGTAGAACTCCCGCATTAGTTACTCATGATTTCACAAAAACATCCATTATGGAGTGTGATTCCTCGGGACATGGAATTAGTGTATTTTTGATGTAATAAAGAATATCCATTACCTTTGAAAGTAGTGAACTTAAATGAAATGACTTACTAAGGTCCATTTATGAAAAATGTTGGCCATGCTAAGTGTAGTTAAAAAATGTGATCCATACCTAATCAAAATATACTTCAAAATAAAAATATAGCATGATAGTTAGAAGTACTTCTTAGAACAAAGATAACTTTCAAAAGAGAAATAATGTTTAGCTACAAATTTTTTTGGTTGTGACTTTGAAGTTATCTAAAAAAATGGAAAACAAAATATTGTGGAAGATGCACTCTCAAGGAAAGAGGAAGAAGTAAGATAGAATGGAAGCAATATGAGGAGATATATAAGATATAAAGGGAGTATAATGATAGAAGAATACACAAAAATAATATGAAAGCTACATGGAATACCAAAGATCATTGTAAGTCACAAAGATTCAATTTTCACTGGATATGTTTTGACTAAAATATTTTCTTGTTTGGGTACCCAATTTTCTCATAGCTCATCCTACAATCTACAATTTGATGGGAAAAATGGTTTTGTGAAATAATGTGTATATGTATATCCACATTTCTTCGTATATGATAAATAAACATAATAATTCAATTGGTTTTGCTTAGTATAATGGTGGTACAATACATCCTTCCATCATTAATACAAAAATTTCCCCATTTATGGAACTTTGTGGATATCATCCTCCATCCATCACATCACTCTTGAAAGGGACTATGAAGGCTCAAGAACTGGATGACCATATAATTCACAAATAAGAGGTTCTTAAACTATTGAATGATAACTTGGTTATAACACAAAACATGATGTTCACATTCTCTCATTCCTTATCTCCTTCTCTCTCTCTCTTTAACTTTGCTAGTTTATTTCTCCCTCACCATTTCCTTCATTCTCTCTAGCCCCCCTCACTCTTTCCTCTCTTTCATCTTCTACTCCTCATCCCCTCTACCATGTCTTATTGTCTCTCTCTCTCTCTCTCTTGTTATTTCACCCCTCTTTCCCTCACCAATATCTCTCTTATACCATTCCCCTCATACATCTACCCTCTTTTTCTCTCTCTCCCCCATCATAATGCTTTATCCCCTATCTATGTCTCTCCTCACGTGTCTCTCTATATTTACTCTCTCTCTCTCTCTCTCTCTCTCTCTCTCTCTCTCTCTCTCTATATATATATATATATATATATATATATATATATATATATATATATATATATATATTTCTCTTTGTCTATTTACCCCATCCCTCTCTCTCATCACTTCTCTCATGCTCCCCCACTCTCACTTTACCACTGTCTTGTCTCTCTCTCTCCACCCCACTAAATTTTATCTTTCCTCATACCTCCATCTCCTAACCTCCTTGCCTTTATTTCTCGTTTTTCCTTCATTGTATCTCCCTCTCCCCTATGTCATTCCAGTTATACCTCTCCCTATATGCTTGTCCTTGGATCTATTTTTCTCCCCAACACTCTCCTCTTTCTCCCTCTATTACACTCACTTTTCCCCTTACCCCTTCTATTTCTCTTTCTCACTCCCTCTCCGCTCTTTCTTCCCATATCTCCTTTCCTCTCTCTCTCTCTCTCTCTCTCTCTCTCTCTCTCTCTCTCTCTCTTTGACTTTTCCACTCTATTTCTCCCTTCCTCTTTCCTCCCTTATATATCTCTCTCATTCATTATCTCTCTCATTTTCAAAATAAATATCTCTTATTTTATTCCTCTCCCTCTCTTTCTCCCACTTTATCTGTCTCTTTGTGTCTCCATATTTTCCTCTATCTCTCTCTCTCTCATCCATTCTCACTCTCTAACTCTATATATCTGATCCTCTCACCCCCTCTTTGCATCACTCTCTCTCTCTCTCTCTCTCTCTCTCTCTCTCTCTCACCTCCTCACATACCTTTACCCTCTCTTCCTCTCTCTCACCCACATAATACTTTATCACTATCTGCACACTTTTTCCTACTCCTCTCTCTCCCCCTTCTCTCTCTCTCTCTCTCTCCCTCCTCTATCTCCTTACCATCTTTTCATCTCTCTCTACTCTCCTTCACTATATTTACCCCTTAATAATTATTTTTTCTCATTCTTATGCTCTCCCTCCCCTTGCACCATCTCTCTCTCTCTCTCTCTCTCTCCCCCCTTCTTTCTCCCTCTCCCTATCTACACCCTTCCCTCTACTACTACACATCTCTATCTACCTTCCTCCTCTCTCTCTTCCTTCTCTCTCTCTCTCTCTCTTCTCTCTCTCTTACCCTCGTCCCTCTCTCTCCTCTCCCTCTCTTCCCCTCTCCCCTCTAACACCTTGTCTCTCTCCCCCTTATATCTCTCCCCCTTCTCACCCTTTCTCCCATCTCTCTCTCTCTCTCTCTCTCTCTCTCTCTCTCTCTCTCTCTCTCTCTCTACATCCTATTATTCTCCCTTATTTCTCTCCCCCCTCTCTCCTCCCCCCCCTCCCCCTCTCTATGCCTATGTACCTATGCCTCTCACTTTCTCTCTCTCTCTCTCTCTCTCTCTCTCTCTCTCTATCATTCTAACCCTCTCTCTCCTTCCATTTTTCTCTCCCTCTCCTTTTAGATCTTCCCATTCTCTCTGCCACTTTATCTCCCTTCCTCCCTCCCTCTCTATTACCCCCTCCGTTGCACTCTTCCCCTCTTTTTCGTTCCCTCACACCACTCCCTATATCTTCCACCCTCCTTACTCATTCGATCCCAAATATCTTTCTTCCTCCCATTATCCATCCTTCCCTCACTTTCTCTATTTGGACATATCTCATTCCTTTTCCCTCACTCCCTCTCTTCATAAATCTTTTTCTCTCCCCCCCATATTTCTCTCTCTCTCCCCACCAGCTCCATTCCTTTGTCCCTCTCTCTACCCCCCTCTCATCCCTCTCTCTCTCGTCCCCCCACTCCTCTATCCATCACTTCCTTTACCACTACCCTCCCTCTCCCACTCCCATATCTCTATCCTCTCCCTTTCTATTTCTCTGTACTCCCTACATTTCTCTCCCCTCCCCACCTTATCTCTCTCCCACACTTCCTCCCTCCATCCCCCTCTGTCTCCATCCCTCTCCCCACCCCCCTCTTTCTTCATCTCCTTCTATCCCTCCCTCTCTCTCCCCGTCCTCCACTCTCTTCCTCATCCTCTTTCACTCATTATTTTCCACCTCCTTCTCTCTCTCTCTCTCTCTCTCTCGGCCAACTTCATTTTGCCTCTATATATATAACTATCTAAGGATTGATAGTTATATCCAATAACTTGGGAGGAATTCTTGAAGAAGTTTAAGGATCGATATCTAAGCTAGTGTTATTATGATGACCATGCTAAGGAGTTTCATGGGCTACGGTTAGGAAAAATTACAATGGAGGAAATTGTGGTGAAATTCACAAATTTGTTGTGGTATGTGCCTTATATTAAAGAATTTCACAATCTAAAGATGATGGATGAGGAAGTAAGAAAAGATAGACTGTGTTATCAATAGTTCAAAAATAAGCGAAAGACACACAAGTTTTGGAAAAACATAGACAAAACCAAAAGTGTAATGGGAGAAAAATGGGAGAAACCAAGTTATCTAAAGAACTTTGGAAAGGGCCATCAACAAAAAAAATATAGCAAAGGGATTACAATGCATATGCTATAGTCACAAGTGGGCTAAAAACCCATGAACTTAGATGGGAAGAAAATTAGGGTGGTAAAGAAAGGGAAACACTCAAGTGTTGGGGGTGTGGCGAACCCCATGTATTGAGAGATTTCCCACATAACCACCAGCCTATTCATAATATTCAAGCTATTTAGGAGCTTACTACTATGAATGACATTTCCAAGAATATTCCCATAATAAGTGTTGCCTCGGAGTATAGACAGGAGAAACATCAATCAACAATGATTGAGGTCGAAGGTATTATCTCCAACCAACGTGTTTCTATTTTAATTGATCGAGGGGCTAGATTAAGTTATATTAGGTCACAGTTGGTAGGAAAATGTGAACTTAAGACTAAAAATTATAAAACCCCATGACTAGTTCAATTGGCAATTGGTACCAAGAGAAGGGTAACTAGCCAAGTAAAACAATGTCCTCTTAATCTAAATGGCTACTCCATAATAGTAAATTTGGATGTACTTCCTCTAGGATCTTATGATATATTAGTAGGTAAAGATTGGTTGGAAAGTCAAGAAGCTAGTATAAATTCCCCAACCAAAATAGTGAATTGCAGAAATCAGTAAGGAAATACTCAATAATTCAAGGAATATTAAAACCCATATTTCTTAGAAAGATTACAGTTGTACAAATGAAAAATAGTGCACGAAAAGGGCGTCAATTATATCAAGTAGAGTTAGATACAGGAAATCAACAATGACAGAAAACAAGTTTAGACACACTACCAATTTTTCAGGAATTCTTAGATGTGTTTCCAGATGAATTCCCAATTTACCACCTCACTCAGATATATATTTTTCTGTCAATCTAGTAGTTGGTGCCACCCTAGTATGAAGAGATCAATACCAAATGAGCCCATATTACTTATTGGAATTGAAAATTCAGCTCAGGAGATGTTATATAAAGGCTACATTAGTGTGTCACCATGGGGAGAACATGTGCTATTTATTATGAAAAATGATGGCACATTTCGGATGTGCATAGTTTACTGACAGTTAAACAAGTTAATTGTCAAAAATAAATATCCATTGCCCCGTATTGATGACTTGTTCGATCAATTAACGGGGGCAACAATTTTTTCAAAAATAGACATGAAGACATGATAACATCAACTAAGGATCAAGAGTGAATATATACACAAAACAACTTTTAGGAATATATACATGCACTACGAGTTTTTAGTGCTGCCATTTGGTATTACTAATGCCCCAACAATCTTTATGTGCTTAATGAACAATATAATTAGTAAATATTTGGATAAATTTATGCTGGTATTTATTGACGACATTTTGATATACTATAGGAATGAAGAAGAATATAAAGAACACTTAAATTTGGCACTGCAAACTTTAAGAGAGAATAAACTATACGCCAAATTCAACAAGTGTGAGTTCTATAAAACTAGAATACAATAACTTGGTCATGTCATCTCTAGGAAAGGATTATAAATTGACCCAAAGAAGGTTAAAACCATGGTTGATTGGCCTATTCCAAAATATGTGTATGTTGTTCAATCCTTTATGGGACTTGTAGTGTATTATTGCAGATTTATAGAAGGATTTTCTAGAATAACATATCCTATTACATCCTAACAGAAAAAAGGAGCAAGGTTTGAGGGGACTTATGAGTGTCAAAAGTGTTTTGACACACTGAAACATCTACTTACAATGACAACCATATTAAAACTTGTAGATTCCAACAAAAAAATCATAGTTTGCACATATGGTAGTACATATGGCTTAGGGGGGAGTTCTATTAAAATATAATTCGGTGATAGCATCTGAGTCAAGGAAGTAAAAAACACACGAAATAAATTATGTTGTATATGATATAGAGTTTTCCGCGGTCATATATGCCCTTCAAAATGTGGAGGAATTATTACTCGAGAAGAAATTTACCTTTGAAACTGACCATATCAGCCTAAAATATCTATTTAGGAAACAATATTTGAATGCAAGACAAGCTAGGTGGACAATTTTTTTTAGCAAATTTGATTTCAACATAAAACACATAAAGGGAAAAGAAAAAAAGATAGAAAATGCATTGAGTAGGTAGGTTTCTGGTATAAGTGGTGTGAAAGTTAGCAATGTTAATACAAATTTTCTATAGAAGATTAAGAATTCTATCAACAATGATCCAAAATAAGTTGAAATTCAACCAAAATTATAGCAAACTAATATTCCTAGTTACACAGAAAATTCTGAAAAAAGTGTTGTTTTATAAAAAAAAGAATGTATATACTCAATGTAAATGATTTGAAACAGTTAATACTTGAGGGATATCATAAAATACCTTATGCAGGGCACCCAAGATATAAGAAAATGGTCACAACCTTAAGGAAAAAATTATTTTTCCTAGCAATGAAGAAGGATGTGGCTAAATACTTATCGAGATGCTTAGAATGTCAACAAGTAGAAGTAGAGAATCAACACCGTGGTGGATTGTTGAATCCATTACCCATTCTAGAATGGAAGTGGGAGATAATTTCTTTAGACTTACATTTCGAGTTACCAAAGACAAAGAGACAACATGATCTATCATGGTGGTAATGGACACCTTGAGTAAGGTAGCCCATTTCCTACCAGGATAGTCTACCTTTGGTACAACACAAATTACTCACATCTTCCTGAATTATATTTATTGACTGCATGGTGTACCCAAGATGATTATATCAGACGGAGATGAAAAATTCACTTCAAACTTTTTGAAGGCCTTTTTTTGGGGAATGGGAACCAATTTGAGCTTTAGTGTCACATAACATCCTCAAATGGATGGACAAACTGAAAGAAAAAAAAAATCAGATTTTGGAGGACATGCTTAGAATGCATGTAATGAATAGACCCAAAAAATGGGAAGATTTATTTCATTTAGCTAAGTTTTGTTATAACAACAACTATCATAAATCTATTAAAATAGCCCCTTTGAAGCTTTTTATGGAAAAAAATCCCATACACCAGTTAATTGGAGCCAACTAGAGGATAAATTGGTCCTTAGGCTGGAGCATTACAGGAAATGGAACAGATTGTATGAAGAATTCGGTAGAATATTAAAATAGCTCAAGACCTATAGGTTTTAACCCCATATAGAAATTACCTACATACGAATTCTAAAAAACAGAAAATAAACAATGGCAAGAGCATAAAACAAAAAACATATATACACAGAGATTTTCCCCTAGAAACCAAAACTGCAACTGCGAGATTAATTTTTCATTATATTCCTTTCAATGTTATGATACATATATATACATGCCTAAGAATCCATAAACCCCAATCCATTAACACTGGATTAGAATATAACCATAGTTCCATTGACTAGATCTACACAATACCATGGATAGGAAACCATCATGCCCAACACCATGTGCGAAATCCATGCAAAAACCCATAGGAAGGTCTACCCACCCAATATACGGTCCAAAAAAAAATTCTTAGAGCCCTGCCCCAGAACACCTGTAGGGGGTCTTCCGCCCCCCTGCATACCCCCCGACAAGGGGGGAAGCTTCCCCCCTATAACCAACCTGATGCGCCTAGTGCAATGTATAGACCGAAAAAGAGTTATGCAGATAAAAAGAGAATACAAAAGGAGTTCAAAATTGGATATCATGTATATCTAAGAGTTAAACCCAATAAAAGTACCTTATGTATGGGAACTTGTCCAAATTTTGCACCATAATTTTTTGGGCCATTTGAAATTTTGGATAGAGTAGGACGTGTAGCATACCATCTAACACTACGTAGTCATATTAATGTTCATAATGTTATTCATGTGCCTTTAGAAATATGTAAATGATGAATTTCACATTATTGATTGGAAATTGCTATAGGTGGAACCCGAAGGAGACTTTCTAGCCGAACCTCTCTATATCTTAGACATGAAAGAGATTTGGCTCCAGAATTGAGCCATTTTTCAGGTTAAATTGCAATGGAAGCACTTTACTCCTGAAGGGGACACTTGGGAGAAAGACGATGAAATGCAGGAAATGTACCCAACGCTGCTCCAGAGGGAAATAATAGATAGAGGAAACATTGAGGATGGTGTAGAATAAAAGGGGGTCAGGATTCAATACCCCTCCATGTGTTAATGTTGATGGTTACTATTTTTAATTATGTCATGTTAATGGTGGAAATCCATAAAGTACATTGAGACATTATGTGAATAAATAAATTTTATTGATAATGATAAAATTTGCTATAGTTGGGGAATAACTTATTTAGAATTGAGATGCTCGCTGAAATAATTCTTCCATGGAAAATTCTAGATAATATTTAGTTAAGATTTAACAGAGGGAGAAAAATCCATTAAATCACTTTTATGGAGAAAGATGCCAACTTTGGACAATCTTAAAGCTTTGCAGGAGAGAAAAGCGAGCTTTTAAGAAACAAATCTTGGGCTAGTGGTTGTGGAAAACGACAAAAGAGGGACGCCACTAATAGAAACATCTAGTATAGAAGAAGGTATGAAATACCTAAGAGGAGAAACCAATAGAGATTTTTGATTCCCTCCACAAGAATACTCAACTAAAGGGGAACTAGAGGTGTAGTTCGAGGTTGGGTGGCGAGTAAATTCCCTAAGTCAGGCCTATGACAATGTTACTGGTTCGGAAATATTTTCTAGTGGCTGTTTACTGTAATATGATTGATTTTTGTATATGCTAGGAATATTTTCTTCTACTGTTTGAATCTTTGCGAGTATTAATTAATTTAGAGTTATGTTACAATTCTAATGTATTATAGACAATGAAGTATATGGAATGAATAACGTTAAGGATAATTCTTTTGTACAATTTTTCTTATGCAAATTATTGAATTGTTTCCTACAACGTGCTAGTGAAATGTATTGTAATATGATTATGGCATGGTTTAACCTCTATTAGAGTGTATTTGATTATTCCTAGGGAATACATAGGAAAAAAAAATATTCTTGATATGGAGGAGTAAAGTCAAATTAATCTAGTCAAAAGATATTAGAAGCAGAATTACGGAAGAATAATCTTGTCTCTATTGTATCTAGATAGATAGACCGAGTGATATACATAGGTAGGATACTTCTGGGAAAAATCTTCTTTATTGGAAAACGTAATTTTATTTTAAATAATTAAAGTGAAGTAATTTTTACAAGAGGTAGTCACCAAAAATTAAACATGCACTCCACACAATAAGAGTAAGGTTATCAATAAAGGAAAAACTAGAATATTTAGTAGATTGCATGGAGTAGCCAAAACACAGTAGAAGGTCTATGAAAAGGTAGATTATAAATAGAACTCAACATATCTGTGACGGTATAGGACTGCATTTGAAAAAAAAATCATATACTGTTAAATTATATATTCACTAAACCCAATACCTATGTGGTATAAGGAACAAAAAAAATAAATGTACCCATAATATAATAGAGTGTTAGAAAAAACAAATGCGTGGTAGGTCAGGAAGTTTTCTAGTACAAAAATATTCAACTGTTATTATTACAGATCATCACATGTAGTAGAGTTCATGCCAGCAAACCAAATTCCCACTAAGGGGCAAGTTACCATAATTGATAAAATTCTTTGTTAGAGAAGATTGCATGCAGTTGAAGTGAATGGTAAGAAGCAATATTAATAAAAAAGATAATTCGTCACAGTAAGTCGCGTTAGATTTAAAAAAAATTACAACCAGTTGTATATAATATATCTATGCACCAGTTGCACATTGAGATAACATTGATTCTTTTACAAGTTTCTCATAAGAAAATGAATTACAGAGAAACCATAATTCTATTAATTGAGGACCGGGTGAAGTCAAAAATAATTCCCCAATTTGTTAGTTAACTGTAAAGGAAACATCACTGGTGGAAAGTTGAGGTACAATAAAACAAAGAAGGGTATTCACCCTTTGAACTCAAAGCGCAAAAATTAAGCTATATATATATATATATATATATATATGCACTAACTGTAGGTATTTCGTTCTTCTAAGGTCAAAAATAAATATAACACATAGGATACGAAACCAGTAGGATTAACTAAACAAAAACAGATAGGTAGGGTGTTCATTCAGTTAATTACAAGAATGAAAAAAATACCCTTTAGAATTAAAAGTTAATAGATGGTGAGCTTAACTAGGAAACTCATGCATGGTAACATGTATCTTACCGCTATAGTTGTTACCCACTATACAATCCCTTTCGAATAAAACCATGTTTTGTAAAAGAAAACCAAATATAGTCTAATGACACTTGAGTCAAAGCAATGCTCTGTATAGGGAACCATAATGTAATTAAAATAACACGGATGTAACATAGGTTAAGACCTTGACATAGTTCTTTTTAAACAAAAATGAATTGCATGATGTGGCCATTCTAGCCAAAAAGCAAGAGTTACCAATTTGTGAGAAACACAAATTAACTAAATACAGTTGTAGGCCATAAATTCACTGCGAATAGCTATCCTCATGATGAAATCACAATATTATTATCCCGGGATTAAACTACCATGGTAACGGAAAAATGTAGCAACTGGACAACGAAGAAACCCTGAGCATGGATGATAGGCAGGTGTCAAGGAGATGGAAGTCCCACCTGGAAATTTACAAAGAAAAACCACTAATTTATAATAGTCAATAAGGTAATTAATTATGTTCAATAGAAACAAGGGAAACTCGAGCATATAATAGCGTTAGGGTTCACATATGCAAGCCATTGAGGGAAGAACAAATACATGCATGGTAGATAAGTGTTCGTCATGCCTAAACATAATTAACGTTGACGAGTCTAAGTAAACACACCAAACCCAATATTAATGGGTTGTTCGCCATAATCTATAACCAAGAAATAAGATTCAAAACCAAAGGTTGAACAACTTACCAAGGAGGAGAGGCGAGCTAGTAACCTTGAAACTCAAAGTTGGTCGCCACGTGTATAGTGATAAAGGCCTGGAGTGTATGCTCCTCTTTCTGTCTATCGAACCTCATGAGAATTCCAGTGAAGAAAGAAAAATTTAATTAAAATGTGTATGGAATATGAGGAACACTAGAATCAAAGTCTTAAAGGCCAAATATTAAAATAGCACTTACTTGGACAAGGAAAAACCCCAAGCGCTCTGAGAGATAAGGATTCATGCATGAAAGGATAAAGGTCGTTTCTTTAACACACCACAATAGAGGCGATAGGCCATTTTTTTTACTCTAGATGATAGAACAACAACCATAGACACCTCATGAGAAAATCGCCTTGGTTGGTAAACAATGGATGACAAGAAAAATAACATATAGAAGAAAAATAGAGTAGCGGAAATTATGTAGGTGGAAAAATGTACTTGTAATTTGGATGGGGCAATCATGCCATAGTTCCAATAATATTAGAACTATCAGACATTTACCATAGGAAACACAACCTATGTTACAGAAGTTGAAACTGTCCCAGGCACCGTGGAATTTCCAAACGTGAGAATGATAGAGTGAAACCATGCTAGCAAAGGAATTCATATTAGGTTTGTCAAGGTGCAATACCAACCATTAATTTCCTTAGTGACACAATCCATAGTAGGATCAGGAGTGATTTAACTGATGCACAGACAAAGAAAATTAGAGTGGATGATGTGGCGGCTGAGGATATGGATGCCATCCCATCATTACATGCCTCTCTTATCAACACCATAATGAGTTTTATGGTCAGTCATAAGAGGGCAAGGACAATAAAATGATCTAGATTATGGGAACCGACCCATAACCACATAAAAGCCAATATAAGTGTAAGGTAAGTATTTAATATACACTAATATAGAGTGGGGTTTGTATATAAAGAGGTTATCTATTAAACTAGGAGGTTACTATGCCAACACTATAGTCACCATGGTAGTTTAAGGAATGAATATCACAATGGAAACCACCACATAGATCATTTTCTTGACCAACTTTAAGGTCATTAACTTGTACCCTAAACAACCAAGTATGATAACATTTATAAACGCACAATAATAATGTTAGACAATCACCATAACATCCATAGCTATCAACTCAACAATGTATGTGGCGAATTATGATGTACATGTTTGTATAAGGAATTTTTTTAATGGAAATTAGGTTCCTCAGAGTTGTTAGTTGATCAATAGATGTAGTTTCCTGGTAAACTAGAACCTCATGAACGATATCTGTGGGATTTAAAATTAAAATTATTTTTCTTTCCTTTCCTCGGCTGACCAGTTAGAATCTTCAACAATAATTTCCTGAGTGTTAAATTGTTGTTTTAAAGACAAGTCACATCCTGAGAAGATTGGCTCAAAGAAACTAAATTTAGGTAGTCAAGGAGATGACGAAGATGATTTTGTTTTCACATATTCTAGTGTTGAAGTCATAGGGAATGTTATTTGATAAATAGTTGGTGCAGTTAATTGAATATGTTGATCATATATAGACCATTCTTGTATAGCTAGGCTTGCCTTGCCCTGGCATGGAATTATTTTACCAAATATTGTGCCTTGTCAACTAGTGATATGTACTACGATAGTTGTTTATCAATAAGTAATCATTGTTCCAATTGCAACACTTTATTAAGAATCCCATACAAATATTCGACAACATTGCAGGATTCTATTTTTTATTTCTTCCCTTCTCCAAACTACTATCTCTCCTCATGTTGTATATGGGATGATTTTTTTTCTTGTAAAATCTAATTCTTATTGGTATAATTTGCACGGGGTAGAGTTACTTTTGAAGAGTATAATTCTCAAATTATAAATTATTTACTTTTTTATTCAATTGCATGTGGATGTTAAATATGTTGGCTAATTATTAAGAACTATGATAAATGTAGTTGCATGATCTAATGTCTTTTCTAACACCTGCTTTGTTTGGGAAAATTATTGGTGAGACTTTTGGATTACAATGGATAATTATTAATTTCTTTAACTATCGCTTTGTCTTTGAATCCATTGAATTGAGACTTCAGTTGCTCATTGTTGTTGACCAACTTATGTACTAATTGTTGGACAACAAAAGGTGGATCATTATTTCTTATTTGAATGTTCATATTAAGTTGTTCTATTTCCTAGTTCTAACATTCCAACCAAATCTCCATTTATTGTTTTTTTGTCTGTTGAATCTTGTTACTATCCAACTTCATTATTTTTTAATCCTTTTTTGGCTTCTCTCACAATTTTTTCTACGAATTTAAATATTTGTTTGTCTGAATCATGACATGGTTGGGTTTCTTATAAGGTTTGTTCAACTATCCTTTCTTTAGATTAGAGATGAAGTGCTAGGGGTAGATGACTGTACACAACGAACTTGTTGATCAATTAATGGTGAGGTTGAAGTAACCTATATTCCTAAATTGATTCTCACTGGCATTTTCATTAATATGTCATCCAATCTAGAATGCTTTGATGAAACTTCCTAAGTATCAGTATGCTTGTATAAGGCTTTATCCTGACCATAATTTTCTTTTATAATTGTTATTGTAGTAACACGGGGTGAATCAAAAGTCAAGTTGATGTTCAAAACTGGTTTTTTTTCCTGTTGGTTTTATTCAGCTATCCTTGATACTATGCCTATGATGAACTTCCATTTTCTATGTCAAGTTTGTGTGGAGTCGAGTCGAAATACCATCATTTTCTATGTTATTTTTTCAATGAACACATATTTTCGATGTCCAATCAATTGCAAGACATATGGCTCAATAGATTATGCTAAATATTCTTGCAATTTTCTAGGCTTATTTTTTTCGATGCTTTTCTAGGGTATGCTCAAAAACTTTTCATGCAATTGAGTGTATATTATATTGTATTTGTGGGTCTTATAGTTGAATACGTGTGAGTATTTCATGCCCATTGATTGTAGATGTTTACTCCCCTGTTGTTTTTGAACTCTGTGAATATTTTCTTTTCATATTCTTAGGAGATTATATCACAGGTACTAAGAGGTCAAATGTGATTGGCCTTGTAAAATTATGTTTGCCTTTCTTCTTCTTGATCAGCAAACAGAAGAAGTAAAAGTATATCCCCTTGTTCTTCTCGAGCTCGTGGTGAAACGAGGAATAATATTTTAGATTATTAACTAATTCTATAAATATCTGGTTAGTTGTACACTGATACAAAACCTCTTCTGGGTCTACATCTAAAGAGTCGGCATACAAAACTTAAGATATTTTGAGGGAAAAATCAATGTGCAAGGAGGGAGGAAACATTTTTTGTATGTGTTGAGGTACCCTGTATCTATTGGAAGATTTCTAAAGAATTCCTGGGGGATAACTTGTGAATTTTTATTTGTGGCTAGCCAAATTATTAAAGAGGGAAATGGAATGGAGTTATTTGAAAATTGACATCCATACCGATTCATATTCAACATGTCACCAATGTGTTTCCCCATATGTAGATTTTTGTCATCATGGTCATTTGACCAATTTGTTCTAGCATAGTGAGTTTAATGTTAGAGACTCTACCTATTCATGCAAAATGACAACTGTAACCTGTCCTTTTGAATGGAGGTTTAATTTAATGAGTTTCGTTTAATATATTTATTAATTGGAAAATCCGAATGTAAATTATTACTTTGATGTTAACATTTTTTGAATGGCATAATAGATATAATTCATATCCAAAAAATTACTTTTTCCCATTATGCTATAGAATTATGAGAATATAACAAAATATATAACACTATTTTTGAATCTAATAAGCTTAATGGGGAAGTGATATTTATACTATCATCAAATTTTGTTGTGTTTTTTTTCCTTTCAATACGATTTCTAAATAAAGAAATGAGATTGCATACACATTTTATATAATGTCATTAAAATAGATATCCCTAATAGTTGACATATCAACGAAAGTAGTAGAGCAACAAGCCTTTGTCTTAGATTTGACTCAAAACTCAACATTTAATTTAATGCTCACTAGGAAAAAATTAGAAATAAGAAAAAAAAAGTGAGATATCAAAAACATATTTTAACAATATATATTGGACCCAAAAATATAAAGATGAATAAATAGAAACCAAATAGACAATATTTACTTTTCATATTGCATATAACAATGGAAATAGGAGAAAACCATATATAAATACACAATTTATAAATTTAGGAACTTTGTAATTTAGAATTAAATAAAAGTAAATTTAGAAAAAAATAAAAGTAAACTTAGAAAAACTTATTTATACTTGGTTAATTTTAATGCATGGAAAGATAATATAGAAAAAAAGTATAATTATTTATAAAATTAGATTGTAAAGAAATAATATCTGAAATGAACTTCGACACTAACATTAAGACCTTAAATGATCTACAAAATGTACATCGTCATTGTATCGTGTAACGGGTGAAATATAAGTACTAGTCAAGATCATTACCATATATTGACTCTAATGATCTTGACTCACCAAAAGTGCTTTCGGGATCAATATCAATAATCAAATTATTATCTCCAAAATTCTCAACATTTCTTAAATTCCTTTCTTATGGGATTGAATTTGGAATTACACTTCATTCTTATTTATCTTGACTATGTTAGGCCACTTTAAGTACATATAAGCTATAGTCTTAATGTTATAGTTAATGTGCTCACTATTAAAATTGATGTATGTTGTAACATTTCAAGAGTTACAATGTCTTGACCTTGAAGTGTACTATGGGTCATATTTTTAAGAATTCATTATGTTAAAGATCATAATGCACTATGGTTTAATTCATTTTAGAGTTAGTCCCTTGAGAATAATCAAGTTATCAATATCATTTTTTATTAATGGCAATAGTAGTTAGAGGTTGCATTATGGAAGAGTTTGTATTTCTCTAAGAGTATGAATGATCACAATAAATTAGCATTATGCGTCATATCAATGATTTGACATTCATAATGGTTTTTGGTTAAGAGAAACATATTGTACCAGATATTATAGTTGTCATAGTGGTCAAATGTTATGTTAAATAAGGCAGACAATATGTGGAGGTTAATATATTTGTGGAGGTTAATTAATATTTCTCAAATTCAACTATTACATTTCATTAAGAGCTCATAGAGAGATTTTTTATTACCATTTTCCTTCATTGTTCAATGAGGATTTCGCAATCACAATCTCTCCCTGGCTATATGCGAAAACTTCTTAAGGACTCCAACGAGAAAAAATGAGTTATTATATGATGATGTTGGATGATTAGAGAAAACAAATGGCAGCACAATTGGTAGACAATGTTCAAATATTAGAGAAAATGAGTGGTAACAACCTAACAATGGTGTTTCCATTGGGAACACCAATGTTGTTATCTCTGTATGCTTTTTAGAAGTAAGGAAGATAGTTTTTTTGGGAAAGGGAATGATGAGTGTGAGCCCAAATATCTGAAGGTTGTAGCTTTTCTAGGAGAGTGTCAAGGGAAATTTGAGCCTGAGACTGAATATCTGAAGTTCATCTGTTCGATCCACACTCCACTCCACGCTCAACACACCTAAAACTTCATAATTCTAGTTCTAATCACACTAGAGGTAAGGTAGCCATTTCTATCCATTTGAATTATCTTAACATTCTTTAGCCATGGCTCTTCTTATTCGAGCCTTGTTTTAAAGTCTTGTTTATAATTTTTTTCCGCAACTATGGATATCATTTAGGGATAATTTTGTTTTCACATTTGAAGCCATGCCTCTTCTTCGAGCCTTGTTTTAAAGTATGGTTTATATTTTTTTCCTGCAACTATGGATGGTGTTTATGGATAATTTTGTTTACACATTTAAAATGTTGAGCACTTGTTTATAATTATTTATCTGCAACTATGGAAAGCACTTATTCATACTTTTCATGTTCCATTATACTTTTGTTTACACACATGGAAAGTCTGAGCACAATTAAATTTTCTTCTGAAATATGAACAAAAATAATAGAAAAACATGAATGGCTATAGAGCATTGTGTTTACATTATCTTAATGCATAAATACATTAGAAATATATCTTAGCAGTGAAGGTATTGAAGGCATAGTGTTGTTTTGGTAATATTGTGTTTCAGCCACCCTAACTTGATTTGGTCCAAGGACGAGGAAGATATTTGTAGTTCCATTTGAAAACACTTCAACCCATAGAATATGGGAGATTATAATATTATTATTAAGAATATGTGTGGCGGTATTCCATCGTGATTATATTATTATTATTATTATTATTATTATTATTATTATAGAATATGTGTGGTGGTATTCCATTGTACTTACTCTTATGACTAGTCAAGGTATTATAAAGTTTTTTTGTGTTTGTATGTTACTTATATGTGGGGTTTCCAAAACTTGTCTATGATAATTGTGTTTTTTTTGTTTATTTTATTTTGTAAAGGATTTATATAATTTTATTTATTGCTTTTAAAAATTGTTCTAGATGTTAGGAATAAACATTTTATTCTCCATGATCAATTTCAACATCGTTTAATACTAAAATTTATAAAATTTCATTAATTAAATTGATTTTTTCATAATTAATTATTTATATTACAAATTTTTATACATATTAGTTGTTAGATTATCATGCATATATTGATATCTAAATTACTATTGTAAAGAAATGTGAAAATCAATAAGTATTATAACTAAAGAGAATGAAATGATATGCAATTTTAATTTTTTTTTAAGTTTACTTAGGAGGGGGAGGGGGAGGTGGAGGTGGAGGTGGTGAAGGAAAAGGTGGAGGTGAAGGTGGGGAGGTGGAGGTGAAAGAGGTGGTGGTGGAGGTGGATTTGGAGTTGGAGGAGGTGGTGGTGGTGGTGCAGTTGGAGGAAGAGGAGGAGAAAGTGGAGGAGGAGGGGGAGGAGGTGGAGGAGGTTGCAGAGGTAGAGGCAGAGGTAGAGGAGGAAGAGGACATGGTGGAGGTAGTGGAGGTGGAGGATGAGGTGGAGGTGGAGTAGGTGGAGGCAGAGGTGGTGGAGGAGGAGGGGGAGGCGGAGGTGGAGGAGGTAGTGGAGGAAGAGGAGCAGGTAGAGGTGGAGGTGGAGAAGTAGGAGGAGAAAAAGCAGGTAGAGGAGGAGGGACAGGATGTGGAGGTGCGGAGGAGGTGAAGGAGGAGTAAGTGGAGGTGTGGAGGAAGTGGAGGAGGAGGAGGAGGAGGAGGAGGTGGAGGTGGAGGTGGAGGTTGAGGTGGTGGAGGCATAGTTGAAGGCGGGGGAGGTGGAAGTGGAGGAAGTGGTGGTGGAGGTGGAGTTGGAGGAGGTGGAGGTGGGCATGGATGTGGTAGAGGTGGAGGTGCAAGCGTATGTGAAGGTGGGAGAGGTGGATGCGAAGGAGACGATGGTGGAGGTAGAGTTGGAGGAGGAGGAGGTGGTGGTAGAGGTGGAGTTGCATGAGGAGGAGGAGGGGGTTGAGGAGGAGGATGAGGTGGAGGTGTAGGTGTAGGAAGAGGAGGAGGTGGTGGGGTGGTGGAGGTGGATGTGGATGAGGATGGGGAGGAGAAGGTACGAAGGAGGTGGAGAAGGTGGAGGTGCAGAGGTGGTGGAGGAGGTGCAGGAGGAGGAGGAAGAGGGGGAGATTGAGGAGGAGCAGGAGGAGGTGGAGGTGGAGGTGGAGGAGGAGGTGGAGGTGGAGGTGAAGTCCGAGGTGGAGGAGGAGGTGGAGGTGGAAGTGGAGGAGGAGGAATAGGGGGAGGAAGAGGGGGTGGTGGAGAAGGAGGAGGAGGAGGAGGTGGTGGTGGTGGTGGCGGTGTCCGAGGAGGTGGAGGGGATGTGGAGGTAGAGGAGGTTGTGGTGGGGATTTTGGAGGAGGTGGAGGTGGAGGTGGAGGAGGTGATGGAGGTGGATTATCTCTGTCTCCCTTGCACTTTTTTCCATCACTCCCTTTCGTACTACCCTCCCTTTCCCACTCCCATATCTTGCTCCTCTCCGTATTTACTTCTCCCTACTTCCTCCATTTCTCTTCCTTCCCCACCTCATCTCTCTCCTCCACTTCCTCCCTATGTCCCATTGTGTCTCCCTCTAGCTCCCTCCCTCTCCCTCTCCCTCTTGCTCCATCTCCCTCTATATTTATCTTTCTGTATATATTTCTCCCTCAATCCCTCCCTCTCTCTCCCTCTCCTTCACCCTCTTCCTCATCCTCTCATTCATTCTTTTCCACACCCTTCTCTCTATCTCTTCCAACTCCATTTTATCTTTAAGCATATCACTATATCTAAAACACATTACCTTTCTTTGTCTCTTCCTCTCTCCTTATGTCAACCTCTCCTCCATGTCTTTCCCATCTACCTCTCCCTCTCTTCCTCTTTTTTGATCTCTATATCTCTTCATTTCACCTCTCTTTCACTCTCACTTTACCCCTCACCGATGTTCTTTATCTTTCACCCTCCCACCCTTCTCTCTTCCCCTATCTCATTTTCTACCTTTTTAAATTTTCCTCTATCTCTCTCTCTATCTCTCCCTCTCTCTCTATATCTTTGACATTTTATCTTTCATTCTATATTATTTCCCCCATCTTTATCCCTATATCCCTCCCCCTCCATATCTCCCTGGAGTTGCATGAGGAGGTGAATGTTCGCCCTTTGGCGAAATTAAGGGGTTTTAAATTTTTAGTGGGCGATTATTTTGTATCATAGTACATTTTTACAAATCACCTCAAATAGCCCACCTTCTTTTAAGGGAGAGGGTAAAAAAGGTAAATTTAGCCCTTGAAATTAGGAGTTACAACCTTCCATTCGCCCATTTTCAAGAATAGGTTTTATTTAAGTGAATCCATTCACCCATTTTCAAGAATAGGTTTTATTTAAGTGAATCCATTGGCCCATTTTCAATAATAGGTTTTATTTAAGTGAATCCTATGGGCCAAATGCCCAAATACCATATTTATAAAAGAGGTATAGTAAATTAATAAAAACTAAATAAATGAGAAGTATGGTAAATAAATAAAACATTTCCTATATTTACTCCATAAGTCACCTTATATACATGTAAGGGTGTAAACAAATAAAAATATAAGTAAAGTGGAGGTATAGTAAATAAATAAAACGTCTTTTTATACTTACTCAAAGGTATGGTAAATAAATAAAAATATAAATAAACTAGACGCATGGTAAATAAATAAAACCTCTTTCTATATTTAGTCCATAACCCTAGTTCTATTTACGAAGGCTCAAGAAAGAGGTTTTATTTAAGTGAATCCTATGGGCCAAATACCATATTTGTAAAAGAGGTATGGTAAATTAATAAAAATATAAATAAACGAGAGGTATGGTAAACAAATAAAACATTTTTTTATATTTACTCCATAAGTCACCTTATATTTACGAACACTCAAAAAATGTGTTATATTTAGGTGAAACCTATGGGCGAAATACTATGGGACAAATACCATGGACTAGATTATTATTAATGCCATGCAAAAAAACGTTATTAACCCTAATATTAGTACTATTAAAAATAAAAATGGCACATGGTATTGACCCATGGTATTCACCTAGAATGTAGCCTATTTAAATGGGGGAATTAAACCAGCATAGATCCATGTTTACTCTGGATATCGTGATATGCAAACTAGCATAGAGTGAGAAAAATATTTGATCCGATGAAGAGTAAAAATGGATGTTGTAATTTAATGTATGTTAAACATTTTAGATTGGTTAAAATAAAAAATAAAATAAAAATCAACTATTAATTTTATTAATTTTTATAAATTACTAATAGTAATTCTTAAGCTCCAGGTTTATGATAACCCATGGTATTGACCCATAGTAATACCATGGTATTCATGTGAGCATAGACTATTTAAAGGGAAAATTCTATCATCTTAGATCCATCTTAATTCTAGGTCTACCAAGTGCTCAGAGGGATAAATAGATTTCATCCCCCTAAGAGTGGTAGATGTGGAGTTAAGATGGATATAGGTTGGTTTTTATGATAATGAAGATATTAAATAGACTTAGAAAATTATATTGTAAAAACATATTAAGGTGAATGGTTAAAGCATTGACATTGGACAAGTATATTTGTGTACTTCTGTTTTAAACTGAAACAAATCCAGAGCTAAAAGGAATGGATTGATTGCACTAGTCATCCTTCTATAACTTTCCAACATATGCTGGAGTAAACAGATTGTAATTTGGGTAATTTTTCTAATTGCAAATAGGAACATACTTCTGTATTGGCAAGGTGGTTACGAGTTCCCTAGAAGTGATGAATTTAAATTTTTCTTGGTTTTATATATAGTATTAGGTTTTTTCTCGTGATTTCTGTGAATGGCACAGGTGAATTTTATCCTACACCTACTAGGTTATTGATATGTAATTTCGGTAATTTTGATTTCAAAAGATATTTTAAAGAAATGCAATGATTTCATTTGTGTATTCAATAAACACAAGATTTTATAATTGAGTAAAATATTCGCCATGCCTGGTGAGAGATTCGCCAAAAAATTATATATACATATCATATTATTGATAAAATCGCCTTCCATTTTTCCTATATACAATGGAGATTCGCCTATTTATTATATATGTAAATTTGGGGGGGTTCTTAAAATTTTCCCTACCTCTTCCCCCCTACCTCTCTCCCTTTTTCTCTCCCTTTCCCCCGACCCTCTCTACATATCCCCCTCCTTCTCCCTCCCTCATGTTCTCCCCCCTCACTTTTTCTCTCACACTCTCTCTCATACCCATTTCCCTTCCTTTATCTCTATATATTCCCCTCTCTCTCCCTCTCTCTCTCTCTCTCTCTCCCTCTCTCTCTCTCTCTCTCTCTCTCTCTCTCTCTCTCTCTCTCTCTCCCTACGTCCTTATCTCCCTATCTCACCTTTCATAGCACTCTCACCCTCTCCCTCCCTCCTTGGGTCACCCTACTCTCCCTTCCTCCCTACACTCTCCTACCCCCTCCCTACCCATATCTGTCACTCTCTCATTCTTACGTTGTAACCCCCTTCTCTCTCCTAATATATGTATCGCTGAACCCCCTCCATTATTTTCTCTCCCCCCTCCTTCTATCACACTTTCTTATTTATCCTTTCATCTATCCCTTCCATTCATTGCCTCTCTTTTGGTCACTCTCAGTCGCTCTCTATCATTCTTTCTTGCTCCATCACTGTGCCCACCCTATTTTTCTATCTCCTTTTACCTATCTTTATCTTTGAGTTTGGAACTATATTTCTCCCTCACTTTTTCCTCCATTATCTCTCTCTCCTCTCTCTCTCTCCCTGCCCCACATCTCCCTCTTCCACCACCTCCACTCCCCCCCCTCTCTCTCCCAACCCCCCATTGTCCCTCTTTATTTCCCTTCAAATCCCTCCCTCTTTCTATCACTCTACTATTGTTAAGTTATGGTATGTTCCATGCTTATAACAATTTAGTTCTTTTTATTCTTATATTCCACAGATTAGAAATCACATGTACATAAAGTAAAGTGCAGATAGAACATTAAAAGATCGACAAAAAACAAGCCAAGACAAGAGACATAAGATGTGGCAGCTAGCCAGGGACAAACCCCACAATGTGTGGGGAAACCCTTTGATCAAATATTATTTTATCTTCAATAATTTAGTAGACAGTAATTGTACATTAAATTTGATTCATATCAGTAGTAGAAAACCCTAGACCAGGATCATCAGCATTAGCAGCTTCATCATCAAACTAGGGCAGATGATATCTCACAAATCAACCGTCGGATCAGCTTGATTCCACCACCAAAAGTTGCGGCTTTCAGAGGAGGTTCAAGTGAACCTACAATGGATTTCAGATGAGGAGATCTTCTAGTCCACGTAGGTCAATTTTTACTTTTGCAGATGCAGCTTCAGTTTCAACAGCTTTCGGCTTCAAACTAGGGCAGTCGATATCTTGCAAACTATCCGTCGAATTGACTAGATTCCAACACCAAAAGTTGCAGCTTTCAGAGGAGGTTCAGATGAACCTATAGTGTAGTTCATATGAAGAGATCTTCTAGTATGAGCAGGTCAATCTTTACTGCTGCAGTTACAGCTTCAATTTCAATAGCTTCCGCTTCACATGTGTGAGGGAGAGACCCTTTTCTACGCAGTAGAGAAGAAACTCTTTTTTGCGCAGTAGAGAGAGAGATGTGATGAGATGAGTGAGTCCAAATGAGGAAAAGTCCTTTTATATTTATACACAATGTTGGTGTTTGAATAGATGCGACTGTTGGGCTTTTGAGCCTTCATGAGTTGTAGGTCGGCTTGATAATAATTCCATAATCAAAATAAATTCATATCTCCATGAATACTTATCGGAATCGGATGATATTTATATCAATCCTACACCTCTCAATGAGAGGAATCTAATAAAAATATTATAAGCCATGAATAAGATGACCCGCATGAAATTTTTCCCTGGTTGCCAATTTTAACACTCCCTCTCAACTAGGGAGAAATTCATCTGCAATCTGTCTATCGGTCGTTACTATTCATCCATCAAATGCACTGCCCTGTACAACCTGGCCCTTGCCCTACTCTGCTCTTTTCTGCCTATTCTGCTTTGTCTTGTTCTGCTCTGTACTGATCTGTATTGTTCTGCTCTGTTCTTCTCTACTCTTGCATTGTTTTATTTTGCTCTTCTTTTGTCCGAATTATGAAGAAGAAGAAATGATCGAGGATGTATAATACTGACTCAAAGTTAGTCTTGGAGTATGTACCACTGGTGCCACACTAGTATCAACCAACCTGAAGTCAGTGTCATAGTGAGTACAACTCCACTGGTCTCAGACCAGTATCATCTACCACTGACTCAAGGTTAGTCTTGGAGTGCGTACCACTGGTCCAAGGCTAGTCTTAACCGACCCAAAGTCAGCTTCATAGTAGGTACCACTCCTAACACTAGTCCCAGACTAGTATCGTAGTCTCAGCGAGTGTACCACTGGTCCCAGACCAGTCTCAACTGACCTGAAGTCAGCGTCATAGTATGTACCCCTCTCACTGGTCCCAGACTAATACTGTACTGACACGAAGTCAGCCTCAGAGTATGTACCACTCTCACTGGTCCCAAACGAATACTGCACTGGCACGAAGTCAGTCTCAGAGTATGTACCACTCTCACTGGTCCCAGACCAATACTGCACTGACACGAAGTTAGTCTTAGAGTATGTACCATTGGTCTCAGACCAGTCTCAACCAACCCGAAGTTAGCGTCATAGCATGGTACAACTCCTACCACTGGTCCCAGACTAGTATCATTGATCCTAGATCAATGGAGGTCATCCTAGCATAGGGAGTACGATAGAGACACCGATGCATCCATCGGTACTACTATGGTCCCTAACTTCATTTCCTTACTCATTGATCAAATGAGAGGTACTTCCCACGAGTCCTCGACAGGAGAACTAAAAAATCTTGTCCTCACAGGAGAACACACCAATCCTGCTACAATCACCATGGAGAACACATCAATCTAGGCTACCATGGAGAAGACATCAATCCAGGCCTCACAGGAGAACACATCAATCCTGCTACAATCGCCATAGAGAACACATCAATCCAGGCCTCAGAGGAGAACACATCAATCCTGCTACAATCGCCATGGAGAACACATCAATCTAGGCCTCACAGGAGAACACATCAATCCTGCTACAATCGCCATGGAGAACACATCAATCCAAGCCTCACAAGAGAACTAACCATCCTACTACACAGGAGAGAGAATCATCCTATTCCACAAGAGAGCGAATCATCTTATCCCACAAGAGAGTGAATCATCTTGTTCCAGTGCGCACCACCAGGGGAGGGTGAGTCACCCTGTGGTCGTATGTTTCTCCAATAAGAACCGCAAGCCCTCAAAGCTCCCAGAGCTCAATGTATGCAACATTCAGGACCCTTGTACAAGGGTTTCTTGATGACTCCAAGTTGTTTGGGAAAATCACAGATTAGATCTTCCTCAAGGCTTTGACAAGGTGTATCGACCTGTACATCATCTTAATGCGATGGAGCCTCCTTTCTCATTGACTTACCATATCCTAGATGATGTTTATCTACTGAAGCAATCGATGAATACGAGATTCCTCAATAATCGAATCCCACCTCTAGTTGTTATAGAAAATCACAGTGGTATGTGTTCAAAAAGCTCACTTAAGAGCTTCCCCAACCAGGCAGCTTCATACGAGATCATACTCGTAGATATGTATCCAGTTTCGGTGGTGCTTATGGCAACTGACTTCTGCTTCTTGATCATCCATTATATCAAAGTAGAATACAAAGAGAAACAACACTGAAAAGTGCTCTAGTGATCCTCCACACTACCTGCCTAATCAGCATTCGAATAATCATGCAGTTTCATATTTCCGGCAGCGTATCTCAATCCATTAGTAATTGTGCCACGAAGATATCTTAGAAGATTCTTGGCATCAATCGAGTAAGGCTCAACCAAATATGAGCTCACAATGCTAACTTCAAAACATATGTTCAGACGAAGGTTCACTGTGAACATCAATGCGAATGAGTTTATGAAACTCAAAGGCATTTCCCAAATCTTGTCCGACATCACTACTATATAACTTCTAAAAGTTAAGATCCTTGAGTTAGTCACACGCTTGCAGTCCATCATACCGAATCTTTCTAATATCTTTACCAGATATTTTCCTTGAGATAGGAAAATTTCCCTTGCCTTCTGCCATACTTCATGTCCTTGGTCCTTCATTACAAATTCAAAAGCTAACTCCCTCTTACATTTGTGAATGAGAGGGTCTGAACCTATTAGAAACAGGTCATCCACATACAATACCAGTATGAGAGGCTTGTCATCTTCAACCTTAAAGTGAAGGTTAGGATCGGCTTCACTCCTAGTGAATCCCAACTTCATCAAGTAGCTATCGATCCTCTCATACCATGCTCTGGGTGCTTGCTTCAGCCCATAGAGAGCCTTCTTCTACCTGCATACATGAGATTTTCGATCATAAATCTCAAATCCTTCAGGTTGCTCCACATAGACCTCTTCTTTGATCGAACCATGCAAGAACATGGTCTTGACATCCATCTGATGTAGGTTCCATCCTTATGAATCCACAAGGGCTTTGATCAAGCAGATGGTCGTATATCTGGAAACAGGTGCAAATATCATAGTCTATACCTTCCTTCTGGGAGAAACCACAAGCAACAAAATGAGCCTTATAATTTTCCGCACTTCCATCTGCTACATGCTTTATCTTGTAAAGCCATTTGAAGTAACAATTATCTTGTCTAGGGTCTAGGAACTACTTCCCAGAAATTATTCTCCATAATAGACTCATATTCTATGGTCATAGCATCCTTCCATACTTGATGCTTGAAGACATCTGAGAATGATTGTTATAGACATTTTTGTGCCTTGCAGCTCCAAGCATGAAATTTCCATAAACCAAGGGCTCCTAAGTCTCTAAAAGTGTTTTTCTCACCCCTAAAGGAACAAGGTCAACAAATTACAGCTTCTCCCAGAAGTTCTCCACCAGAAACTGCTTAGAATAAGTCAAAACAGGACCATTTCAGTTGCTCCACTAGCTAAGTGCGATGCATAGCACCTAAATCGACTAGCTAGGTGTGTTGCAATGCACCTAAATGCACTAGCAGGGTGCGTTGAGCGGGAAATGACAAATGGCAGTGTCATTCTGCGAGGTGGAGAGACAATGGAAGCTTCCATAATCTTCTCCTATGACACTTGCCTCACTGAATTCGACCAAGGATGAGTAAGAGGCCTTCCGTCTCCAAGTGGAAGCAAGAACTGACAGAGAGAAGCCACTAATCAAATCAAAAGCTGACTCATCCTCCTTGCATACATCTATAAATGGATCCCTCATCCCAGAGATCCAGAGGCTGGAATTTTGCACATTGTAAGGGATTGCTGTTGGTTTTGAGACACATATCAGAGAATTGGGTGATCTATGCTTTGTTGGAGGTGAAGAGGGGCTTCTTTGCTGGGAGGTTGATGCTGGGTTAGGGATCATCGGTTGTAACTCCTCCTGGATCTTCTTGTATATAAATAAAAACTATTTGAGTTTCTCCTCCATGATTTTGTATCATTGATGCTTGTTACATTTGTACGGTTAACTTAAATCTGATCCTAAGTTATTTATGAATATAAATCCATGTCTTTGTATAGTTTTCTTCTTCTGTGATCTTATAGGTACTTGGTGAAGCTGCGCAAGTAAGGGACCAGGTAGCTGGAAGCTGTCGAAGAGGAGAGAGATTGGATCAAAGGACTAGCACAAGACACAGGTTGGTTCTTCCTATTCTTCTTTGTTTATAGTTCATAAAGGAGATACAAAAGTAGTTTTCTCTATTTGTTTCTAAGGAAGCTGTCACACCTTAGTTTTCTCTATTTGTTTCTAAGGCAGCTCCAAGCATGAAATTTCCATAAACCAAGGGCTCCTAAGTCCCTAAAAGTGTTGTTCTCACCCCTAAAGGAACAAGGTCAACAAATTACAGCTTCTCCCAGAAGTTCTCCACCAGAAACTGCTTAGAATAAGTCAAAACAGGACCATTTCAGCTGCTCCACTAGCTAAGTGCGATGCATAGCACCTAAATCAACTAGCTAGGTGCGTTGCAATGCACCTAAATTCACTAGCAGGGTGCGTTGAGCGGGAAATGACAAATGGCAGTGTCATTCTGTGAGGTGGAGAGACAATGGAAGCTTCCAGAATCTTCTCCTATGACACTTGCCTCACTGAATTCGACCAAGGATGAGTAAGAGGCCTTCAGTCTCCAAGTGGAAGCAAGAACTGACAGAGAGCAGCCACTAATCAAATCACAAGCTGACTCATCCTCCTTGCATACATCTATAAATGGATCCCTGATCCCAGAGATCCAGAGGCTGGAATTTTGCACATTGTAAGGAATTGCTGTTGGTTTTGAGACACATATCAGAGAATTGGGTGATCTATGCTTTGTTGGAGGTGAAGAGGGGCTTCTTTGCTGGGAGGTTGATGCTGGGTCAGGGATCATCGGTTGTAACTCCTCCTGGATCTTCTTGTATATAAATAAAAACTATTTGAGTTTCTCCTCCATGATTTTGTATCATTGATGCTTATTACATTTATATGGTTAACTTAAATCTGATCCTAAGTTATTTATGAATATAAATCCATGCCTTTGTATAGTTTTCTTCTTTTGTGATGTTATAGGTACTTGGTGAAGCTGCGCAAGTAAGGGACCAGGTAGCTGGAAGCTGTCGAAGAGGAGAGAGATTGGATCAAAGGACTAGCGCAAGACACAGGTTGGTTCTTCCTATTCTTCTTTGTTTATAGTTCATAAAGGAGATACAAAAGTAGTTTTCTCTATTTGTTTCTAAGGCAGCTGTCACACCTTAGTGGGATAGAGTATTTCTAAATAGACACTTTTCTCGGTAACAAAATGGCGACTCCGCTGGGGAGAATGTCTAATTAGTTTGTTTGTGTATCTCTTGTTGTTTGTTTCATAAACTTATAAGTAGCAATCGAACTGCATTTTCCATTAACAAATGCAAAGGAGACATCTGCTGCTTTAGTCCATTCACTGGATCTGTTTATGATTTGAATAGTTGATTCATAGACTATCTGATTGCCCTTGTGATAGATCTTAGACCTTCCTTAGATCTACCCCTGATTGTGCATTACTGATTGCTTTTACTTGGCCAAAAACCAAAGACTAAACTGAAAACTGTGACCCAGAACCCGGATAGAATTCTCGTTTCTGCCCCGGCGCAGGCACTGTGAAGAGGTTATGCATTTCAACGCACTTCTCGAAAGGGAAACCTGCCCTGCAATGCAGTTTCTTTGTGTAACATGTGCGCTGATCAGCCTAGCCCTGTGCATCTGAGGTTCTTGTGCTTCATTCTTTCTAGTTTTGTATTTGTATTTTGCAGCCTGTGATCAGTATATGACTGTTTCAAACCCCTTTTCCTTACTGATATTCCGCCTCATTTGTACAAAAGAACTGTAGATGTTTTTATGTGTTTGTTGAGTCATTTACAGTTTTCCATTGCAAAAGTATAATAATCGTACTGTCGTCCTTTGATTTAGATCTGTCACAAGTGTCGATTTCGATCATAGGAGAAAGTTTATTTGTTGTTGATGGTCGATTATGCTTTTACTTTTGCCTTTGGTTTGAATTTGTGAGTTTCTAGTGTTGAAACGAGTAATTTATTTCAAAATCATAAAGTGTCGTAATCATCTCTACCTTTTGATTTCGAAAATAAGCTTGTTTGTGTTTGTCGCTTGAAAGCAAATTCAGATTTGTACATCAACTTTCTTTTTAGCATCAATACTAAGAAAGTGAAAAACAAATACATGCATGTGCATTTGCATATAGACAGTATGTTTGGCTTGATTTAGGAAAGTGAATTTACAGTGTGCTCTTTGCTCTTTGTGAAACGATTGTGTCTTTCTTTTCCCTAGTAGCTAGGATTTTCATTGCTGAAAAGAGATAAAAGTTTTGTTTATCATATTTAGATTGCATTTTAGTAATTACATCTACATCTCCTGGTGAACCCAAAAGGCAAACTTCATAAGAAAGATCAACTTAAAATAAATTCAATGAACCTAACAATGCTTTGGAACTTAATGCACAACATTTAGAGGTCTAGGCTAGAGACGTATTCCGGCGTCGTAAAGCCTGGTAACTGTTATCCTCACTGATGGTTGGGTGATTCCTCCACTTTGAGACGATAAGTGCCAGTACGGACTTGTGCTCCCACGTACCGTCGAGTATATTTTGGGATAAACCTATAGGCTTAAATCCTTTATCCATAGGAAGCCATGTTGGCCGCCCTACTGATCGCAATGCACTGAACACAGCATTCGGGAAGATTGACTATCGTACCGTAAAAAGTATTCTGCAGTTTTGTGATTGGTTTGGTACTCCCTCTACCTAGACCTCCAGAGAAGTCCCTTTCGTTCCTTTTCAGACTCTTTAACGGAGAAGGTCCATCTGAGCACTTGTCACTTCAGGCTCATTAAAAAAATCGAAGGAGACTAGAGTCATCTTTTGTTTTTTCTTGACTCTTAAAAACTGAAAAAACAAGTTGTGTCAAAAGCGTCTAAAATTCATTTAATTCAGAAACATACCTTCCCTTTATTGTAGTTGATCAAGTAATCTGCAATCGTGTAAGAAAGTCAATTGAAACCCCGTCGTTCGCGAAGGCTTACGAGTCAACCGTGTTTGTCTCCGGAATCGAAACCAGTACAGACAAAGCGAACTCATTTAACCAGTTCCAAATCTCCTATCAAAGTTAGAACAAGTGTTCCAACAACATCAGAGACTCCAGTTACTCCAAACATTTCTGGAATCCCTGCCTCTACAGAAGAATCTCAACAACCATAGAAGGACAGTGATACTGATCCTAGTTTGAGAATAAACACTTGTGTTACCGAACCAGTTCCATCTACAACCGGTTTGGAGAGTCTTACTCTTCAAACATCTGTCGCTGCTTCTTCGGCACCAGAGATATTTTACGGACCTGAAGGTCTTCCCCTTCCACCTGGTCTGATTGCAATAGAAGAAATTATAGAAGATCCTCAAGCGAGTACTCCAACGCACTTTGGAGTCGGGATCACTCTATATCCTTTGACATCAGAAGTTAGTCTACCACCAGCGGAAGTTCCTGTAGAATCACTAGGTAATCTTTTGGATAGAGTACAAATGTCTAAACAACCGTTAACATCTAGGACTGTGTCATCTAACACAGCGACAGCAGAACTCCCTGCTATCACTCCGACATTGTTCGTCGGCATACCATCTGTCCCGACTAGCTCTCAACCGCTAGAAGGAGCCCACTCAGGGGCTATTTCGACAGTCTGTTCTATTCCTATTTGTTCATCCGGAATAATATCCGGAAACTCTTATGTTGGGTCTCAACAAATAGATCCATTTGGAGGTCAATTTGGGTAGTCCAGTCCCCACAGGCAAACAATTCCCTTGAGTTCTGGATTACCACCGTATGGGGGGCAGTATACCCTTTCATTATCCCCTCCGGGAGGATATCCATACGGGAGTTCACAACAGCATTCAGGTTATACTGGAATTACCTCAAGTGGTTGGGTACCTATACTACCTCAACAACCAAGAGTTGTGTATTCGATGCAACAATGCATACCTATGTCAAACATCCCGACTACGCCAGCTATTGTGATGGTGTCGCAAGTTCAAGCGCTGCCTGTTGTATGCCAACCTCAGGTTTCTCAGGTTGTAATGCAGCAGCCCCTTGACCCTGCGACTCAACCACAATCGCCGACTAGTGGGGCGACACAGGTCCAGACGGGTACAATTACCCCTCACCTTGGTCAAACGGTTAGTATCGGGCAACAACACATGGCTTCACAACCATGGCTGATGCAATACCAACAACCACAATTCCAACAAGTATACCAAGGTTCTGAGCAGCAAATCTTTGCGAACAATGGACAACCGTACATCCAAAATGGTCAAAATCAACCATTTTACAATGGTCAAGTCCACCAACCTTACCAAACATACCAGCATCAAATGAATTATGCCGGTATGCAAAGACCAACTGCTCAGGCGATTCCATCATATCCTGGGTATGCTTCACCTAACCTGAATCAACAGTTACCCTTCGTGGCAACCTTAGAGTTACCTGATTTAAATCGGTTAACAAACGATCCAATTGCTTACGCCCCTTGGTGGCCAGCGATTTCGCATAAACTTCCATCAGATATTTCTAAATTTAACGGAAATCCGGGTGAAGATCCATCGAATCACGTGATGACCTTTCATCTATGGTGTTCATCAAACACCCTAAATGATGATTCGATAAGACTTCGCCTGTTTCAGAGGACGTTAATGGGTCCAGCGGCAAAATGTTACATTGAATTGCCTAGAGCTTCGTTCGACAACTTCAGTACCTTAGCCACAACCTTTTTAACCCATTTTCAATTACCAATAAGGTACGAAACGGGAACAAAACTTCTTACCAACTTCAAATAGACAGCGGCCACTCACATATCTGACCATATACATGAGTGGCAACGTCGTCGTAGGATGGTAAAAACGTACGTCCCCGATCAGATTTTAGCTGAATGGTTTATCAAGTCATTACTGCCTTCCATCACGGAAGATGTGGCAAAGGGGGGATTCATAACAGAAGAGCAAGTTATCGCTCATGCACAATATCTAGACTTGATTTACACTCAGTCTGGCATGCTCTACGACAAAATACCTGACACCCCTAGACCGGAATTATCAATTCCTCCTCCTCCTAAATCAGACAATGACTCTCACGTCGGCGATGGCGTGATTGACACGATAGACACGAAATCGACAAAGGCTACATCCAAAAGGGCCCGTAAGATTTCAGGTCAAAATGCAAAATACGAACTTCTTACTTCGGAAGTAAATGTCGTATCGATAGATAAGGGCAAAGAAACCAAACAACCAGGAAGCAAGAAGAAAGGCAAAGGGAAGAAGAAGAAACAGGAGGAATCATCACCTGAAAAATCTTCTTCGAACCCTCCTGGAAATAGGAAAATAAAATTTCCTTGCATGATATGCGATGAGGATCATCGGACTTTAGATTGTCCACATAGAGCTGAGGTTAAAAAATTCTTCAAGAGTTCAAAAACCTCAGCAGTGTTAACTGATCCATTTCCAAATCCAGGAACAAATCTGGTTGAAATTGGAAATGCTTCCCCGTCTCAAGTGCTAATGTTGTCGGTTTCAAAACAACAAAATGATGCTTTGATATCGACAAGGAACAAAGATTTTGGGAATCCGCAACTGTTAAACAACAAGGATAAAGATCAACCAAGTAGTTCGACAACAACTTCGACAGAAGTTGTACCACCCACCATCCCTGAATTGACGATAAAACCGCCAAAGGGAGTAGTACACAAGTCGACATTTAATCCTCGCGCTAGAGTGGAAAAACATTATAACATAGTGGAAGATTTGGCCCAATCGCCATCCGCTATGTCGACTCTTGAAGTACTACAAAATTGCCCATCCCAAAGGCAGGCTTTATTATTGGCCATTGGTGGGATTGATCCAAAGGATTCCAATCTTGTATCCTTCGACCACAAAGGATACGATCCTCAGTTACCGGCTCAACTAGCTTTCCTTGTTCAATTGAAAGCCCTCAACAAAACTGTTCATCGAACAATTATTGATGAGGGGGCATCTACATGTATTATGTCGATGAGTTGCTAGAAAACTTTAGGATCTCCAACCTTGTCGCGGTCTGCGACGACATTAAAAGCACTCGACGGAAGGACATATACACCATATGGTATCCTAAATAGCTTAAAAGTTGAACTAGGAGGGAAAACAGTAGAAATAGATGTTGAAGTCATCGATCGGAATCTTGATTACAACATCCTACTAGGACGACCATGGATATATGCCATGGAAGCTGTTGTGTCGACCTGTTTTAGAAAGATTGCATTTCCCTTTCAAGGAGGGATTACAATCGTCGACCAACAAAACTTCCACCCCAATGGTTCTCAAGTTACCAGAAGCATTCCCATGATCCATGGAAGCCCCCATTCGCTTCAGAATATCGGAGTAGGCCTACTAAAAGATCCTATACTGATGGGAACTTTCACTCTTCCACCTCCAATCAATCTGGCGGAAGTAGCGTCGATAGGAACCTGCAACATGATATCTTCTATAAAGATCTCAGAAAACGATATCAACATGGATCATGCAGTGGTTTTTCCCCCAAGCCCAATGGAAATATTATAGCAATCAATGTTCCTAGCATGGGAGGCAAACCCAAATCAATGCTCATCAAGCGTTTGGATAGATAGGTCTAGAGAATGTGGTACTCCTTCAGATCCTTGGTCGCGAGTGCATGTCAGCGACGAAAGAATTCTCCAATCTATGGTAATTGAAGGAGCACCATGGAATTATTCCCACCATCGTTCTCTTCTTCCAGATTGTGGAGAAGATACTCAAAATGACCTTTATCATCCTTCAGTAGTTTATTTTCTATCAAATACTGTAGATACAGTGGATTCCAAGCGAAACTTGTCCAACATTGAAGAGACTATAGCCATAAATATCTCAACCAAAATAGATGTTGTAGAGAATATTTATGTTGACAAATGTTGTTCTCCTTGAGAACTGGAAATATATAATGCTCTTTTTCGCGAATTTAGAGATGTCTTTGCTTGGTCATACAGAGAAATGCCAGGCATTGACTTGAGTATCGTTGAACACGAAATTAAGATGTATCCAGATGTCAAACCAGTACGACAACGGCTAAGGCAGGTGAACCCCAAGAAAGCCGCTGCCATTAACGCATAAGTTGAAAAACTTCTCCCTGCTGGTTTCATCTACCTGGTTCCTCTAACCGATTGGGTATCGAATATTGTCCCTGTTATGAAAAAACAGGGGACAATTAGAGTGTGCGTCAATTATAGGGATGTAAATCAAGCTTGTCCAAAAGGCAACTACCCTACACCCTTCATTGACCAGATAATTGATGAATGCGCTGGATGCAAAATATTTTCATTCATGGATGGATTCTTTGGGTATAATCAAATAAATATCCGCCCACAGGACCAGTCAAAGACTGCATTTATTTTTCCGTGGGGCACATTCGCATATCGAAAATTACCCTTTGGTTTAAAGAACGCAGGGGCAACATTTCAGAGGGCAATGAATTATGCCTTCCATGACATCAAAAACATCATTCAACCATACCTCGACGACCTTCCGGCTCATTCGCAAAAGCGGACTGATCATCTGCAGCATTTAAGAGCGATATTTCTACATTTCCAACACTACAAGATACGACCCAATCTGCACAAATGTGTATTTTGCGTCAGTTCTGGTCATTTACATGGCTTTGTAGTCTCCAAGGAAGGGATTCGTCTCTACCTGTGTAAGGTATAGGCAATAATAAATTTGCCTCCACCTTCGAATTTTCTTCAGATTCAGAAACTCCAAGGGAAAGCAAAATTTCTGAGGAGGTTCATTCCAAATTACGCCAAACTTACTAAAGGTTATACACGTCTCTTGAAAAAGGAGGTACCCTTTGTCTGGGATCAGGTTGCGCAAGCTTCCTTTCATGCTTTAAAAGATTCCCTAATGAAAGCATCATTAATGTATGCCCCTGATTATCAAAGAGATTTTAACTTGTATCTGGCTGCAGCAGATACGACCATCACAATGGTTTTAGTTCAAGAAGTTGATGGAATTGAGCATCCTATATATTATTTAAGTAAGAACTTAAATAATATAGAAAGCAAATATCCTTATGTTGAAAAACTAGCGCTTGCGGCTGTTCAAGCGATACAAATATTTCGACACTATGTCCTCTTTCAGAAAACTACCATTCTATCATATTGCAACCCCATGACTTATATATTGTCGCGACAGTTACTGGGGGGAAAATACTCAAAATGGATAGCAATCCTTCAAGAGTTTGATCTGGAATTTGTAAAATCCAAGTCAAAGAAAGCTTTAGTTTTCACAAAATTATTATGCGATCTCCCATTGTCGTCCAACGATGAAACATCCGAAGAATCAATCGTGGATGAAAGTTTGTTTCTGATAGCTACAAGCAATGAATGGTATGGGGATATAATCATTTATCTCCAAACCCAAAAATTTAGGCCAAATACCTCTCACTCTGAACAAAAACGTATACGATACCAAGCAAAAGACTACATGATCGTCGGTGATACACTTTACCGTCGTGGTATCGATACAGTTCTGACAAGGTGCCTCACCCATGAGGAGGCCGGAAAAGTCCTGAATGAGTGTCATTCAGGCGCGTGTGGGGGGCACAAATCTGGATATGCTACAACACAAAAAAATTTACAAGCAGGATACTTTTGGCCAACAATGTTCAAAGATTACATAACCGTAGTCAGAAGTTGCCATGCTTGTCAAATTTTTGATAGCAAAACCAAAAGACCACCCGCACCTCTACAGCCAATAGTTGTTGTTGGGACATTTTCCAAATGGGGCATCGATTTCATGACATGTAACCCCACCTCAACCAGGGGGCATGTGTATATCATAGTCACAGTTGACTATTTTACCAAATGGGCCGAGGCAATGCCTACATTAGATAATACTGGCGAAACAGCTGCCCTCTTCTTTTTCAATCATGTAGTTGCCAGATTCGGCGTACCACAGGCTATAGTCACATATCATGGATCGCATTTTCACAATCAGATGATGGTTGAATCAGCTGCCAAACCAGGGTTGTCTCACGATAGCTCTACTCCATATTATCCGCAATGCAACGGACAAGTTGAAGCGATCAACAAGGTCCTGAAGCGCATGCTGCAAAGGATGATCGGAGTTCACAAAAGAAGATGGCACCTAATCGTGTACTCAGCTTTGTGGGCTTACTAAACATCGGTAAGGAATGCAACCGGGTTCACACCCTTCCAACTGGTATATGGCCTGGAAGCAGTCTTACCAGTCCAGTGTGAAATCTCGTCTCTCAAACTCGCAATTGACCTCCTCCCCGGAACTTCAGAAGAAGAGGCTCGTTTCTTGGAATTAATCAAATTGGATGAAACTTGTCGTGACGCTGCTTTGGCTAACGAAGCCTATAAGAAACGAGTCAAGGCATAGCTCGACAAAAATGTCAAACCCCGTGTCTTCTCAGAAGATGACTTGGTCTTGCTTTACGACCAAGAATCCGATAAATTGGGAGGAGGTAAATTTAAGTCTTTATGGATGGGCCCCTATATTGTTAAGCGGGTGTTAGCAAAGGGAGCCTACGAGTTAATGGATTATGACGAAATTCCACTGGTGCAACCTCGTAATGGGTTGTACCTCAAGCGTTACTATGCGTAATGGTAACCAGTATGCTTTTGTTATATTTTTGTTTTCGCTAAAGTGTTTGTTTTGGTCGAGTAATCCACTTTTTACATTTATTGCAGATGTCAAACCTATTGGAGCCATGTGTTGGATATGCCGACGGAGCGAGTCGTAGTTCGCGGAATCTGTCCTCCGTAGCCTGGGCCATTTTTTATCCAAGCAGTGAGTTAGTAAGTTTCAGAGGTGTATGTATTGGTAGATCAACGAATAACATCGCTGAGTATAGCACGTTGATAGAACTTCTCTCCGATGCCATCACTCATGGTATACGCCGACTAATTTTCAGGCTAGACTCACAACTCGTAATACTACAACTCAATGGTATATATTCCATCCGAAACTCAGCTATTTATCGCATGTTCCTAAGGGTTAAGATTTTGGAAAGACAATTTGATCTTATTCAATATCAACATATTTCCAGAAACTTAAACACATTAACCGACTCATTAGCAAACTATGTGTTAGATAGACATTTGCAACATTTATAAAAAGAAACACATCATCAGTGTTTTGCATGTGGATCATGTAGCTCAACCAAAATAAAACTCCAAAAATCAAAATTATATATAGTTGTTTATGGTTTACACATAATGTTCTGTAACCAAGACAAAATTGGTCAAACGACCCCAAACTCAAAATGCTAGGGGGCACCCTAGTCTAATGATGCTCGTGATAGCAAGTCACAACCTGTGCGATCATGCGTAGGAGACGAGTCCATCGTCTGGGCACACCAGTAGTATGCTGCTGTAACCGCAAAGATAGCTTGTCAGTCCTCACATCTGGTATACCGAGAGTGAGGCCCTCAACCTGCTCCTGCAAAGTTGTGAGAGTCTCGGCCACATCGAGGTCACGAAGAATAGCCCTTCCGATGTCCTCTCCTGCTGGGGCAACAACTGGTACTCTCAGGCAAACTACTGGACGAACGGGACCGACATCTACAGGTACACATGAGTTTGATTAAAGTCTTGACAGAATAAAGCACAAGGACATTATAAACAAAAAATAGTAAACAACAATATGGTCAGAGATTTTACCAATGGCGCCCCACTGCTCGCCATCCGACAGTACTAAGTCTGGATCACCCCGGAAGTCCATGCAAACATATGGATACTAGGAATAAACCATCTCCTGACCATCAAACAACCTGAAGAAGGTATCATAAAATGAAATCTGAGACAGGCCAACAAGCCTAGACATATGGTCAACCCATCGCTGCATACGTGGTTCAGTAGGAGAAGGTAAATCGAGTGCAATGTACTGCGGCTGCATCATTGGTATCTTCTCCAAGGCAAAGGAAGTCAAAATAGAACCATACCCAAAGTTCTTCAACCTCCCGTTCTTTATCTTGGTGAACTGTTCTTTCATCACAAGAAGTACTGCGTCGCACCAGTTGAACACCTTCTGTTGGAGGCATTCCAAGGCATGCTGCATATAAGATCGGTTGGCTACATGAAGAGACGCACTACCGGCCATCCTACCAATAGTAAACAGAATAGTCCTAAGGGACTTGTCAGTGACATCACAAATGATGATCTTGCCATCTTTACTCGGCTAAGATCCTTCTCTACAATATCGGTAGACATAATCTCTCACACAGTCATCTCCTCAGTCCGAACCTGACAAAGAGATGGGGGCACCCCGCCTCGATAAGCTAGTCAAGAAATAGATGTTTATTGCAGTAAAAGGGATAGATTTTCCCCTAATCTAGAAATCTTGATTAGTAAGATCCCAAGCATCAAGCAAATACTGCAGTAAATTGATCTGCTGTCTCATGCTAGAAATGCGGAAGAACTTCAGCAAGCCACAATTTCGCAGCGCATTCACTGTAACTGGATCATGTAGGGAAATCATGTCCTCTTCTTCATGCTCACGTTCTCGCCATGTAAGGGTCATCTTACTCCAAATGTCTCTGAAAAGCAAAGAAGAGAGGAGTTAGATCCTGATTTTGGTAAGAAACAGGCAAAAATTCCATCAAAAATTGTGCTTCAAATTCCCTTTTTGTGCCCAACTCACCTGCAGTGCTGTTCTAGGTGTGTTGAAAGCTAGATAGCCTTCACACAGGCCAGCATTAAACGCAGGTTTCGATACACTGGGGGTGCGTTGATGGCAGAACGAGTTCCTCAAACCCCAGGGGCTCAGAAAAGCTAGGAATCAAGCTCAAAATGCAAAATGGAAACCATGAAATGAAAGAGCTCAAGTTTAGCTCCTACCTGGTCCAGACGACACCGAGAATTGTCCACAGAATCTCCTGAAATCAACTCATGAAAATCGAGGGGGGAAAGCACCTCCAAAGCTCCAACAAAACAAGTTCAAATGAAATGGTAAAATGAGAGGTAAAAAACACTTTTTGATTACTTTTACGTAGTTCGAAGTAAAATATTAGCGTTTTAAACATGTTTTCAAGCAAATATTGTTCATTTCTAACTAGTTTGATGAAGCAGTTGAAAATACAGTACGATCTTTGAAAGGACAAAGCTATTCTTGGTAAAAATAAAAACAAGAGCATTTGATCGAGCAGTGTTACCGTGAGGTTCAAGCTCGTTAAAAAATAAACCCAGACCGAGCAAATGTTTCCACCCGCGTTTAAGCTCGTTAAAAAATGAACTATTCCCTGGTAAATAACTACCGTGAATGTAGTACTTCAACCATTAAAGCCTTGGTCGTGTTTGCACCGTCACCTCCACTTTTCATTGGCCGATCATTCACCTCCATTTGATTGTTTACCCATTTTGAGGAACAGCTGCGAACAGTGATTTCACTAGCCATCCTTGTGACACTGCCGTGATTGGAAAATTCCAAACCTTACCTGGAATCAGTTGCTACCCATTTTATCACTCGTTCCTCAAAAGACAAGTCTTCTTTAAGATCTTTTCTGACTCATAAAATATGAAAAGATTGTCCAGTTCTGGCCTTCCAGCTCGTTAAAGGGACAGGAAGTGCTATCCCTCCTCTAGATTTTAATCTTTTTGGACCTGAGGGATTATTGCACAAAAAAATCGAGCGCTTGTTTTGTTCGGCTCGTTAAAGCTATCGAAAATTCATCCCTTCTATATTGTTTTATACCTTTTCGGACTTGAGGGATTAGGTGACGAAAAAGGAATTTTGGAGTTACCTTTATGTACCTTTTCAGACTCTCTAAAAATGAAAAGGACCGAGTTATCTTTGTCGTTAAAATCATTAAAAAGATTAATAGCGACAAACTTGTCTTTAGACAAGAACGAGTTTCACTATCGCTAGGCTCGTTAGAACATAGCAATGGGTTTGCCCGAAGGGAAAATTATAGAACAAGAATATGTTATCCTCCTCAAGCTTGACAAAAATAAAGAGGTACTGGTCAGCAATGACTGGGGAAAAATTGGGAAGAAAACTCAAAGAATCTTTATTGGTAGCAAGTCGCTCCTGAACATGACACTTCCACTCCGTGCCCGAGTCGGGTTGGTTTGTTTCATTCAATGGTCACAACACCATGGTCACGCCATACCATCCACATTTGGGGTTAATGCTACCAATCCATCACATAAGTGTCGCCGACATGTTCAAGAGAAGTCATCCAGAAAGGCCACCTGTGTCCCACCCACTACGATACATTATACTCCATTCTTTCATGACCGCCACCCTAAACCATATATCATCAGATCGTTTTCACCTCCATCAAAATCATTTGCTCTGTTCCATGTCATTGATGTGGGATTCATTAAGGCCCTCCTATGACAGATCACTTCTTGTCGACATCAACTCATTATCCAAGAAGTTGGTCTAGGAACACCCCATTCAGTACTTTGAAGCTTTCATGCCTCAATGGCAAGTTTCTCACTTCCGGCGACAGGTTTACATCAATGACCTTCGACCGAAAGATTTTGCGTGGTGTTTGATGCCAAGTCATTTATTCACACCACGTGAATTGTACTGCAGTACCTTGAGGATCATTATCATTATTGGTGATTCCTCTCGCACTTATTAACAGTTTACATCATTGAGTGGTAATCAAGCGATGTCTTTCCATGTTCGACTTCAAAACATTTCTCACATGGATCGACTTGTACTTCGAGTGAAGATCGGACGAGATTGAAGACCCCGGATCTAGTTTCATCCATCCGGGCTGCGATATATATTCAGGAAAATAAATACGTTCAAATGTACAGCATTGTAGCACAGATAATCATCCTACCAAAAGGATGATGGCTCTATCAAAATCATCAGTCTACCATCAGACGATTGTCTATCCTATGTACATGAAAATGAATTTATAAAGCTGATCATGGGAATGCCCACCTCAGATAGATCATGAAAACAATATGAAGATAATGTATTGTATTGTATATTATTACATGTCTCCTCCCAGCATTGAAAGAACTCCGAATCCTCATAATAAAGCAT
Organism: Pinus tabuliformis; assembly: GCA_031772625.1. Lineage (NCBI taxonomy): Eukaryota > Viridiplantae > Streptophyta > Pinopsida > Pinales > Pinaceae > Pinus > Pinus tabuliformis. The sequence goes on from CM062820.1 coordinate 502,366,066, forward strand.
TTCACCTGATAAACGGCCTCATACTTTAGGGGGCAATTTTTATAGACATTTTTGTGCCTTGCAGCTCCAAGCATGAAATGTCCATAAACCAAGGGCTCCTAAGTCCCTAAAAGTGTTGTTCTAACCCCTAAAGGAACAAGGTCAACAAATTACAGCTTCTCCCAAAAGTTCTCCACCAGAAACTGCTCAGAATAAGTCAAAACGGGATCATTTCAACTGCTCCACTAGCTAAGTGCGTTGCATAGCACCTAAATCCACTAGCTAGGTGTGTTACAATGCACCTAAATGCACTACCAGGGTGTGTTGAGCGGGAAATGACAAATGGCAGTGTCATTCCGCGAGGTGGAGAGACAATGGAAGCTTCCAGAATCTTCTCCTATGACACTTGCCTCACTGAATTCGACCAAGGATGAGTAAGAGGCCTTTAGTCTCCAAGTGGAAGCAAGAACTCACGGAGAGAAGCGACTAATCAAATCACAAGCTGACTCATCCTCCTTGCATACATCTATAAATGGATCCCTCATCCCAGAGATCCAGAGGCTGGAATTTTGCACATTGTAAGGAATTGTTGTTGGTTTTGAGACACATATCAGAGAATTGGGTGATCTATGCTTTGTTGGAGGTGAAGAGGGGCTTCTTTGCTGGGAGGTTGATGCTGGGTCAGGAATCATCGGTTGTAACTCCTCCTGGATCTTCTTGTATATCAATAAAAACTATTTGAGTTTCTCCTCCATGCTTTTGTATCATTGATGCTTGTTACATTTGTGTGGTTAAATTAAATCTAATCCTAAGTTATTTATGAATATAAATCCATGTCTCTGTATAGTTTTCTTCTTCTGTGATCTTACAGGTACTTGGTGAAGCTGGGCAAGTAAGGGAGCAGGTAGCTGGAAGCTGTCGAAGAGGAGAGAGATTGGATCAAGGGACTAGCACAAGACACAGGTTGGTTCTTCCTATTCCTCTTTGTTTATAGTTGATAAAGGAGATACAAAAGTAGTTTTCTCTGTTTGTTTATAAGGCAGCTGTCACACCTTAGTGGGATACAGTAGTTCTAAATAGACACTTTTCCCAGTAACAATGATGAAGGCTCATTTTATATGATCGTGCTCATGATGGTCAGGTATCCCTGATACCTGTTAGGTTTCCTACTTTAACGAAAGGTTCCTCAAGGTGCAGCATGTCCTTCAACATCATCAAGTATCCCCCTAAGCCATGAAGTCCTCTTCCTAGAAGAGGAAGGCTCATGTGGATGAGGATCAATCGGATCCACGGGTTCTTCTACATTAGGCATTGATTCATCATCCTTTTCTTTTGGTTCCCTACTGTCAGCTTCTTGAGAGCTCCTCAAAGTTAGAATATTTTCCACCTTGCTGAGAGCCATATCTTCGTTAAAGGTGACATCATGACTAATCACAACTTCCCTTTGACCGACGGTGAACATTCCTTCAGGAGTCTTGGAACCCAATGCTTGATGAGGGCATTGATTTTGTACATACACGACAGTGTTTGTAGTTTCAACCCATAGAAACTTCAGAATTCTTTGATCATGCAACATGGCCCGGACAGCTTCCACAATCATGTGGTTCTTCCTTCCCGCCACACCATTCTACTCAAGAGTATGTGGTGTAGTAGTCTCCCTCTTAGTGCCAACCTCAGGTATGCCTAAGTGAACCAACTGTAATATATCGGAGGTCTTGCTTTTGCTTGAGGGGAATGGTCCCCTTTTGAGCTTTCCTTCAACACATCCTAGACATTCACCTTCTTTCTCTACTCGGAATTTGGGCATCCCTGTCACCATTTGTTTTACACCGAGTATAGCTTTATAATGAAGGGTCCAAACCTCCGATGCCAAAGTTCAGACTAAAGAGATGCCTCATAAGACATGACACCTAGCGGACTTCCGTCAACCTGATATAATGAATCAAAACTAAGCCCAAGAGTAAAGACATCGTTAACATTATTTTTCCATATACGTACCTTGCCATCGCTGAAGGTTACCTTGTAGCCTTTGTCTTCCATTGTCGAGATGGACACTAGGTTCTTTTTGAGGTCAGGTGCATTTAATACATCCTAGAATTTCTAGCCTTCTTGAATGGTTGTCCTCTTCCTCGATTCCCAACTCTCCTCTTACCTTTGCTATTGAATTTTTCATTCCTTTGATTGCCATCAGAGGGATTTTGATCATCGTCCCGATGTGAGTACTTTCTATCAGGGCACTCCCTTGCATAGTGACCTACTTTATCGTAGATGTAACATCGTCATTTTCTTCCACCGTTAGGTCTAGCCTTTCCTTTTGATTTAGTCCTGGAATTATTTCTTTTCTTCACATGAGAAGAAAAGGTAGCAGGAGGACCTTTAGGTATGGGCATTTCTTGCTCTTCTTTCTTTGTTTATTCTTGAATGCTCTTCTTCCTTTGTTTCTTCTTGAATGCATCTAGCCATTAATTCCTCGAAACTAGGAATTACATTATAGTTCAAAAGAGTAGTCTTGAACACGTACCATTCGGATGGTAATCCTCCAAGAGTCGTGAGTGCCATTTCTCTGTCAGTAATAGTCTCCCCAATAGATAAGAGATAGTTTTTTATCTCGGTGATTCCTAAGAAGTATGCTTGCATACTCTCATCTTTACCCTTCTTGATTTCCCTCAGCTTATTTCTAAGAAACAAAACTTGATTTGCATCATTAACTTTAAATAAACTCACCAGTCTATCGTAGATTTCCTTGGAGGTGTCCAGTTTAGAGATGTAGGCCACCAAGTGCTTGTCGATAGAGTCCCTGATGACCTTCTTCGCTTTAACTTCTCCGTTCTTCCATTTGTTCCTAGTAGCAGGAGGTGCATTTGATGGAGGTTCAATAATATTGCCTCTCACATGATCCAACACTCCTTTATCCTCAAGGGTTAGATTGATAGACATCTTCCATCCGTGATAGTCATCTTTCTCACGAAGCTTGCCTTGGGCAGGGTGTTGAGGACCCCATATTTCTTTTAGGATAGCCTTGCTAATCTTCTCTTCGGTGATTGCTCTTGCTCTTGCTCAAGCGTTGTCTTCACCTCAGCTCTGATACCATGTTAAGTTATGGTATGTTCTATGCTTATAACAATTTACTTATTTTTCTTATTATATTCCACAGATTAGCTTTCTTATTATATTCCACAGATTAGCAAACACATGTACATAAAATAAAGTGCAGATAGAACATTAAAAGTTCGACAGAAAACAAGCCAAGACAAGAGACATAAGATGTGGTGGCTAGCCAGGGACAAACACCACAATGTGTGGGGAAACCCTTTGATAAAATATTCTTCTATCTTCAATAATTCAGCAGAGAGAAATAGTACAATAAATCTGATTCATATTAGCAGTAGCAAACCCTAGATCAGCAACATCAGCATTAGCGGCTTCATGATTAAAGAAGGGCAGACGATATCTCACAAATTGACCGTCGGATCGGCTTGATTCCACCACCAAAAGTTGCAAATTTGAGAGGAGGTTCAAATGAACGTACAACGTAGTTTAGATGAGGAGATCTTCTATTCCATGTAGGTCAATCTTTACTTCTACATTTGCAGCGTCAGTTTCGGCAGCTTACCGCTTCAAACAAGGGCAGACGATATCTTGCAAACCGTCCATTGGATTGACATGATTCCAACACCAAAAGTTGCGGCTTTCGAAGGATGTTCAGTCGAACCTATAGTGCAGTTCATATGAGGAGATATTCTAGTCCACACAGGTCAATCTTTACTTTTGCAGTTACAACTTCAATTTCAACAGCTTCTGCCTTCACATGTGTGAGGGAGAGAGCCTTTTTTGCGTAGTAGAGAAGAGACACTTTTCTGCGCAGTAGAGAGAGAGAGAGATGTGATGGGATGAGTGAGTCAAAATGAGAAAAAGTCCTTTTATATTTATACACAATGCTGGTGTTTGAATAGATGCGACTTTTGGGCTTCTGAGCCTACATGAGTTGTAGGTCGGCTTGACAATAATTCCATAATCAAAATAAACTCATATCTCCATGAATAGTTATCAGAATCAGATGATCTTTATATCAATCCTACACCTCTCAATGAGAGGAATCTAATAAAAATATTATCAGCCATGAATAATATGACCCATATGAAGTTTTTCCCTGGTTTCCAATTTTAACAACTACTCTCCACCTCCCTCTCCTTATCCGAATATCTCTCTCTCTCCATCTCGTAGTCACTCTCTCTTTTATTATTCTTCTTAAATTTTATGGTATGTTCTATGCTTACAAAAATTACTTCAATCTCTTATTAGCCAATATGAAATTTACTTAAGATTTCAATAACAATCACATTAAAACATTAGTATCATTTACTTTAGATCATCATTGATAGTAATTGTAGATAGAACATCACAATAAGTACAAGAAGTTGTGAGATTATAAGTGAATTTTGTAAAATGAAAAGTTTTTAGTAAATTTTATACTCAAGATACCCGAGAGACATGTCTCTTTGTAAATTAGATCACATATCTTTGTAAATTAAATTCTAGTAAGTTTTCACATTTACATTTTTACCCATTTTTGTTAAAGTGTTAAAGAACTCATAAATAATGGTGGGAAATAAAACCTAGTAAGTATAATTATTTACATCTCTTTCCTTATCCCATATTTTACGCAAATACTTTCTTAAATTATGGTGAGTAGTAACTTATGGTAAATATGTTATTTACAGGAGTATGAGCTATTTTCAGTGAATGGTCATGTCCTTAGAGACATGACTTTCCAACACTATATATATATATATATATATATATATATATATATATATATATATATATATATATATATATATATATATATATATATATATATATATATATATATATATATATATATATATATATAAGGATTCTAGGAAGTGGAATTAGCCCCCTAGTTGTACTCTTTAATAATTCTCCCCCCTCTTTCCCTCACCTCACTCTGTCTCTCTACCCTTGTCCCATACCTCTAACATCTCTCCCCCTATCTACCATATTTCCCTCTCTCCCCCTCTTCACTCTCTGTCTCCCTCTCACTCAATTTCTAGCTCTCTCTCCTCCCTCTCTCTCTATTTCACTCACTATCTCCCTCTACTCCTCTTCCTATCTATATACCTTCTCCCTCTCCCTCTAGCCACTCTCTCTCCCCCCCTTCTTCTTCGCTCTCGTGTCTTTGAGTCTCTCACTCTCCTTTTTCCCTTCAATATCTCACTCTATATTTTCGTCTATCTATTAATGTGTATTTGTTTGTCACACATTCTCTCTCTTACTCCCTCTCTCCCTCTTCCACTCCTACTCTCTCTCCCTTTCTACCTCTCCCATTCCTACACTAATTGTTCCTCTCTCCATCACCCCTTCTTTCACTCCTACCCTGCCTCTCTCTCTCTCTCTCTCTCTCCCCACCTTCTCCCTCCCTCTTCATCCCCCTCTCTCTCTCTATTATTTCATCTCTCTATCTCGCTCCCTCTCTACCCTTCTATTTAACCCTCTATATCTCTCAATCCCCATTATCTATCTTTCTTTTTCTCTCCTCCCTCTCTCTCCCCCACTCCCTTGAAATCTTCCCCTCTATGTCATTACCCCACACTCCCCCTCTCTCCCTCACTACCTCCTTACTCTCCTTCCTTTTATCCCTATCTCTCTCCCTCTCCCTCCATCCCTCTCTCATCCTTTTCCTCACTCTATCTATCTCCTTCCATCTCTCCCTCCCTCTCTCTCCCTTTCCCATAATCCCTGCCTCTCTCTCCTTTTCTCACACTCACTCCCTCTCTCTCTCTCTCCCTCCCAAAAAACCTCCCCCTTCGCCCCCTCTCTCTTAGCCCCCCTCTCTACATCTGCCTCCATTCCTCCCTCTCTCTCACCCTCCCTCTCCCATGCCCCCTTCCCTCACCTCCACTTGTCCCCTCTCTCTCCCTCCCAACCTCTCTCCCCCACCTACACACCTCCCTCTCTCACCTTGTCTATATCTCTATCTCTGTGACTCCCTCCCATTCCTTATTCTTCTCCCTCCCCCTACCTTTTCCCCACTCACTCCTCTTCTTTGTTCCTTCCCTTCTCCCTAGCCCTCTACTTCTCTCCCATCCCCATTCCTCTCTCTCCATCTCATCCTATACCAATATCTCTCTCTCCCTCCCTCACCCTATCCTCCTACTCCATTTACCCCCCCTCTCCCTCCCTCCTTCCCTCTCTCTCTCCCCCTCTCTCTCCCTCTTCACCTCTATATCTCTCTCACTCTCCCTCCCTCCCTCTCTCACCGTTTTCCTCACTGTCTCTCTCTCACTCCATCTCTCCCTTCCTCTATCTCTCCATTTCCCCCCCCTCTCTCTCTCAATCCCCCTCCCCATCCATCGCCCTTCTATTTATACCCCACCCCTCTGTCAATCCCCTTCCCCAACCAACCCCCTCCTACTTAGACCCCTCCCTCTCTCTCTCTCCATCCTCCTCCTCCCTCCTGCTACTTTTCCCGCTTCCCCTTACCTCCTCCTCCACCCGCTTTGACGCAGCAAAGCCGCATCTTTCCCCACAATATGAAAATAAAATTTCATGTCACACTGTGTCCCAAGATTAATCACCTAATCCATGGTTTAAACCCTCTATAACCAAGGTTTAATGTTCTTAATTAAATTCTTAAGTGGAAACATTTAATTAACTATCCAATTTCTTAAACTTTAATAGACCTCTGATTAATTCTTAATCTTTATAACTTAACCCTTCGGTAATCACCCATGCATATTAACCATACCATGGTCTTTAGACTTTTGTTAACTCAACTTAACCCATAATACGTTATTCCACTCATTTCTATTATAACTCTCCTATAATAGAAATATTCCATAAACCAACTTAAACTTTACCTTTCCACCATTTCATGGACCCTTGCATGTATACTGATGCCACCTTTATCACATTCAATCCGCACCGTTGATATGTCTTCTTGATCTGATGATTATCATGTCATCGGCCCACTTCTTTAGACTGACTCCTTAGCGCATTAAATCTCCACGTTTATTCCTCCTACCTCTATCCAACAGTGATCACGTAATCTCACACAAATTACATGCATGATCAATATTAGATTAAGAGCGTGTGAGAAAAGTGGTTTTCTCTTCCCACCGTGTGCTACATGTCAACCCTTAAGGCTAATCGCATAGAATTCAGAAATACCATTTACAACCTTGAGCCCGTGTGAGAAACTACTTACCACCTATGAAGACCACGCCACTATTCAGCTAACACGTGGCTTAATCTGATCCCTTCACTTCTTGACTTTATTTTGCGTGATAAGATCTCTGCCATTCATCTCACACAATCTCGTCCATTGATCTGACTGATCCAATGGTTCCTGTGCACGGTTACTTCATTTCTTCATGCCTTTCCTTTCCTTCGTCTTTATGTGATTTCTCAGTGTTTTGGTCTATTCACCCGACTCGCCTATATTTTCCTTTGTGCATTTATCCCTTATGAACTTGTTCAATCACTTCCGATTGCTATACTCCTCCTCTGTGCACTGTCCTCTCTCTGTTCTTCTGTGTATTAGGTGTTCTCCAGGGTTTTTGGTCTTTGGTTGTTCTGCAACACAACTTCCTCCTAAACTTACTTCCGCATACTCTTAAACATTGTCACTCCTAAGCTTCAACTTTGATCCTTCAAATGGATTCAAACGATTAGATCATGATCCTTCATCCTCCACTTCTTCTTTGCATTTTTCTTAATTCCACCTGCATACATATACTATGTAGAAGTACTCTAATTCACACACAATCTATAATTCCATCAATAAACACACATCACACACTCAGGAGTTGAAGTCTCTGTGTATATATAAACAAATAATTACATAATGAGTCTCTCTCTCTCTCTCTCTGGCCTGATTTTCTAATCAGTGGCCTTTTCCCTTTCCTGCTCGTAGGCTTACAGTCAAACTCTCTAACTAACTAACTAGTAACTCTCTAACTAGCTAACTCTCTCTATGCTTTTTAGGCTTACATTTATACAAAAGGTTTTGTAACCCATTTCGGTTTAGATCCTTAATCTTTTGAACTAAATCTTGAATATCCTCTAAGTCCACTTTTGACTCAACTAATCCCTAAGGATCCTCTCTAGTTCCACGAATCATAAAACCAATTCCTCATCTAAGATCTACAATTGATTTTCAAATCTCTCAATCCCTATGGAATCTTAAATTGTCTAAATCTCTCATGTTCTCAAACATTCGAGAACATTTAGAATATGTCTCACAATATCTAATTATTTCCTATTCTAAATATCTCTTATTAAAATCACTCAAAAACCTTAATAATTACATTAATCTAATGCTTAGGAAACCAAATTCCTTAAAACATAAGAACCCCTATTTCTACTAAAATAAAATTATATTTCTGAGCCGAATGCTCCTGCATCACCCTTCACCACCCACATCCTCCACCTCATCCTCCTCCCCCTTCCCTCGACCTCTCCCTCCTCACCTCCTCCCCCCACCTCCTGCCCCTCCCCCTTCATCTCCTCCTCCGACCCTTCCAACTCCTCTGCCTCCTCCCCTCCCCACTTCCTCCCCCACCTCCTCCCCCCCAACCTCCTCCTGCACCCCCTCCTCCTCCACATCCTCTACCATTCCATAACCTCCTCCCCCTCCCTCACCTGCCTCCACCTTCTCTACCTCCTCCTCCTCCCGCTCCTCCCCCTTATTTGCCCCACCCCCCCCTTTGCCCACCTCTTCTCCCTCTACCTCTTTCCCCTCCTCCTCTGCCTCCCCCTCTAACCTTCCCAACCCTCCCCACCACCCACCATTTGCCTCCTACCCTCCCCCCTTATCCTCGACCTTCACCCCTGCCACCCTCTCCCTCGACCCCTCCCTGCCACCCTCTCCCTCCCTCTTTCCCTCTTTCCCTTACTCAACCACCCCTTCTCCAACTCTCCCTCACTCTCCCTTCGTAACTCCCTTCCTCTATCCCTCTTTATTTCCCCCTCCCTCCTCCTCTCCCCTCTCACACCCTATAACTCCCTCTACCTCTCTATAAATATCCCTTGCTATGTCTTTCCCCTTATCTCCCTCTCCCTCCTCTCTTTCCATTCCTCCCCCCTCTCTCTATCTCCTACTCCCACTCTTGCCATTATCTCTCTTTCTCTCTCCCTCCCACTCTCTTCCCCATCGTCATTATCCCTCTCTTCCTTCCCTTTCTATCCATCTCCATCCCGAATATCTCTCCCTCTCCAATCTATCTCGCTCCCTCCCTCTCTTTCTCTCTCCCACTCTCTCTCTCCATCCTTGCCCCCTTTACTTTTCTAGCCATCCCCTCACCCCTCCCCCAATTTCCCCCCTCATTCCCCACTCTCTCTCTCTCTCTCTCTCTTCCTTACTTCTCCCTTCCCTCTTAGTCTATCTCTCTATCTCCCTCACTCCTAAGACAACGTTCTCTCTCCCTTGCACTCTCACTCCTCTCTCCTTCTCTAAATCTAACTCTATGTGTCTCTTTATCTAACTCCCTTTGTCTACTTCCCTCCCCTGGCTCCACCTCTCTTCCACCTCCTCCACCTCCTCCTCCCCTGCCTCCTCCCCTTTGCATCCACCCCTCCTCCCCTGCCTCCTCCCCCTTGCATCCTTTGCCTCTGCCTCTTCGCCTTCATCCTCAGCCTCCCCCTCTGATCTGCCTTACTCGAACCCCACCCTCCTCTCCTACCCCTCCTTTCTCCTCTGCCTCCTCCTATTTTCCTCCCTCTGCCCCTCTCATCCTCTCCCTCCCTCTTTCTCTCTCTTTCCTCCTCTCCCCCACTCACCCTCTCTCCCTTACTCAACCACCCCTTCTCCAACTCTTTCATAACCAACACTCCCTCTCGCTCCCTTCATAACTCCCTCCATACATCCCTCTTTATCTCTCCGTCCCTCCTCCTCTACCCTCCCACACCCTCTACCTCTCTCCACATCTCCCTTGCTACCTATTCCCCTATATCCCTCTTCCTCCTCTCTTCCCATTCTTCCCCCCTCTCTCCATCTCTTACTCGCACTCTTGCCATTATCTCTCTTTCTCTCTCCCTTCCACTCTCTCCCCCATCTCTGCTATCCCTCTCCTCCTTCCCTTTCTATCGCTTTCCCTCCCAAATCTCTGTCCGTCCCTCCCCTTCTTTCTCTCTCCCACTCTCTGTCTCTCTCTTCCTTGCTTCTCCCTTCCCTGTTTCCCTCTCTCTCTGTCTCCCTCACTCCTATGACCACTCTTATGACCACATTCTCTCCCTTGCTCTCTCACTCCTCTCTCCTTCTCTAAATCTAAGTCTATGTCTCTCTTTCTCTAACTCTTTTTGTCCGCCAACTCTCTATCTCTTAACTCTTACTTTCTCACTAACTCTATCTCTCTCTACTCTACCTTTCTCCCCCGTCCCTTGCATTTACCCATCTCCCACCGCTCCCTATCCATCGATGCCACTCTCACTCTCTCCTCTACTACCAACCATTATATGTTTACCACAACTTTCACCCCTTCTCTCTTCCTCTCTCTTTACACTCCTTTTATTTTGCAATTAAATTTCTAAACATATTTATTGTAAAATAAATTTTTTTATCATATATTATTAGTTGAAATAAGTGTAATTATAATATTTTATTTTATTTTGAAAATATATTCACCTTAATTACTAAAGTAAAAACAACCCACCTTAAAAAATTATATAATTTATAAAATTTGTATTCAGATATTCTTTAAGGAACTTTAAAGAAAAAAATGATAAATTTTTTATAAGACATGTTTTATATATATCCTAATAAATTTTGGTTTGGCTTGACCTCACCATATGTATAAAAAAACATATATCATAAGCTAAATCTAATTTCAATTTAAAATTGTTAATTAAATGATGTTCACCATATTTAAAGTCATCTTTGCATCCATCGTTTTAATTAGATTATATTAGTCCAAATTTTGATATAATTTATTATATTTTTTTCTTCACATTGAAGCATATAATAGATTTTAATAAGCTACTCATATAATAGATTTTAATAAACTCCTCGTTGCTAAAATCTAGTGTACATTAGAGTTTAAATATATCATAACCTTATAAAAGAGGGGATAAAAGTCACACTTATTGAATTCAAAACTACAATAAAAATGTGCTTTTGGCAAGGGGTAAAATGCTCTTAAACCGAACCATCTTCCAAAATATAAGCTTATATTTTTATATTTATAGTTTTGACACTTGTGCTAAGAGCGTTGAAGAGATTTTACACAGAAGGAAACCAGAAACCCAGATGGAAGTGCTTCCCACAAAAACATAGCACAAACAAAGAGTCAATAGAGGAGGAGGAGATAGGGTGATATCTGAAATTTATAGGTGTTCACGCTACCTTTTTGTTCAAAATAAAAGATAATTATTTCCGTTTTATGCATGTCTCCCGCTCTCAATTCTTTGATAATTATTTCTATTTTATGCACGCCTCCCACTCTCAATTCTTCCAACGGATAGGCTTTTTCACCCAACTTGTGAATAATTTCAAAAAGTATCTACCGCTTCTGTTACCGCCTTTTCTTAATTGAAAAGATTAGGTAACAATCAAATTCTTCCAACTTGAAATCCCATTATCATGGAGTTAATTTGTTCGTATCATTTTAGTTTTAACTACATTGTAAGATTTTTAAAGTGCTATATATAAAAAATAAAATAACATATAACTTTATTAAAAATTTATACGTTAGGAAATTCTTTCTAATGCACATTAATATGGTGGTCTTCATGCGGATCGTATGGAGTTGTCAATCATAGTGTGTCACCAAGCGAAGGAATCCCTTTTCTAATTAAAGTTCGCATGCATACTGATAATTTGATTTTGTGGAAATCAACAAAGAGGTTGAGCGAATATCTAAATAGATAATGCAATTAAGAAAGAGAATTGATCTCAATTAATTGCATGTAAGAGAAGATATTTTGGAAACGCCATATCGCCAAATCCATATCCATTGTTCTCGATGCCAAGCTGAACCTAAGCAGACTGTCAAAATTCAAGTACAAATGATTCTTGTTTCTAGCAACAGAAATCTGAAACCCAACACATAAATGAAATCTAAATAGAATAAGATAAATTAATTATCAAAATCAACGAGGGGAAGCCAGTTTAAAGAAACTAAACTAACACGATGGATATTAAGCTACGTAAAGAATTCCTCAAAATTGCATCCAACAGATCATCAAGAACACACTAAAGGTGCAAATCTAGTGTCATCCTTTTGTCAACAAACAAATTTGGGACATTAAATTTTACACACGGAGTGTCTGATTTCGAATATTAATCTCTCCACAGAAGTACAACAACCAGACACCCAAATTGAGGGGCTTCCCACAAAACATACCACAAACAAATCGTGAGGAGGACCAAAGAGGGTGAATATTTGAAATTTATAGCTGCTTCTACCTCCTTTTCGTTTTAAAAGGAAAAAAAATATACTGATTCTATGTACCTCTTCGGTTTTCTTTCGCTTTTTCCCAATCAACGGATATAGTTGATGCACGTGCGCACTTCATCCATCATAATTATTTCCAATACATAGGCGTTTCCGTTTAACTCATCCATCATAATTATTTCCAATACATAGGCGTTTCTGGCCAACTGATCCATCATAATTATTTCTGTTTTCATTCATCATAATTATTCAATTCTTACATAGTTCTCCCTTTCCCACTCTTTCCAATGTATAGGCCTCGCTATGGATAGACTTTTTAGACAACTCATCTTTATTTTTATTATTAAGTAATCGATTTGGTTTTTTACATCGATAAGCTTGAAGGCTATTTAGAGGAAGCAAGATATGATGACACTATCTTATCTGGGATAGTTGTCATCCTTCTTCTCTATGTTGACGATATTGTTCTTTTCGCAAGGTGCCCATCTGATCTTGATAAACAAACAAAAGTTATGATTATCATTAACGCTAATTTTATGTATGATAATAATAACTTGGAGGAAGTGTATTCTTACAAGTACCTAGGAATTGATATTCATCACAAGCTCAACTGGAACCATAGCATTGAGAGAAGGATTAATGGGGCATGGAAAGCTTATTTTGGTCTTGAAAATAATTGTAAAACAACAAACCTTGTAATGTGGGATAAAAAGAAGTTCCTCTTTGAAACTTTAGTCACTCATGTTATCTCATATGGCTGTGATGTTTGGGGTTGCAACATCTGTAGAGAATCATGGAGAAAAATTGAGCAAATCCAGAAGCATTTTATAACTTATAACCTGAAAATTAAAAGTAATACACCCTATCATATTCTCCTTATAGAAGCAAGTCTTTCCCCTATTGAGAGCCTAGCTATGATTAGGTTTCTGTTGTACAAGCACAAACTCAATAACATAGACGATCATAGACATCCTAAGCTAGCTTTAAATTCCAGCCAAAACCACCTAAAGCTCTATCGGGGGTGGCATAAAGACACAAGGGCCTGGTTAAACTATTGGGAGATCAATGATAATGATGCATTGCAAAACATTAATAACATTAAAGATATTGTTACTTCTAAGTTAAAAGAAAAAATATGGTGCAAGAAAGATTTAGCGGCTAAAATAAAATTAAGTTATTATAAGAAGGTCATCAACCCCACCCTAAAAGATCAAAACTATCTCTCTATTTTAACTAGCTCAAAGAAGAAAATTAATATAACAAAGATTAGAATGAATTCTCATGAGATCCATAGTGAAACAGGTCATTGGGCAGTTCCTAAAACACCATGGATGGAAAGGATCTTAAGAATAGGAACATCGAGGATGAAAACCACTTCTTCCTAGAGTGCCCTGCGTATAACCACATTAGATTTCAGTTTCACAATCTTTGTTACAATATTGACCTTCCTAGCCTTTTACAATGTCAAAATTATAGTGAGCTCGAAAGGCTTCTCTCCAAGCTTTTTGAACATAGGAATAAAATCTTAAATCAAAATAAATAATTTATTTCTTTAGGTCCGATAGACCAATCTTTGGTCTTAGCGGACATTAACCATCATCATCATCATCAATTATTTCAAAAAAAGGCTTTCCTTTATATTTCTGTGTTTTAGATAAGCGTAAACTTTTTTCACATTTGAATTTTCATTATTTTGAAATAATTTTGTGTGTGTTTTTTTAAATTATTATTAATAATTTCGTTACTCAGCGAGCTCAACTTTATTATTAACTAATCAATCATTATTTTGAAATAATTGTGTGTGTGTGTTTTTAATTATTTTTAATAATTTCGTTACTCCCATCTCAACTTTATTATTAACTAATCAATTTGTTCGTTAATTATTTCAAAAATAACTTATCTTTTGACTGTCACTCTCTTTTAAGTAACTGTCAATTCCTTTCATATTTGAATTTCACATATTTTGGATTTTGTCACTCTCTTTTAAGTAACTGTCCATTTCTTTCATATTTGAATTTCAAATATTTTGGATATTTTTTGCTTTAGCTATTTTTTGTTTTTCAATTATTATTATTAATTATACGTCATTAAACTTTTATTTTTAATTGTTTTCTGTTTTTTAAATCATTATTATTAATTAAATTTAATTACATAGTAAGATTATTATTTAAATGATTTTTGTTATTACTAATTAGATTTCTTTACATGAAAATATTTTTAAAATATTATCAATAAAAATAAAAATTTAAAAATAGAAATACATTTAAAAAAATGCATAGAAAATTATAAAAGAAAAAGAAAAAACTTTACTTCAAAGAGCTTAAACTAGTCCAGAGCTACAACGAAGAAGCTCTCCAGCTCTCCTTCGTTGGACGCTCGCTTTCAAGCCCACGTTCAAGCGCAGTAACGTATTTCCTAGAAGCACGAGGTGTTCAGCTTGACCCATATTGTCACGCCCCTACACCTGCGGTAGTCTTCCAACTGCTTGTAGCAAGGTGCGGCACCACCGAACACTTTCTTTTCACCAATACTAACATTCATGGACTACGCCTACTTTCACATTAACATTACTTAGCTTGTGTTTCGCAACCAAGTAAACATGATTATCCTTTATACTTAATGAAGCCCATACTCATTCATTATCATCATGCAATTATACCAAGAACAACAACAATTGCAACAAGTATAAAGGGGAGGGGCAACTCCCCGTAATGTGAGTCTGCCCGACAATTTTATTAAGAATATCAGTTTACAATACAAGTGTGTCTTGGCCGAACCAAGTCTCACAATTAACCGAATAATACAAAGAGAGGCAATCCTGCCTTCACAACATCTTGTGCATCTCTTGCACAAAGGACAGTGCTCACCCGAGCCACCAAGAATCCTGGCCAAGTCTTACACCGAGAATAGCACCTTAGAATTCACCCCGGGCACACTTTCCCGTGCCTTCACCCAACATTCAAATGCGAACTACTTCTGCGCACTCTTCAAGACCAGCGCATGAGTTATGTGCTTCACTCCTTGACTTTTCTGCGCACTCAAGTCGTGCACGCTTCCCTTGAGTGAAATCTTGTTGAATGAATGCCTTTTGAATGCTCTACGCTCATATTTATATAGTCTTTGTGGGGTGTGGGTAGGCTGCCCAGCCAACCGCCCACACACCCCTTTACACACAACGTTTGGGCATGAATCAAGTGAGCCTCACCTTCACCAAAGGCCGGCCCTTCATGTTATAGACATTTTTGTGCCTATCAGCATGGAGCATGAAATGTCAATAATCTGAGGGATCCAAAGTCCCTAAACATGCTTTTCTTACCCTTAGAGGAACAAGGTCTGCAAACCACAGCACTGAAAATCAGTGCTCCACTCAAAAACACTCAAAAACATGCTATTTCTGGATCATGTCAGCTGCTCCACTGAGCATCTGCACTGAATGTCAACTGCTCCTCCTTGTACCTGCACTGAAGGTCAAAATCAATGAAGAATACCTGCGCTGGGCGAGATTGGCCAAGTGGCACAGTCATTCTGCAAGGTGTCAACTGCCCAGGAAGCTTCCAAACTGACACTTGGTTCAAGGAATTCGCCCTATGATGAGTAAGAGGGTCTTGATCTCCAAGTGGAAGCAAGATTCTCCAAGTGGACTCAAGAACTGAAGATTAACTAAAGTGGGAGAGGACACTAGTCAGCTTTATGCCAGCCTCAAGCTGACTCATCCTTTCTCCAAATCTCCTATATATAGAGCTCTCTCATGAGGTCTAGGGAGGCTGGAATTTTGTGCAAGTAAGGAAGTGCTGTTGGTTTGTGATTAGAGCTATTGGGTGTTTGCTTGAAGGAGGTGAAGAGGAGATTTCATTCAGCTGGGAGGTGTTGCTAGATTGGGCCCATTGTGGTTGTAACTCTCTCAGAACTTCACTTCTATTATCAATAAAGTATTCAAGATTCTTCTATGTGCATGTATCTTTATGATGAATAGATGTTTGTACATTTGATTTATGCTAATCCTATAATCGATTATGGATGTATGCTTCTTGTAGTTTCCTTTTCTTGTGCTTTTACAGGATCTGTGTGTAGCTGGGCCGGTGAAAGGGCAAGGAGCTAGGAGCAAGCAGCAAGGAGTGAAGACTGGATCGACTATAAGCACAAGATAATGGTTAGTAGATCATCCTTTTCTTCCCTCTCTCATCCCATAAAGAAGAAACTTTGAATAGCTTTGCATTCAGTTGTTGCTGGAGTACTATCACCTTGAGAGTAGGGATAGAGGCATTCTGCATTATATACTTTTCCCCCCAACAAAATGGCGACTCCGCTGGGGAGAGGATCTTGGTAGTTTGTTGTGTTTCTTGCTATTCATTTCATAAACAAGGAGAGTACCAAATCGAACTGTGTTTGAATCTATCAAACACAAAGTAGAGGGCAGCTACTATGGCTCAGTTTCTGAGCAAGTTTATGAGTTGAAGAGCTGATCCACAAGAACTCTAATAAGCTCTTAGTGATAGCTTTTCATCCTCCTTTACATCCCTTAGTGTGTCCTTGACTGATAGCTTCTGGTTTGAGCAAAAACTGTGAATTTTTGAGCAATCCGTGACCTGGAAACCAAGACGGACGAAAGTCTTGTTCTTCATTGCAGACTGTACAAAGGCAGTCTGCATTTCAGCGCAGTTCCCGAAGGGGCTACCTATGCTGAAGGTCAAACAGGCAGTGTTGCACCTGCGCTGGACCAGTCTTGGCTTGAGTTACTATGGTTTCCTGCTGTGTCTTGATTTGTTTTCACTCTTGTTTTTTGCTGTTTGCTGCCAATCAGTAGGCCTATCTGAAACCATCTTCCTTTGTCATTATTCCGCCTCAGTTGTATAAAGAAACTGTATTTGTTCTTTTGTATTTCTTGTGTCATTTACAGTTTCCCATAACGAAAGTGAACCAATCTTGCATTGACCTCTTAGATCTAGACCTATGATTAAGTGTCGTTCTGATCTTAAGAGTTAGTTTATTTGCTGTTCATAGCTGATTGAGTTTGTCGCTTTTGTTATATGGTTTGAATTTATATATTTCTAGTGTCGAAACAAGTAGATCGTAAGGTGTCTTTCGATTTTGGACAAACTTGTTTGCTTTCGCTTGAAATTGAATTCAAAGTTATACAACAGCTTTCTTTTTGTATTTCATAAACATTAAGGAAGAGAAAAGAAATACTTGCATTTTTGCATTTTTCATTAATTTTGTATGTTGATTTAGGGAGAAATTGCATTAGCGAGTGCTCTTTGATCTGTGTGAAAAGGATTTTATCTCTCTTTTCCCTCAGTAGTTAAGATTTTCATAAGTCGAAAAGATTTGAAAAGTTTGCTTCTCATCTTAGACTGCATTTAGGAGTTTGTATCAATACATCTCGTGGTGAACCTTGAAAGGCAAACTTTAAAAAGATCAACTTAAAATATATTGAATGAACCTAACAACGCTTTGAAGCATAACGCAGACATCTAGAGGTCTAAGCTAGAGACGTGTTCCGGCGTCGTTAAACATAGTGACTGTCGATCTCGACGAAGGTGGGTGATTCCTCCTGAGATTCGGTGGCACTAATAAGGACTTGTGCTCCCACGTACCGTCGCGTATATATTGGGAGACCCCTATAGGATCAAAGCCTTTATCCATAGGAAACCGTGTTGGCCGCCCTACTGATCGCAATGCAGTGAACACAGCATTCACGAAGATCGACCACTCGTACCGTAAAACGTATTCTGTGGTTTTGCGAAAGGTTTGGCACACCCTCTGCCTAGATCTCCAGAGCAGTTTCTTTTGGCCTTATTCAAACTCTATAACTGAAAAAGTCCAACCGAGCATTTGTCACTTCGGGCTCGTTAAAACATCGAAGGAGACTATAGTCATCTTTAGCTTTTTCTCAACTCTTTAAAACTGAAAAAGCAAGTTGTGTCTAAAGCGTCGTTATAAAATTTATTTTAAGCGGAATAATCATCACCTTTCCCTCGTTGATCTTCAAAGTTAGTCCACCACAAGTGGAAGTTCCTATAGAATCACTAAGAAATCTTTTGGATAGACTAGATATGTCTGAACAACCATCGACATCTAGGACTGTGTCGTCCGACACAGCAGCAGTAGAGCCTCCTGCTACTACTCCAATGATGTTCGCTGGTATACCATCTGTCCCGGCCAATTGTCAACAACAAGCCGGAGTCCAATCAGGGACAACGACATGGTTAGTTCCTATTTCTTCATCTGTATTATCATCTGGTATTTCTTATGTTGAAACTCAACAAATTGATCCAATGTGTCTTCAAAGGCCAATTTACCCTTTAAGTACTGGATTTCCACCATATGGAGGGCAGTATGCTCTTTCATTGTTCCCTCCCAGAGAACAACCATATGGGAGTTTACAACAAAGTTCAGGTCAAACTGGAATTACATCCAGCGGTTGGGTACCAATACTGTCTCGACAACCAGGGGTTGTATATTCAACGCAACCAGTACACCCTGGGTCGGATATTCCCACCACACCTGCTATGGTGAATGCGTCGCTAGTACAAGCACTACCTGTTGTATGTCAACCCCAAGTTTCTCAGGTTGCAATACAACAGCCTCTTGTCTCAACGACTCAATCACAATCTCAGGGTAGTGCCTCCTTATCTGGAGCGACTCAGGCTCAAACAAGTACTGTGACTCCTCATCTTGGTCAATCATCCAGTATTGGTCAACAGCAAATGGCCCAACAACCAGAGCTAGTTCAATCTCAACAACCGCCATTCCAACAATCATATCAAGGACCTGAGCAACAAGTCTTTGTAAGTAATGGGCAACCATGTTATAATGGTTATGCCCATCAACCTTGTCAAAGTTGCCAGCATTATGCTGGTCTGCAAAGACCCATTGCTCAGGCGGTACCATCTTATCCTGGATATGCTTCGCCTAACCTGAACCAACAGTTGCCCTTTGTAGCAACTATAGAATTACCAGATCTAAACCGGCTGACGAATGATCCAATTGCTTATGCCCCTTAGTGGCCAGCGATTCCGCATAAACTTCCGTCAGATATTCCTAAATTTAATGGAAATCCAGGTGAAGATCCATCGAATCATGTGATGACATTCCATCTATGGTGTTCATCGAACACCCTGAATGATGATTCGATAAGACTTCGCCTCTTTCAGAGGACGTTAACGGGTCCAGCGGCAAAATGGTACATCGAATTGCCTATAGCTTCATTCGACAACTTCAGTACCTTAGCCACAACCTTTTTAACCCTTTTTCAATTACCGATAAGGTATGAAACGGGAACAGAACTCCTTACCAACTTCAAATAGACGACTGCCACCCACATATCTGATCATATACATGAGTGGCATCATCGTCGTAGGATGGTGAAAACATATGTTCCTGATCAGCTGTTAGCTGAATGGTTTATAAAGTCGTTAATTCCTGCTATAACGGAAGATGTGGCCAAGGGGGGAGTCGTAACAGAGGAGCAAGTTATCGCTCGTGCACAGTATTTGGACTTAGTTTATACTCAGTCCGGCACGCTCTACGACAAAATACCCGACGCCCCTAGACCAGAATTTTCAATTCCTCCTCCTCCTAAATCAAACAATGACTCTCACGCCAGCGATGGCATAATTGGCAAGCACAAAATTTATAGTCAAAATGCAAATGAAGATCTTCTTGCCTCAGAAGTAAATGCCATGTCGACCGACAAGGGAAAACAACTGAAGCAACCAGGGGGCAAGAAGAAAAAGAAACGGAGAAAAAGGAAACCCCCAGCAGGGTGTCATATATGCGATGAGGATCATTGGAGGAAAGATTGTCCACATATAGCTGAAGTTAAAAAACTCTTTAAGAGTTCAAAAACCCCAGCAGTATTGACTGATCCATTTCCTAATCCAGGTCAAAATCTGGTTGCTAATCAAAATGCTTCCCGATCCCAAGTGCTTATGTTATCTACCTCAAAGCAGCAAAATAATGCTTTGACGAGGAATAAGGATTACAGGAATCCAAAGCTGTCGAACAACAAGGCTAATGAACAACCTAGTAGTTCGACAACAACTTTGACCGAAGTTGTGCCACCCATCGTCCCTGAGCCAATAATAAAGTCGCAAAAGGGAGTAGTAAACAAATCGAAATTTAATCCTTGTGCGAAAATAGCACAGATAGAGGACCTGACCCAATCGTCGTCCGTTATGTCGACACTTGAGGTACCGCAAAATTGCTTCTCCCAAGAACAAGCTTTATTATCAGCAATAGGTGGAATTGACCCAATGGATTCCAATCTTGTTGCCTTTGATCATAAAGGATATGACCCTCAGTTACCAGCTCAACTAGCTTTCCTTATTCAAGTGAAAGCCCTCAACAAAACTGTTCATCGAACAATTATTGATGAGGGGGCATCTACATGTCTTATGTCGATGAGTTGCTAGAAAGATTTAGGCTCACCACCCTTGTCGAAATCGTCAACGACGTTAAAAGCATTTGATGGACGATCATACACTCCATACGGGATTTTAAGTAACTTGCAAGTCGAACTGGGGGGAAAAACAATAGGAATTGATGTTGAAGTAATTGATGGAAACCTCTATTACAACATCCTACTCGGAAGACCATGGATCTATGCCATGGCCGCAGTTGTGTCGACCTACTTCAGGAAGATTGCATTTCCCTTCCAAGGAGGAATTACAATCGTCGACCAACAAACTTTTCTCCCCAACAGTCCACAAGTTACGGGGAGCATTCCAATGATCCATGGAAGGAATCATTCGCTCCAAAAGATCGGAGTAGGTCTCCTAAAAGACCCTGCCTTAATGGGTACTTTTGCCCTACCGCCTCCAAGTAATCTGGCGGAAGTGGCCACAGTGGAATATGAAACCTTCTATGTCTGATGGATTTGGACTCCGAGGACGGTTCTTATCTCATGTCAACCTCATTAAAAAATGAAACAAGGAGTCCGAGGACGGTTCTAATCTTGTGTCAACCTCATTAAAAAATGAAACAAATCCCCGAGGGAAACCTTCATTCCAACCACCGAGTTGAATGCAATGAAGCTTGGGGGGCGTGCACTTCGATCTGCATTATTATGCTGGGGGCATGCAAACTTATCTCCGAGCAGTTTTAGCACATAGTTCATGCTCGTTAAAAAATAAACATAAGATTGAGCAGTGTTTTGGCGCATTCAAGCTCGTTAAAAAATGAACCCATCCCGGTAAATAACCGCTGTGATCGTAAATTTATCAGCCATAAAAGCCTTGGTCGTGTTTGCACCTGCCACCTCCACTTTCATTTGGCCGATCGTTCACCTCCATATGATTGTTTACCCATTTTGAGGAACAGCTGCGAAGAGTGATTTCACCTAGCCATCCTTGTGACACTGCCGTGATTGGAAAATTCAAACCTGTACCTGGAATCAGCTGCTATCCCTGTTCATCACTCGTTCCTCAAAAGACAAGTCTTCTTTGAGCTCTTTTCATCTGACTCGTAAAATATGAAAAGTTTGCCGAGTTTTGGCCTTCCAGCTCGTTAAAAGGACCGGAAGAGCTATCCCTCCTCTAGATTTTAATATTTTTGGACCTGAGGGATTATTGCACAAAAAGGTCGAGCGCTTGTTTTATTCGGCTCGTTAAAGTTATCGAAAATTCATCCCTTCTGTATTGTTTTATACTTTTTCGGACTTAAGGGATTAGATGACGAAAAAGGAATTTTGGAGTTAGCTTTCTGTACCTTTTCAGACTCTCTAAAAATGAAAAGGACCGAGTTGTCTTTGTCGCTAGACTCGTTAAAATGATTAAATAGCGACAAACTTGTCTTTAGAGGAGAACGAGTTTCCCTATCGCTAAGCTCGTTAAAACATAGCGATGGGCTTGCCCGAAGGGCAGGTTATAGAACAAGCATATGTTATCCTCCTCAAGCTTGACAAAAATAAAGAGGTACTGGTCAGAAATGACTTGGGAAAAATTGGGAGAATCTCGAAAAGCTTTGATGGTAGCAAGTCACTCTTGAACATGACACTTTGTCCTCCGTACCACATCGGGTTGGGTTGTTTCATTCACCGGTCTCATCACCATGGTCCTCACCAAACCATCCGTATTTGGGGTAATGCTACCGATCCATCACATTAGTGTCGTTATATGTTCAAGAGATGTGTTCAGAAAGAGTCAACCGTGTCCCATCCACTGCCATACATTATCCTTCATCCACCCATGATCGCCACCCTGAATCATATCTCACAGTTTGTTTTCACCTCCACTAAAGTCATTAGCTCCGTTCCGTGTCACTGATGTGGGATTCATTAAGGCCCTCCTTTGACGGATCGCTTCTTGTCGACTTCAGCTCATTATCCAAGAAGTTGATCTAGGAACAACCCCCCTAGTACTTTGAAGCTTGCATGCCTCAATGGCAAGTTTCTCACTTCCGGCGACAGGTATACATCAATGACCTTCGACCAAAAGATTTTGCGTGGTGTTTGACGCC
This sequence comes from Pinus tabuliformis, assembly GCA_031772625.1. Taxonomy (NCBI): domain Eukaryota; kingdom Viridiplantae; phylum Streptophyta; class Pinopsida; order Pinales; family Pinaceae; genus Pinus; species Pinus tabuliformis. The sequence goes on from CM062820.1 coordinate 502,388,916, forward strand.
AAGTCCTTTATTCACACCACGTGAATTGTACTGTAGTACCTTGAGGGTCATTGTCATTATTGGTGATTCCTCTCGCGCTTGTTAACGGTTTACATTATTGACCGGTAATCAAGCAATGTCTTTCCATGTTCGACTTCAGCGTAATTCTCACATGGATCAACTTGTACTTAGAGTGAAGATCGAACGAGATTGAAGACCCCGGATCTAGTTTCATCCATCTGGGTTGCGATATATATTCAGGATATAAAGACATTTGATATGTACATTGTTGCAGCAGATGATCATCCTACTCAAAGGATGATAATTTCAGCAGAGAATTATCAGTCTATCATCAGACGGTCATCTGTTATATGTACCAAAATGAATTTATAAAGCTGAGCATGGGAATGCCCGTCTCAGCTAGATCATGAAAGCAGAATGAAAAATAATGTATTGCATTGTATTTTATTGCAGGACACCTCTCAGCCGATTGAATGAACTTCGGATCCTCCTAATAAAGCATTTCACCCGATAAACGACCTCATACTTTAGGGGGCAACTGTTATAGACATTTTTGTGCCTATCAGCATGGAGCATGAAATGTCAATAATCTGAGGGATCCAAAGTCCCTAAACATGTTGTTCTTACCCTTAGAGGAACAAGGTCTGCAAACCACAGCACTGAAAATCAGTGCTCCACTCAAAAACACTCAAAAACATGCTATTTCTGGATCATGTCAGCTGCTCCACTGAGCATCTGCACTGAATGTCAACTGCTCCTCCTTGTACCTGCACTGAAGGTCAAAATCAATGAAGAATACCTGCGCTGGGCGAGATTGGCCAAGTGGCACAGTCATTCTGCAAGGTGTCAACTGCCCAGGAAGCTTCCAAACTGACACTTGGTTCAAGGAATTCGCCCTATGATGAGTAAGAGGGTCTTGATCTCCAAGTGGAAGCAAGATTCTCCAAGTGGACTCAAGAACTGAAGATTAACTAAAGTGGGAGAGGACACTAGTCAGCTTTATGCCAGCCTCAAGCTGACTCATCCTTTCTCCAAATCTCCTATATATAGAGCTCTCTCATGAGGTCTAGGGAGGCTGGAATTTTGTGCAAGTAAGGAAGTGCTGTTGGTTTGTGATTAGAGCTATTGGGTGTTTGCTTGAAGGAGGTGAAGAGGAGATTTCATTAAGCTGGGAGGTGTTGCTGGATTGGGCCCATTGTGGTTGTAAATCTCTCAGAACATTACTTCTATTATCAATAAAGTATTCAAGATTCTTCTATGTTCATGTATCTTTATGATGAATAGATGTTTGTACATTTGATTTATGCTAATCCTATAATCGATTATGGATGTATGCTTCTTGTAGTTTCCTTTTCTTGTGCTTTTACAGGATCTGTCTGTAGCTGGGCCGGTGAAAGGGCAAGGAGCTAGGAGCAAGCAGCAAGGAGTGAAGACTGGATCGACTATAAGCGCAAGATAACGGTTAGTAGATCATCCTTTTCTTCCCTCTCTCATCCCATAAAGAAGAAACTTTGAATAGCTTTGCATTCAGTTGTTGCTGGAGTACTATCACCTTCAGAGTAGGGATAGAGGCATTCTGCATTAGATACTTTTCCCCCCAACACTTCACCACCGCAAATGCTCCTAAGTCATGTTATAAACCATCGCACAACGTTTCCACAAGTTTGTCTATCGTCGCATATGTGTGCCTGCACGCCAGCGCGCGCCCCCTTCCGCACGCTCGCACGCCCCCCCGCGCCCTCGTGCACGCCTTTGCCTGGCGCCCGTCGCACCCGCAACCGGAGGTCTTTACGTCCTCCTCCACCTGAAATTGTTGTCGTCCTCGACAACATACCATCCCGGTAGCCATCCACCAAGATCATCATCATCCATGATGTTGACTCTTCCACACAAAGTAAACGTCCTTGCAACATATGTAGAGCCTCATCTCCATCATGCCTCGACTTAGTGACCAACTGCCACCAAGCTCACCATACCAAGGTATGCACCTCAATGGTATGCTCTCCATCAGATATCATCTCGATCCATGATCATTAACCCCTCTACCACAATCTCCACTGCAACATCTCGTGTCGACCTCATCATGTGTCTCCATGTGAATCTTTGCCATGATACTCTAGCATGATGCCAACACATCTCTGTCAAGGATAATTTTAGGGGCGAATGTTCACCCTTTGACGAATTTAAGGGGTTTTAAATTTTTAGTGGGCGAATATTTCATATCATAGTACATTTTTACAAATCACCTCAAATAGCCCACCTTATTTTAAGGGAGAGGGTAAAAAAGGTAAATTTAGCCCTTGAAATTACGACTTACAACCTTCCATTCGCCCATTTTCAAGAATAGGTTTTATTTAAGTGAATTGTATGGGCCAAATACCATATTTATAAAAGAGGTATGGTAAATTAATAAAAATATAAATAAATGAGAGGTATGGTAAATAAATAAAACATTTTTTATATTTACTCCATAAGTCACCTTATATACATGTAAGGGTGTAAACAAATAAAAATATAAGTAAAGTGGAGGTATGGTATATAAATAAAACGTCTTTTTATACTTACTCAAAAGGTATGGTAAATAAATAAAAATATAAATAAACTAGACGTATCGTAAATAAATAAAACCTCTTTTTATATTTAGTCCATAACCCTCGTTCTATTTATGAAGGCTCAAGAAAGAGATTTTATTTAAGTGAATCCTATGGGCCAAATACCATATTTGTAAAAGAGGTATGGTAAATTAATAAAAATATAAATAAACGAGAGGTATGGTAAACAAATAAAACATTTTTTCATATTTACTCCATAAGTCACCTTATATTTACGAACACTCAAAAAATGGGTTATATTTAGGTGAAACCTATGGCCAAAATACTATGGGACAAATACCATGGAGTAGATTGTTATTAATACCATGCAAAAAACCATTATTAACCCTAATATTAGAATTAATAAAAATAAAAATGGCACATGGTATTGACCCATGGTATTCACCAAAATGGCACATGGTATTGACCCATGGTATTCACCTGGAATGTAGCCTATTTAAATGGGGGAATTAAACCAGCATGTAGCCTATGTTAAGATTCACTAGGACTTTACAAAGTTTTATTATTTAGTGAAAGACTCACCAAGATCTTACAAGATTTGAGTAAAATATTCGCCATGCCTAGTGAGAGATTCGCCAAAAAATTATATATACATATTATATTATTGACAAAATCGCCTTCCATTTTTCCTATATACCATGGAGATTCGCCCATTTATTATATTTATAAATTTACGGGGGTTCTTAAAATTTTCCCTGATCTCTGTACACTACTATTTGTTAGGACTCCAAATTAACCACTTTTGACCTTGTATTTTTGCTTTAATATTACCCTCTTCAGTCCATAAGTTGAAAGCTTTTGATTATATAATGACCTAATCATTCCAAGGTATGAAGCAAATCTCCTCATTACTATATGTTTAATCATTCATTACCTATTCATGTTATCTTTATAATTAATCTTTGGAGAAGTTAACCAAGTTGATAAGTAACCGTTGAACTGTCTAAAGTCTGCAGAAATTATAGTTCGTAGTTGCTGCAACACTAGAAACAGCAACTACACAGTTGCTGCAACACCAACAACAACAACTATCTAAAGGAGGGAAACCGTTATTTTGCAACAACTGGAATACCGGAAATGACAAACAACAACTATCAGAAGATCAGCAGAGTTCCATGCTAATACAGCACGATCAGCAACTCTCCAGAAAGGGTAAAACACAGTCACAGTTGTGAAACACTAGGAACAGCATGAGTTTACTAAATCAGCAACAATGGTGAAGCGGCAAAGGATAGTACGAGGATTCCAAGGAGACGGTTGAGGATTGTTTACCAGCTGTGTAACAGTAAGAGACCTAGGAAAGAATACATCGTCACATTGTTGTAACGACATCCTGTAACGAGGATGGATTTCTTATTTTTGACAAAAAGGTTAAACTGAATGAACCATGATGGTCTATTGTAATAGATGTCTCCTCTATAAAGAGGAGACATCTAAATTAGAAGGGGGGAGAAAAACAAGCTGTAAAGGAAATTTTGAAAAACAAAAGCAAGTCTGAATCTTTATTGTAACTGGACATTTTGGCAGATGAATAAAAGGTTGTTCTGAGCATCTAATCCGGCATCAGTGTTCTGGGGAATCTTGTGAGAGGGACAGGGCCCACCTTCTTCACAAGATTCACCCATTTATTCTCTGTTAGTGTGTGAGTGTGTTTGAATCCTGTAGCATTATCTCTGATAATTTCCTTTTGCTGGTGCTCTGTTTGGATTCTGTAGCATTACCTCTGATAATTTCCTTTTGTTGATACTCTGTTTTGTTAATACTTCATCGGTGATTAGAAATTGCAGTGTGTGTTGGCAATTTGGTTATAGGGGCAGGTGTTGAACATCCTTACCCTGAGGATAGGGTCCTGATCCTCTCCTAATAGAGCAGCCATTATTTTTCTTTGCAGATTTGTATTCTTAGTTAACTGCTTTTATCTCATCTCTGCAATATATTTTAACTTCTATAACATAGAGTAAGGAGTTTGACAGAAGATAGAATTGTGTATACTACAACTTTTAATTCTTTTAGAATTAAGTACATACAGTACGAGGTCACCTTTGAAATAAAAGGACTTTCCCGGGTTGACAATTTAATGTGGTACTTTGACTGTTTAATCAATAAAGAATTCAAGTAGCCAACATTTTGGCTCCGTTTCCAGGGAAGGCGACTAGAGATTTTAAAAGCATTAATGATTTCTTTTTAAGAATAATAGGTGCATGAGAGAATGCAGGAAACCTAATTTCACAGGCAGCAAAGGCGGGGGAGGAAGAAAGACCTTCATTGACGAAATTATTTCAAAGGCCGAGACATCACAGAGGACGAGTTCCCGGAGACCTCAGATCCAGTATTCCTCACAAACAGATCAACAGATGGAGGAAGTACTAGGACCTGAAAGGAAGCTGGGAGTACCAGAGCACACTGAGGAACCGATAGAAGAACCTGAAGAGATAGAAGATATTGAAGATAGAGCAAGAAATTCAGGAAAAAGACCAATGGAGGATAACAGAGCAGAAGGAAGGGGGGAAAACTCACTCTCTACCCTGGAGTTCCCTATTAGGGAGCTCCCGAGAGGGGAAACCCCTATGAAGAACATTCCACTTTCAGCATTACCCAACTTTCATAGGTTATCCTCTGAAGACCCGGATGAATTCCTCTTTGAATTTGATATACTATGTAGGAGTTATGATTATGTGAGCCCTAATCAGAAACTAAAACTGTTTCCAGCAACACTGAAAGGGAATGCGTTAAGGTGGTTTATGAGCTGAGGAGCTCAGGCAATCACTACCTGGTATCAGATGAAAGAAAGTTTTCTGGCCAAATATCAGGATTACTGCCGAACAAGAGAAAGGAAGGAAGAGTTGTTTAAAATGGTTCAGAAGGAGGACGAGAATCTGGAGGACTTTGTGGAAAGACTGCAGTATAATCGGCAGCGGTCTGACCACCCTACCATGAGTAAAGATATTATGAAAAAAATATTGTTGAAAGGGGTATGAGATGACTGCTTGGACATGTTGAATATGCTTGGAAAAGGGGACATTTCCAAGGAACCATTTGATGAAATTATCAACCTCTGTATGAGATGTTCAAGAGGAGCAGTAAGAAGACCAAAAAGCAGGGACAACGTATATTCAAGAGTCCAGAAGTCAGCAAGTGGAGGAGAAATAAGGGCTAAAATAGGTAATTTGTTGGAAGAATTTAAAACTAAAATGTTAATCTCTTTTGCTTCACAAATTGATGCTCTGCAGGTAAAAAAGAAACAGGCAGAAGCAGAAGCTGCCCTAGCTATTTTTTGTTCTAAATGCAGAGAAAAACACCCACTCAGGGAATGCCCACTAGATAAGGTACCAGTCTACACGATCTGTGAAAAGGACCATGAGACCCAGCAATGCCCCTCTCTGCCGAGAATAAAAGCAGCACTGCAGTCAACTGAAGAAGAGGCTGAAGCAGTGTACCTGATGACACAGAGGAGGAAATGGCCACAAAGACAAGGTACGAATTCTAACACTACATTTAGTCGTTGGAATAATCATTCTCCTTTTCAAACGAATTACCCACCCATGAACCAAATGCAGTACCTACCCTTTAATACGATGAATTTTCTACCCATGCAGCAACCAAGTCTTCCTTTTCCTGATCCTACCATGTGGAATCCTTGGGCTCCCTAGCAATCGTATTTTAATCAATGGAATCCGAACTGGGCAGCCCAGCAGATGCCATTTCCTCAGCATCAACAATATCTTTCCTCACCATCCAACACTCCTCTGAATAACCAAGCAATTAGACCATAGCTGCCTGTGTAACCTAACCGCAACCCAAATAATAATAAAGCTCTGCAAGTAATTGATGTTCAAAATCAGCCTGTCTCCCCTATGCAATGTAACAATATCCATCTATGTTCAAGGAGAATTGTTGAACCCATCATTGATGACATTACTGACTCTGATAAAGAGGAAGTTGGAAAAGAAAAACCAACTAACAATAATGCTGAAACAGTTGAATCAGCATCTAACAACAATGCTGAAACAACAGATCCACCATTCCGTGAACGTTTAGCTCTCACCAAAACGCTTGAGCAACCTGCTTTTAACATTTTAGGCGAACTGCAGAATTTATATGTTAAAATTCCATTGTTGCAAGCGCTAAGAGATGTTCCTATTTATGCTAGGACTGTTAGAGATATCTGTATAAAAAAACGTGGAAGAAAAGCTAAGGACCCCCTCACAGTTCATCTGATGGGAGAACTGACTGCTTTAATGACAGAAAAAGATCCTCCTATGAAATATGGTGACCCTGGTCACCCTACAGTAACAGTTCTGGTTGGAAAAACATTTGTCTCTAAAGTTCTAGTAGATTTGGGTGCTGCAATAAACATTATGATGCTTGAAACAACAAAATTGTTGTAGTTAAAAAACTTTATTAGGGAAACTCCAACTATTCTAGAGCTGGCTGATCGCTCTACAATTAAATCTGAAGGAGTCATTGAAGACCTAATAATTTCTGTAGAATCCTGGAATTACCCAACTGATTTTGTGGTGTTACAAACTAAAACAAAGTTGGGGGGCCATCCATTGATTCTAGGAAGACCTTGGCTAGCTACAACAGATGCTTTCATCAGCTGTAGATCAGGATCAATGACCATCTCTAATGGGCAGGAAACCAAAGAGCTTACCCTTTATCCTCATGCTACACCCATGATTAATAATGACAACTCTGTATGGGTAGATTATGAGGATGAAGAAACCCAACCTATCTTGACTATCATACAAGCTTTAACTTTCAAAAATTCTACCGATGATGAATTAATCAGTAGCTTCATTTCTGGACCTTATTCGGTCAGCCCAGAAATGTATAATCACTTCACTGCAATCTTAGAAGCTGAATCTCAGCAGAACCTGAAAACTAAAAATTTATCTCAGAAAATAGTAGGCAGCTCCTCCAAAAGTATAACAATAGAAATTGAGTCTGGCAAAACATAAAATATAAATCCTAACTTAACTGATAATGAAAAACAACAGTTAATAAAGTTACTCTGGGAGAATAAAGAAGCATTTTGATGGGATTATACAGACATGAAGGGGATTTCTCCTGAGCTATGCACCCACCGCATCTACATTAGAGAAGGATCCTGCCCTGTCTGTCAACCCCAGCGACGGATGATACCCAATTTAAGGGAAATTGTGAAGGAAGAACTTCAAAAACTGTTGAATGCAGGATTTATATATCCTATATCTGACAGTGAGTGGGTTTCCCCACTTGTAATTGTACCCAAGAAAAATGGAAAATGGAGACTATGTGTGGATTACAGAGCCTTAAATAAAGCCACCCAGAAAGACCATTTCCCTTTACCATTCATTGATCAGGTATTAGATAATTTGGAAGGTAAGAAATTCTTTTCATTTTTGGATGGATTTAGTGGATACAATCAGATTAAGATTGCACCCCAAGGCCAGGACAAGACCACGTTTACTAGCCCATGGGGGACCTTTGCTTACAGGGTTCTTCCATTTGGGCTATGTAATGCTCCAGCAACATTTCAAAGAGCAGTGATGGGGATTTTTTTTGATATGCTAAATGATTCCTTAGAAATATTTATGGATGACTTTACTCCTTATGGAGTGACTTTTGAGGATGCACTACAGAACCTTGAAAAAGTACTTAAGCGATGTATAGAAGCACACCTTGCCTTAAGCACTGAAAAAATGTCATATGATGATGAATCATGGTATTGTATTGGGTCACTTCATCTCATTCCTAGGAATTCAAGTCGATCCAGCCAAAATACAGGTAATTCAGACCCTCCCTATCCCCAAAACAGAAACTGATGTAAGAATTTTTTTAGGACATGCTAGATACTATAGAAGATTTATCAAGAATTTTTCCAAAATAGATTCTCCTCTATTTGTGTTATTAACAAAAAATGCTAAATTTAAGCGGGTTGATGATTGTGAAAAAGCATTTAATGAACTTAAACATCAGTTGTCTACAGCTCCCATTTTGAGAGGACTTGATTGGACACTACCCTTTCATGCCTCAGATACTGTAATTGGAGTTGTCTTGGGCCAAGAAGAAAATAGTCTTCCCTATGCTATTTATTTTATCAGTAAGAATATGACACCAGCTGAACTGAATTATACAGTCACTGAGAAAGAATTCCTAGCAGTCATTTATGCTATCAATAAGTTTCGACATTATATTACTGGCTACATTACTTTTGTGCATATTGATCACTCAGCCATTAAATATCTAATGAATAAATCAGTGACAAATGCTCGAGTTACCAAATGGTTATTATTTTTACAAGAATTTGACATCACAGTTGTAGACAGGCTAGGAAAAGAAAATGCAGTTGTTGATTTACTTTCTCGATTAAAAACTGATGAAAATATTCCAGTAGATGATTATTTTCCTGATGAATATTTATTTGCAGTATCTGTTCACTCACCTTGGTATGCAGACATTGCCAACTATTTAGTTGTAGGAAAATTACCATCGCACCTATCACATAAGGAAAAAAGAAAGATCATTCAGCAAAGTGCTAGGCACAGCTGGATAAGCGGGTGTCTCTTCCACACAGGACTCGATCAAGAAATCCGGAGATGCATTGGTGAAGATAAAATTTATGATGTGTTAAAAGCTTGTCATGATGGCCCTTGTGGAGGGAATTTTGTAGATAAAAGAACAGCACACAAGGTACTCAGAATGGGTTATTATTGGCCCTCACTCTTCAAAGATGCAAAGAAATATGTGAAGGCCTGTGATAGTTGTCAAAGAATGGGCCAGCCTAATCATAGGGATGAAATGCCACTCAAAACCCACATAATTCTCGAACCTTTTGAGAAATGGGCATTAGATTTTATCAGTCCCATTAATCCCCCATCCAATCAAAGAGTGTACATACTAGTATGCACAGATTATATGACTAAATGGGTAGAAGCTAAGGCACTCCTTAAAGCTAATGAAGAATCAGTACTAACATTTTTATTTCAAGAGATCTTTGTTAGGTTTGGATTGCCTAGAGAACTAGTCACGGATGGAGGACCTCCTTTCAACTCTCATGGCTTCAAGGATACACTTCAGAAATATCATATTAAGCACAAAATGACTACACCTTATCACCCCCAGGCAAATGGGCAGGTAGAAATCACCAATAAAGTCATAGAAGCCATCTTGACAAAAAAAGTAAAGGAGAATAGAAGGGACTGGTTTCAAAGGTTGCCTGAGGCATTATGGGCCTATAGAACTACTTGGAGGAATACTACGGGCTTTTAACCTTATGAATTAGTTTTTGGAAAAAATGTTGTTTTCCCTGTAGAGTTTGAAATCAGAACTCTAAGAACTGCTTTAGCTGTTAACCTTGACTTGACCGATGCACAGATAGCCAGGTTGCAGCAGCTTCAAGAATTGGATGAGAAGAGACTGGATGCCATCCATCAAACAATCATGATACAACAAAAAAGAAGTAGGTGGCATGACAGAACCATCAAGCAAAAGCAGTTCCAGAAAGGTAACTGGGCTCTACTCTATGACTCCCGTTTAGAGAATTTCCAAGGTAAGTTGAGAACAAGGTGGTTAGGGCCTTATGAAGTAGATGTTGTTTTTCCAAATGGGACAGTCAGACTTTTAACGATTGATGATATCAGAACACCACTACTAGTGAATGGGTATCGACTCTGTTTGTATCAACGACCTGTTTCTAAAGAAGATTTTAAAGCTACTTGCATGACAGATATACACTATGCTTTCTTGGGGGAACTTGCTGTCCCTCAAGGCACTTAAATGTCTGTTCATTTATTTATTTTTAGATTAGATATTTTTTTCAACTAATAATCCCTGCCAAAGGTTGCCATATTACAATTCATTATTTTGCATATCTTAGTTTTGGAAAATGGCTGAGAACAAAAACTTCACTTTGCGGACTTGGGAACGTTTTTTGGACCATAAATCAGCCTTTCATCATCTCCTGTTGCTGCAACACCAACTCCTGTTGCTGCAACACCAACTCCCGTTGCTGCAACACCAACTCCCGTTGCTGCAACACCAACTCCCGTTGCTGCAACACCATCTCCCGTTGCTGCAACACCAACTGCCGTTGCTGCAACACCATCTCCCGTTGCTGCAACACCAACTCCCGTTGCTACAACACCAACTCCCGTTGCTGCAACACCACTTACCAATGCCGTAATTCCTTTTTCAGTATTTCTCTCATTTTTTTAAAAAAAGCACCAATTTCTCCACTTCAGTTCCCAAGAAATGAATTATTATTTGCATAAAACATACCATTTCCTACCAAAAGAACCAGCCATACACTATGATGATTACAATCCTCCACTCTTACTCCTCGTCAGTAATAAAAACCGTCGATATTCTCATACTTTTAGACCCGCTTTAATCATTATTAATCCAGCAAAAGACAAGACAAGACTTTTCGACGCAGCAACTAAAAAGGTAAAATATAAAGGTACGCATGATTATGCATGGATATTAAATAATAGTTAATGTGGAGAAATTGATAGGACTACCTAATGATTGTACTTCCAATCATATCACTTAGTCGTAGCTTTTGGGGGGGGATTACCAAAGCACTGTCATAATTGGATAGCATGCCAACTGCCGCCACCCTTAACTCTCCCGGTAATATGTAAAAGTCACCTCATCGTGTCATGTTACCATTTGCAATGGTTTACCCTGGACTAAACTCGGAAACTCGGCTCTGTACTAAGAATTCTCACTGAAACAGCAGCTATGGGAGGAAATCTCATCACATACGAACCTGGCACAACAGCACTTCTTGAGCTCTATCCCGAGGCCTATCAAATCTTCCTACAAGCGGGATGGCTAGATTACTTTAGGAGACTTCTAGATTTCGATGCACAGCAAGTCCTTGAGTTTGCATGCAATTTAACAAAGGGGTTTTCCGTCGTTCAGGGAGTACAAATTCCAGTCACAGAGGAAGTCATAGCCCAAGCTACCGGGCTACCAGCTAATGGCACGCTCTAGTTCAATAGGAAGCACCTGATCCTCAACGCGCAGCAGGACTTTCTTCAACCAGGCGAGTAAGTGGAATCCAAGGGTAGAGGCGTAGCACTTCAATCACTACCTCAACCACGGCCGAAAGTTGCTGAGTTTGTAAAGCAATACCTGACATGCGAAGGCCGGTACCAGGTAATTTACCAGCATGATTTCATCTTATTGAATCACTTGAGGCATGGTCTGTTGATAAATATGCCATACTATCTATTGGGATGTCTTAAAAATATGTCACGTTATACTGTCAACGCAAAGCATCCACTCCATTCCTTAAAACACCATAGTCTAGCTCAATTATTGATAAATAAAGGCCTTCCTTAAATAAGCCCCCTCCCCTCATTAATCCCCAACAAGAGGAGGAAATCCCTCAGCCAGAGCAGGAAATTCCTCATCAGGAAGAGGAAATCCCTCATCAAGTTGAGGACATACCTCAGTAGGATGAAGAAATTCCTCAGAAAATAGAGGATACTTCAGAGCAAATACCCCAAGAAATTCCCCAGCAAACTGAAAAAACTCCCCCACAAGTTGCTGAAAATGTACAATCAGTAGTAGAAATACCCATGCAAACAACCCCATCCCCCAATAAAACTGACCCATCCACTCCCATACTTGGTATTTCTACCGACGACTCTGATGATAACATCCCTATTACCCTTCTCAAATGAAAGAAGCAGCAAAAAAATGAAACCCCACCAAAAAGAAGAAGAACTAGGGCTTCGGTCAAGGCAGTTGTTATTTCTGCCACTACACCAATTTTAAAGAAAGCTAGCTGAAAAAGAAAAATATCTAAATTCCCTGCTTCTCTACCCAAGAAAAGGACTCGGTCATCTGTAACAGCTAAATCCCCTAGCCCCACTTTCCCTAGCTCTCTACCCATCATGTTAAGAACCCGTACTCCCACCAGCCCTGAAAACTCCCCTTCCTCACCCTCTGGGGCTGAGATGCAGAGTGTTCACAGTTTCGTGACATTATCTTTTGAGGTAGCTGTCACACAAGAACCAGCTGCCAACACCCAAGGTAATATTGGCCAAGTGGCTGCAACACAAGAAACAGCCACTACCCCACCAGGTGACACACAAGAACCACCTGTTGGGGGTAAAAATGTTCAAATGAATGCTGAAACACAACCTCTGCCTCCACTGGAACCTGCAGTTCCACAAGCTCAGCCTACCATATCTGCCCTGCAGGAAGAAATTGAATTTCTGAAATCCCAAATTCAGGACTATCAGGAGGAAATAATAAGGGTCAAAGAAGGTTATCAAAATGAGAGCAACCTGCACATTTTACCACAGGTAGCATCTGCAGTGGAGAAGAGTAAAGAGAGTGAGTATATGTGCACCGAGTGTGGTGAGCTCTACACTCAAGCAGGATACAAGATAGTTGCAGTGCCAGTGACTGAAGTCATTCTAGAACCTTCTGCTGTTGTAGTTGAAATGAAAGAACCTGTTGTTACACAAACTGCAAAAGCAAAAACAGAACCACCACAACCCTCTGCTGATATAGAGCAACCTGCCGCAACACAAGAACCAGCAGGCTGTCCAAAAACTGTTCAAGAGGAAACAGAGCAACCTGCTGCAACACAAGAACCAGCAGGCTCTCCAAAAACAGTGCACGTGGAAACATAGCAACCTGCTGTAACACAAGAACCAACATGATCTCCAAAATTGTAAAGAAGGAAGTAGAAGAACTTGCTGTAACACAAGAACCAGCAGGCTCCCCAAAAATTACAGAACAAGAAAGAGAAGAACTTGCTGTTATAGAAGACATAAAATCACCCCGGCCTACCCTAACTATTATGGAACAAGAAGAAGAAGCATTGGCTATTATACAAGAATCAACAGGAAATGGAGAAGAAGACATAAAATCACCCCGGCCTACCCTAACTGTTATGGAACAAGAAGAAGAAGCATTGGCTGTTACACAGGAATCAGCACGAAATCCTCTTATGGTTATCTGGTCAGCAATACAAGGTTTAGTTTGGATCATCCAAAAACGAAGAGGTGGCAGCATGGAGGCAACTAGAGAGTGTCTTTGGGTTCAGAGACAGGTTTGATAACACTTTCCATAGCTACTGTATCAGTAATTTACACTGTTCATCCCAGTGCTCCGACTCAGATTTAGAGTAAGCATTGCATGAGGACATGCAACCCTTTCAGTTGGGGGGGATGTTAGGACTCCAAATTAACCACTTTTGACGTTGTATTTTTGCTATAATATTACCCTCCTCAATCCATAAGTTGAAAGCTTTTGATTATATAATGACCTAATCATTCCAAGATATGAAGCAACTCTCCTCATTACTATATGTTTAATCATTCATTACATATTCATGTTATATTTATAATTAATCTTTGCAGAAGTTAACCAAGTTGCTAAGTAACCGTTGAACTGTCTAAAGTCTGCAGAAATTATAGTTCGTAGTTGTTGCAACACCAGAAACAACAACTACGCAGTTGCTGCAACACCAGCAATAACAACTATCTAAATCAGGGAAAACGTTATTTTTCAACAACTGGAATACCGGAAATGAAAAACAACAACTATCCGAAGATCGACAAAGTTCCATGCTGATACAGCACGATCAGCAACTGTCCAGAAAGGGTAAAACATAGTCACAGTTTCCGAAACACCAGGAACAACATGATTTTACTAAATCAGCAACAGTGGTGAAGCGACAAAGGATAGTACGAGGATTCCAAGAAGACGGTTGAGGATTGTTTACCAGCTGTGTAACAGTAAGAGACCTAGGAAAGAATACACCGTCACATTGTTGTAACGACATCCTGTAACAAGGATGGATTTCTTATTTTTGACAAAAAGGTTAAACTGAATGAACCATGACGGTCTATTGTAATAGATGTCTCCTCTATAAAGAGGAGACATCTACATTAGAAGGGGGGAGAAAAACAAGCTGTAAGGGAAATTTTGAAAAACAAAAGCAAGTCCGAATATTTATTGTAATTGGACATTTTGGCAGATGAATAAAAGGTTGTTCTGAGCATCTAATCCGGCATCTGTGTTCTGGGGAATCTTGTGAGAGGGACAGGGCCCACCTTCTTCACAAGATTCACCCATTTATTCTCTGTTAGTGTGTGAGTGTGTTTGAATCCTGTAGCATTATCTCTGATAATTTCCTTTTGCTGGTGCTCTGTTTGGATTCTGTAGCATTACCTCTGATAATTTCCTTTTGCTGATACTCTGTTTTGTTAATACTTCATCGGTGATTAGAAATTTCAATGTGTGTTGGCAATTTGGTTACAAGGGTAGGTGTTGAACATCGTTACCCTGAGGATAGGGTCCTGATCCTCTGCTAACAGAGCAGCCATTATTTTTCTTTGCAGATTTTTATTCCTAGTTAACTGCTTTTATTTCATCTCTGCAATATATTTTAACTGCTATAACATAGAGTAAGGAGTTTGACAGAAGATAGAATTGTGTATACTACATATTTTAATGCTTTTAGAATTAAGTACATACAGTACAAGGTCACCTTTGAAATAAAAGGACTTTCCCCGATTGAAAATTTAATGTGGTACTCCGACTGTTTAATCAATAAACAATTCAAGTAGCCAACACTAGTCCCCATGTTTGAACTAGTCGGATGGCCAGTCCAACTGCCACACTCAAACCATGAGAGTGAACATCCTCATGCCACCATCAGTCGTTTCTCAAAACATCCTGTGACATCCTTGACTCATCAGGAATCTATCTCCACAATCCATGCTCAGGTCCATGGAGCTCCATCCACCTCATCTGCAACATGTTGTCCATGATGTTTGGTGTCATTCTGCTACATGAAATCATCCACATCTATCCAACATCATCATGTGTGTCTTCTCCATGTGAAGAGATCATCTCCTCAACCCGACTCTCGATGTGCCACATCTAGGTCCATGAAGCACCCCTTCATCATATCTACAATGTGCCATCCCTCAAGCCTGCCATCGAAACAAGTATGCACTTTTCTCACCTGTCCATGTGCTGCTCAATCAGCTCCCATGTGCCAAAGTAGTTGAGTCTCGGCTCAACCCATGCCCAAGTGCAGCCACCAAGGCATCATCATCATCGTTGTAACTCCATCACTCCAAAGTGTCTCATATCAATACTCCACATCAAGTCACTCTTCCAAGCCATGCCCATACATGTACTTTGAAAGTATGCATCCCATACTGCATCAAAGTCTCTTGACCTCAACTCCTCAATGCATCGAATCCTCTAAGTCCACCATGTATGAAGTCCCTAAAAGTCACAACAATCTCATGTCATCATGAGCTCCATAATTAGCTCACAATCCATCCAGGTCCATGGCCTTGTTGTACAAGAGTGCACAACCTCTCCATTGACTCAAAAGTAGTAAGTCTCCATGTCAAACTAGCAAATCCATCTGCACAACATTCCTGCCTTGGCACTCATCCTTGGATGCCCATAAGTGACACCTCTACAAGTGCTCTCACACAATGTCCCTGCATAAGACTGCCATGCTCCATGCCTCCAGCCTGATGTCCATGACTAAGTTGCCCATGTAGTCCAACCAAGTAGACTCATTACAACCATCGGCCATCGTCATCCAAGTCTTCAATCTTCGGTTTAGTGAACTCGGTCACCCAACCATATCATCATGTCATGAGTCCCTTCATCATAGCTCCTCCACCAAAGTGTCCACCGAAACTATCTCTTGGTCTTGGCCATGAGAAATCCACCCAAAAGTGTGCCCTCCGATCTATCCATGAGTCATGTTGGGCACTTAGCCAAAGTGGTTAAAGCATGACCCAATCCTCGACAATGATCATCATGTTCCTCCCTTGTCACAGGCCCTTGCACCTTTCATCACAAGGTCACAAGCAACCCCAACAAGTTCTGCAAAAATCGACAATCCTTGCTTCTCCATACAAGGTCTCATCATAGACATCCATGGTAAGATCCTCCCTAGCATTGGAAAACTGGCTTTGCCCTTCCCTGCATATGGTCAATCCACCAAATGCCCGAATGAAACAAAAGTATCAATACTTACTTCATCATCATCATGAGGCTCCTCCTCATCTATCCATGTCCACAAGCTGCATGATCCTGGTCCAACTTGATCATCCTCAAGTTCATCCTCCATCATGGTCATGTCTGCAACATCTTCAACTATCACGGCTTCCTCTTCCTTGTTTGCACAATCTGCAACTTCATCTTGCTCCATTGTCCAATCTAGTTGAAGAAGCTCTTCTTTAATATTCCTTTCCAAGACTTCAGGTTCCTTTCGGATCCGAGGCTTCTCTTCCTTCAACCTCTTCAACCTGTATAAGGTAAGCAAGAGCTTCCCTTCACCTTCTCCCAAACTTGCCATGCTTTGTCGTTCAGCTTGGTCCAAGAACTAGGCTTCACCTCTGCTAAACCTGCTTCCACTATCACGAGCAACCCTGCTCAAACCGAGTCTTGAAACTGCCTTCAAATGCTTCAACACCTGAACCTTGTTCAAGTGCCAATACATGTCATCAACTTCAAACCTTCACAAGCAAAACTTGCTCTAACACCAACTCCAACTGAGCTCTGATACCAACTGTCATGCCCCTACACCTGCGGTAGTCTTCCAACCGCTTGTAGTAAGGTGCGGCACCACCGAACGCTTTCTTTTCACCAATACTAACATTCGTGGACTACGCCTACTTTGACATTAACATTACTTAGCTTGTGTTTCGCAACCAAGTAAACATGATTATCCTTTATACTTAATGAAGCCAATACTCATTCATTATCATCATGAAATTATACCAAGAACAACAACAATTGCAACAAGTATAAAGGGGAGGGGCAACTCCCCGTAATGTGAGTCTGCCCGAAATTTTTATTAAGAATATCAGTTTATAATACAAGTGTGTCTTGGCTGAACCAAGTCTCACACTTAACCGAATAATACGAAGAGAGGCAATCCTGCCTTCACAACATCTTGTGCATCTCTTTCACAAAGGATGGTGCTCACTCGAGCCACCAAGAATCCTTGCCAAGTCTTACACCAAGAACAACACCTTAGAATTCACCCCGGGCACACTTGCCCATGCCTTCACCCAACCTTCAAATGCGAACTACTTCTGCGCACTCTTCAAGACCAGCGCATGAGTTATGCGCTCACTCCTTGACTTTTCTGCGCACTCAAGTCTTGCGCACTTCCCTTGAGCGAATGCTTGTTGAATGAATGCCTTTTGAATGCTCTACGCTCATATGTATATAGTCTTTGTGGGGTGTGGGTGGGCTGCCCAGCCGACCGCCCACACACCCCTTTACACACAACGTTTGGGCATGAATCAAGTCGGCCTCACCTTCACCAAAGGTCGGCCCTTCACCACCGCAAACGCTCCTAAGTCATGTTATAAACCATCGCACAACGTTTCCACAAGTTCGTCTTTCGTCGCATCTGTGCGCCCGCGCGCCCACCTGTGCCCCCGTCCACACGCCCGTGCTCCCACCCGTGCCCTCGTGCACTCCTTTGCCCGGCGCCCATCGCACCCGCAACTGGAGGTCCTTACACATACAGATAAGATATCATAAAAAATTATGAAAACTTTATAAGTTAGAAATTCTTTTTTAATTTAAAATAAGAGAAAATTATATAACTAATATTGTTTTCATTTCATATGTTGCTGGTAAAATGTTGAGTGATAAGATTTGTACAATTCGCAGATATAATGATGGTATATTTATTAAAATAAGGAGATAGTATTGCATTTCAATTTTAAGCTAAAATTAAAAAATATGTATAAATATTATATATTAAATACATAATATTTTTTTTTACATTTAAATTAATTTTTCTAAAACGTAATAAAAAATTTCAAATTGTTAAATGATAATATTAAAAGTTTAAAAAATATATTTTGATTTTAAATAGTGAAATATTATTTTCTTTTATGAAATTGAAACGTACTAAAAAATAGTCTTATGAATTATTTCTTTTATACACAAAACAAAAAGAAAAATATTTTTAACATACAATTTTTTTTGTAATTTTGTCATGACTATATCTTCATCATGTCTTATGGTGACTTCACATCAAGGAGTGACTTAACAATGCACCCCATAGACATTTTTTACATACAATAAACTTAAGTGTTTTTATGCTATATAAAATACTTTTTGTAACTTAAACATATATGACCATAATTAAATTTAAGATACAATATTTAAAGAAATTTTGACAATAATAAAAAATATTTTAATCATAGTTATAAATAAAGTATGCACTCTTATTAACCACCAAGAGTGTAACTAGCATTTGCACCACATGTTGCAAAGGAAACCTCATAAGGCAATGACATAAGAAACAATATCATAGAAGAAGGAAGTCAAAATTGTATGCAATTTTGTTTTTTATTGGTGTTTCTTTTTTATCATATGTTATGTTTCACGGAGATTCCAACTAGGATATGTTCAAAGTGAAGGATTTATGAAAATTATCTTCATTAGGGTTCTAGAACTTTTATACGTACATTATTTAAATCAAACATTTCATAGCAAAGTAATCTCATATCGCCTTAATTCACAATGCAATGGATAATAGTTTTTGTTCATTATAAATTGGTCTAATTTATCAGGAAAGCTTAATAGAAAGAATTTAGTAGTAAGGGGAACATTAATAAACTCCCTCATCATTTGTTATAGGGTGTTTTTAATTTAGTTACTTGTTGCTTCTTATCTTTATTTTGCTCGTATAAAATGTCCAAACTGTAAAAGAAAGGTATTGTTTGTTGTCTCTTAGGACCATTGCATTTTATCTAACTCAATCATTTCCAAATCCCCAACTAGGTGCCTATCATTCTCTTTCCATAGTGACTCAATGTCTTCAAATGCATTTCATAAATTTGGTTTAATAAATTTTGCTGGAAAACCAATATATTTCAGTTTGTTGAAAGGAGTGTACATTGGTTGGGGTAAAATTGTATTCCCTTTGGACTACTCATTTGATGGAGATGATGATGGCATCAGTTTCCTGTTTTCGACAGGACCAAAATAGACATACAAGTCACCTCATTTGGCCAAGCAAAAGTTGAGTTATGAATTATTTTATTCATACATATATTTTTGATCAAGTTCGCCCTGTGCACATGTACCAATGGACAGGCCAAGTGGACCCTCATGGAAGCCTATAAATAGAAGATACCTCAAACTCTTTTTGACACACATCAATATCCCTTCTCCTCTTCTATTTTTTTCTTTGCTCATACAAGTCTGACGGAGGAAGCTCACTCAAGGGTTTGAAAATTCAGGATGAAGCTAGCACTGACCTAGGGTTTTTTGATTCAATGTCGTTTTCACATAACTAAGCATTTGGGTCTATAGACACTGGCACACAATTGTCATGAGAGTGAATTTGGGTCCTTGGACACTAGCATAGAGTCTTCATTAAAGCAATTGGGAGTTTGGATCAGTTTGTTCCCCAGTTGCTCGCATGTAATAGTATGGGTGCGACCGAGATGCCAAAATCACTATCATGCAGTTCACATAGAGAAACCATATCTATCATAGTCTCTCACACAACTCCCCCTCCCTTCAATCAAGACTCCAAGATGAGATTTCAGTATTTTGAAGAATTTTCAGAGTGATAGAAGTGTTCGATAGTAGGTTACAGGCAATGACGATACATTACAATTATTTGAGTTAGAATTTTAGTGTTTAGAATAATTTCATGGATATTCTAGCTGCTGTGAAGATATGGATCATTATAATCTCTTATATTGAATCATATGATGATAATCTATTAGAATAATATTTGCAAAGGTTTTTCCCATAGTGGGTTTTTCCGTAGTCTCCGACCAATCCTCGTGTCCCTATGTGTGCATGATTTTCTTCTATTATTCCTTTATGTTCCGTTGCATTGATGATGATGTTATTTTTATTTCTATATAGTTGCATATGATGATGAATAATAACGAAAAAACTCAATAATGTTATGATGCCCTAAGGAATAAGTTTCGAACATCGTTCTTGTCACCAAAAAAATTGATACAATTCATGTTTTTGTCATCTAAACGACCTCAATAGGGGATTAACTAAAGATAACTATAGAAGCCCATTTATTGAAGAAATCATTAATGAATGCACTTGTAGTGATATATTCTCATTCATGGATGCTTTTCTTGGCTATAATTAGATTCAAATAAAATCAAAAGATCAATATAAATGGCTTTAATTTCTCCTTAAGGTACATTAAAGTATCAGAAATTGTCGCGGGGTCTTAAATCATTGGAACCACCTTCTAGTGGGCCATGCCTTATGCTTTCATTACATCACATGAATTTTTGAGTCATATATGGATGATCTCCCCTATCACTCTCACAGACACACTAACAATCCAACACATCTATGAACCATCCTTATGCATTGTTGCTACTATAATATTCATTTAAATCCAAAAATGCATATTTTTTGTTATTTCCAGGTGATTGCAAGGCTTCATTATGTCAAAGTACATGATCATTTTCCTTAATGTCACTAAATAAAGCATACCGATGAATCTTGCAATCATTGACAAAATTATCTTTCATACATTTTCACAAACACTTTGCATGAAAACGTCTCTTCAAACACTTTTTATTCAAAGAAGAGAACATTGATGGTAGAGACATTTACTCAAACATTTTCATGGTTCCAAATATGAAACCTTTACTCAAACTATGAACAACGAAAACTCATCGAATTTATTTATTAATTTGGAGAAACAAATACATGGCAATCACTCCATTAATACAAAATTTGGAAATTATGAGTAAATAAGAAATTTGGCATGTTTTGGCTACAAGTGTGGCTAATGGTGTTAATGTGGAAGTGATCTACGCACAAGAATTACATCCTCCATAAAGTAGCTTGGTCCTTCTATAGAAAATCACTCCCCACTAGACAAACTCAACTTCTATATAAATAAAATCATTTGTTTTAATAAGCTTTGCCTCACCACAAATAAACTCAGTTGTTTGAATATCACAACATATCCACAAATAAAATTAGTTTCTACGGTAATTTAACCTCTCCAAAAATAAACTCAAACACTATAACAAACTTTGTCTTTTCACAAAAGAAGGATTTGACCTCCTCCAAAGATGAAACTTGAACTTCAATGTTGAGTACTAATGAGAAATATGAAGGATCCCTCACCTCAACCATATAGGGTGGTTGGTTTTAGCACTAAATAAAAATCCTTAACCAGGATTTCATCCTTACACCTAAGCTCTGAGATCTGTCAAATAAAGTATGAAATATAATAACCAATATAGGTTCAAAAATGAGCTATAATTCTCCTTTTCTAACTTGTATCGTCATAATATGATGATTCAATAGCATGGGTCATCAAAATACCATGAATCTCCCATTTTATATATTTCCTACTCAATAATATAAAGGGATTTTATATTTTTTTATTATTTTTCCCACAACCACTTAATAACACCATTTAATTTAATTGTTTATTGTCACTTCTAAATGTTTCTCTCTTCACTTGAATGATAGCCGAATAATTTAATTAATTTTCCCCATTTTCCTTCTATAGCCTATGTGAATCAAATAGGAAACTCAGTTAGTGACCATTCAAAAAAGGGGAAATTACATGATACACCTTCTCAAGGTTGAAAAAATAATTAATATGATTCATTCATACACTTTTAGTTAGCTTGACAATTTTCAAGAAAAAGTGAACTTTGTATACCAGTTAATATCCAAATTTGTTGAGGTAAAAAAAGATTTCATACACCTTCTCAGGAAGGCACTATTGTGTTGACCATAGTTGAATGACACTGCTAGGCAGGCGCAGATTGAAGTGGCATGCCTATGGTATTCCATACATAACGCATTCCATTGTTCCCTATATTTAAAATGCATTCTTTATGAAGGTAGTAATTGTTGATGGTGATTTCCACCCTTTCATTCTCATCCTTCAAATTAGGTTAGAAAGAATTATCCTAGAGGTTTATGCCACTAAAAGAATGAGGAAATAGAATAAGGCCACAATAAAAATATAAAAAGAAAATGAAAGATATGGTTGCAACACTATTTAACACATGGGGAAAATCCCAATTGATCTCCACCCTACCTCATTAGTCATCACTCGGTTATTAGTGCACTTGATGCTACCCAAATAAAAATAAACCCTTGTATTTTCCCAACCCAAATGAGGAATAAACCATATCCTCTTTTGGGTTACCAAATTCAAATATATAAAATGAAAATTCGGGCTTGTGAAGTATCCAACAATATCAAAGCAGTATTATAAAGAAGTAAATTGTAAACTAGAGTGATGGAAATAAAATTCTAAGAAAAGGGGTAACTAGTGACTCCATAACTAGTCCCTACTTACATATATACACTCTAGATGTTGGACCACCATTATGATCCAGGTGGATATTAGCGGGCACCTGTATATTGCACCTAGACCCCCCAGTCAGTTTCATCTGTTTCTTTGTTCATTTCAGCATTTACTATTTTTAGCAGTATTTTGGGTCATGAACTTCTCGAGCAATCTTGACCCCCTAAATGTTGATTTTCTGGGGTCCATGATAGGGCCATAGCCTTAGGCAGGATCTTGTGGAAAATTTTTTATTACTTGGTGAGACCTTTCCAACAAGATATCATACACACCAAATCGAGATAATATGACCAAGTTCGACCTTGGGAAGTTGGATGCCCAACTAACCCCAATGGAGCCCACAAACTCTTTGTGTTACATCTCCTGGGGTTAGGGTTTTGGTTCTTTATGGTTTCCTCATGTTTTCCAATAATAAATAGACCTTTGATCCTCATTGTAACACAGTTCAAAGGCATGTAGCCACCACATCTCTTCTCAAAGATAAGCTACCATCAAATGAGCTATATTATTTCCATTATGTTTGTAAGCATAGTTCAATATTTTTTTATTAATGAAATGAAGTGTTTTTATATTACATCTCTATGTTTATGATTATATCTATAACTTGTTTCATTCCTGTTTAAGTTCAGATCAGTGGTATGAGAGTAGTCTACTCTTTCTTTATTTTTCTTTGCATGTCTCCAACGAGGTCAGGGTATAAGGATTCAGGGCTTCATCTAGTTGAAACTTCAGAAGATCAACCTCGCAAAACCCGATGACCTCCAATGGTCGAAGAAAAGAGAGATGAGGGGGTAGGAGATCCTTTCAACATGTTTCTCTAGGAATGCCTCAAGTGACAGAGGTATGTGATGAGGGATAACTTTTCCTAGATCGTTTGATGGCTACCCATAGGGAATTCATCCTCATCCAACAGCCACTTTGGAGATGCCACTCCTTTTAAGGTAAAAGTTAACTTTGATATTCCCATATTCGAAGGCATGATAGATGTTAATGCTGTAGATAAATGGTTAAATCTATTGGAAATATATTTTTCCATTCATGACTTTTCCAATTGGGAAAATATTATTTTTTCACTTCTCAAAGCCACCCCACACATCAATGACTAGTGGGAAACCTACTATGACCAAAAGGATAAGAGTAAACCCTCGTTGTTTACAGCCACACCCACATGGAATTATTTCTTTGAAGCTAACAAGGAACAATATTACCCTGTCGAGAGCTATGAAGACAAATACGTAAAGTGGACCACACTATGGCAAGGAAGCAAACAAGATGTGCCAAAGTCCACAAATATTTTCCATACCCTTTGCATGAAGGTGGGTATCAAGGACACTGAGCGATATTTGGTGCTCAAGTACCACAAATGTATACACAAGTACATCTAGGATGAAATGGAGTTCTTGGACATTTCCTTGCTCGACACAACGTATCGCTACACAATAAAAATTGAGCAGAAGTTTAAACATAATAAGAGGGACTTTGGATATGCAAATCCAAAGAAAGGAAAAGCCACCCCAAACTAGAGAACAAAGGAACGAGCTAAGGCAAGTCTACTGAGGACAGCCCACTAATGCCGCAAGAAAAGAAAAACACCATATAGATGAGCAAGGACACAAGAAGTTTGTGTGAGTTTCATAAGAGCTCCACTCACAATGCAAGTGAGTGTCGGGTCAAGCAGTCACTGGTGGACAAGCTGAAGGCTTCCAAATCAGATGCAGGTTTCGACTCTGAATCAGAACCCAAGAAGGGAACTGAAAAAGGGAAGCAGATCATTGATGTGGAGCCCAGTGCCACCATGGCCACCATCAAGATCCATAATATTGAGCCTAAATATCCAGAGGAGGGGGAATGCCTCTTCCACTCATAGATGTGGGTGAAGGGTTCTCCACTGTAGTTCATTGTCAACAATGGGAGTCAAAAGAACCTCATTTTAGTAGAGGTCTTGAAGTAGCTTGACCTAAATACTAGAATACATCAACAACCATACACCATTGGGTGGCTTCACCAAGCACGAGATCTTCACGTTAGCCAGTAGTGTCACTTTCCCTACAACATTAAGCACTTCACGAATGAGGTACTGTGTGACATTTCTCCTCTTGAACTTTGTGATGTATTGTTAGGACAACCATACTTGTGGAAGAGACATGTTTTATATGAGTCTAGACCTCACTATATGATTATTACTTTTGCTAATATTTTTTACAGGATACAAGAGGTAGCCCCACCTACTACCATCGCTTTGATCACTACAAAGAAATGTAGTAAGATCATCTCCTAAACGAAGAAATTTGTTTTCCTTACAATTCACCCCCAAGGGAGGAATAAGTTTGTGGCCACTACTTCTAGACAAGGCTCCTCTACAAAAGAACAATAGATGGAAAACTTCGTGGAGGAGTACAAGGATATTTTCACCTCACCCACAGGGGTACCTCTACTCTATCAGGTCAAGCACTTAATCGATCTGACCCTAGGTGTGCCACTACCCAATCAACCAATCTATTGACACTCCGTTCTGGAGAATGATGAGATCAAGGGGTATATTAAGGAACTATTGCAGAAAGGGAACATCAGACCAAGCTCATCACCTTGTTGGAGCTCGATTGTATTGGTACAAAAGAAGGATGTGGCCTGGAGGCTCCGTATTGACTATCGGGTGTTGAACAAGATCAATTTCTAGAATAGGTACCCAATCGCATGGATTGATGACCTTACGGAGCAGCTCAAACGGGCCAAATATTTCAGCAAGATTGACTTGAAGTCAGGTTATCACCAGGTTCTTATCGAACCCTCTGATGTGTGGAAGACTACCTTCAAATCCAAGAAAGGCCTTTTCGAATGGTTTGTCATGCCTTTTGGATTGATGCAACCTTCATGCGACTAATGGAAGACTTATTGTGACCTTTCACCAATGCATTTTTGGTGTTTTATTTAGATGACATATTGATCTTCATCCAGATTTGGGAAGACCATGCCCACCATATTCGACAGGTCCTTCAAATCCTGCGACAACACAAGTTGCATGCTAACTTTGATAAATGCACATTTTGCTTGATCAAGGTTCAATATGTGGGATACATCATTGATTAGCAGGGTGTACATGTAGACCCATACAAGATACAAGCCATTCGAGTTTGGCCAACCCAAATCACTCTAATAGATCTCCAGAACTTTTTGGGTCTTGCTAATTTCTACCATAGGTTCATGTTGGGGGCCTTTAAGTCAAGTCACCAAGGATGGAGCGAA
Source organism: Pinus tabuliformis (assembly GCA_031772625.1). Lineage (NCBI taxonomy): Eukaryota > Viridiplantae > Streptophyta > Pinopsida > Pinales > Pinaceae > Pinus > Pinus tabuliformis. The sequence continues at coordinate 502,415,118 of CM062820.1, forward strand.
AGCAAAGTCTTTTTGGTTGGAAATGCAACAAAAAGCATTTTCCAAGTTAAATAATCACCTCTGTTATGCACTAGTTCTCACATTACCAAACCTCCAATAACCATTTGAGATTGAGAGAAATGCCTTTGACTATGCTATTGGTGCAGTTCTTACTCATCATGGGCATGCAGTGGCTTACCACAGTGAGACATTTTTAGACACAGTCCAAAATTACCCCAGTTATGATAAGAAATTTATTCCATTGTGTAGGCCTGCAGTCAATGAAAGAATTACATTCTGGGAAAGGAAACAGTCATCCACACAGACCAACGACCTCTATAGTTCATACAGACACAAGGGAAGTTGTTGAATGATCACCATCGGTCAAGATTTGTAAGAGTTCCATTTAAACATTAAATATAAGAAGGGAAGCACCAATAATGTTGTTGATTGCCTCAGCCGACCATTGGTCATGCCACTAATCACTGTGCTTGACTCCTGTGGGCACAAGACATCGGGGTGGCTGCATGTTTACAAGAGCAGTCCACAATTCGACAACATATACCATACACTCCTGGAAGGGAAGAAAGTTCCAAATTCTCACCTTCAAGATACACTGTTATGCCATCTGGGACACATCTATGTTCCTTCAAGTAAGTGTGCCAAGATGATTTGGGAGGCACACTACAGTCAGGTTGCTAGACATTTTGAAGTATTTTTATTACCCCAAACTTTGTCACGTTGTTTGGAAGTACATTAGATCATGCACCGCCTATGCCATTGCCAAACCAACCATCAAGAAGCAAGGCCTATATACTCCTTTACCTACTCCTAGTTGACCTTTGGAATTTGTCTCCATGGATTACATGTCGGGCCTTCCTTCTACTAAGCACGAAAACGATTATGTTTTCGTGGTCATCGATAGATTCTCTAAGATGGACATCATGGTAGCTTCCAATAATAGTATCACAACGGAGGCCACTACTAAGCTTATATTTGAGTGAAAGTGGGTACACTTTGACATCCCACAATCCATTTTCTCAGATCGAGATAGTAGAATCCTCAGTGCATCTTGGTCAATTCTCCAGTCGATGCTGGATGAAAAACGTATTAACTCCATGACTTTCCATCCCCAAACTAATGGCCAAATAGAGGTTGTCAAGAACACAATCATACACATTCTGCGCATGTACAACTCGAAGAATCCACACATGGGGGATGAATTTATCCCCTATTTCCAACATAGATACAACAAAGCTCTCCATAGCTCAACAAGCCACAACCCCTTTCAGGTAGGGCTGGGATTTCAACCTTTATGCCCCATTAATGTGGCAATACCATTTACAACCCCTCAGGTAGATTCGTCTCACATTCGGTTTGAAGATGAAAGGGCTAGAAACTTCATTCAATGCATTCAACACATCTGCCAACAGCTGCATGATATATTGGACAAAGCCAATGATAAGTATAAGCAACACCATGATCAACATCAAGTGTTGCACAAGTTCCAGGAGGGTGACAAAGTTTGGCTGCATCTTCAAAAGGAGCGCCTTATTGGACCCCACCGCAAGCTTCGCCTACTCTGATATGGGCCATACACCATCACCAAGGTCTTTGGTGACAAATCCTTTAAGATTAGTGTCCCATCGTTCCTTGTTCTGCACCCAGTGTTCAATGTAGATTACTTTTGGCCATACTTTCCACCATTGTTGGACACATCTAACATTGAAGAACCACTCACACCAGTAGAGCTCAACCTAGACTGCATGGAGCATGACACAATTGATCAAATCACAGACACACAGATCAAGAACACTCACCAATAGAAGATACAATTATATAGAGTTGTCAAAGTAGGACAACTCCTTCACCACAGCAAGTAGTTCACTAGGCGCTAGATTCAACATAAATTTCCTCACCTAATGGAGGCTCTACACACAATGTGGACCATTGGGGGAGGAATGTTTGAGGTTGATATTGGTGGCCACCTGCCTATTCCACGTAGACCCCCCAGTCAGTTTCATATGTTTCCTTGTTCATTTCAACATTTACTGTTTTTAGTAGTTATTGGGGTCTTGAACTTCCAGAGCAACTTTGACCCCCTAAATAACCTTTTTTAAGGGTTCGCGACAGGCCCAAATCCATAGGCATGGGCCTTAAGTGAAATCTATAGTACTTGAAATGACCTTTCCAACAAGGTATCATACACGGCAAATGGAGATAATATGACACATTTACCACCCTCGGAAGTTGGCTGCCTAACTAACCCAATGATCTAGGTCCAGGTGTGACAAAGGACCCTTCCAAGACCTTTTACTTTCATGATGTGTTAGATTGCATTTTTAAAAGAACATTAATGAATACATCTGCATGCTATAAAGAAGAGGAACACGACAATCGTCAACACATGAAATAACAAGATGTTGATAATAGAGTTCTTCCAGGAGGGACTACGTCTTCAGGCCCCAGTGTCAAGATGGTGTAGGCCATTGCATTAAGTGCTTTCAGTAATGACGATGCACATAAGCGGTGATGTCACTATCATACAAGGAAAATTCCATCACGTAGGAGTGGCTACAGGAACTCTCAGTCAGAAGACTCTTATTAGTATGATATAAGCTCATGCACGATGATAATGAGCATCCCACCGACATGGCATAAAAGGGATCTCAATGCAAACATACATGATGGCAAGATGAGTATCCCATCAACATACAACAAAGGGATCTCAAAACACAACATGATGAATCATGACAACAAGTACATCACACAGATGATTCTACATCACATCAAGCAGGGATAATGAAAATAAGTAAGAAACAAGATCCCACATCAAACCTCAAATAGGGATCTAAGCAGCACAATGCATAACAAAAGAAGTATATAAACACACTACATATACCTCACACTCAGGGGCCATCTAAAGAAGAGGATGTCAAACTGCTGAAGTTGTTCATGTCATCAATCTTGCTGCGTGAAATCTCATGGAAATGATCACTCGCACATGAATGCTAACACCTGCACTCCACTTAGAAAGGTGGCCGAAAAATGAAATGAGCAACTGGAAAATATGAACACACCATCAGATTTTTGGCATCGAATAGTGCAAAATAAACTATCAAATTTCTAAATTCTGGGAAAATGAAAATCTGGGGCTCAAGGAATCTTTTAGATTCCCCATAGATTCCTCAAATATTCCCTCCTTTGGGTCTACAAATTGGCTGCTCAGATTAGGAAGCTGACTGTGTTATCAGGTTCATGTCGCTGAGAGGTGTAAAATCAACATAAAATTTGTCCAATTTGGACACTGCAAAAATTTCACCCTCTTGGAAATTTTGCTCTATCATGGTTCCACCCACATAAAAATTAATTAAAAATTAACTCCGCCTCATTTTCTATGCCCTCTCTTGGTTACTCCATGCCTGCCCGAGTGCACTAACAAAAGGACCAGTATATATAAATTTCATGGCAGACATTACAATAAAGTTTGTTGGCGCATTTGGTTAAAAAAGATAATCGTTGAGGAGGGGTCGGGGGATCAAATCCCGCCCCTCCTATTTTTGTTATATAATGTTTTTATTTAACCAAAAATAGGGGCGAGTCCACTAGTCTGGTGGCCGGCTCCCCATAACCCCCCTCTGTATTACCTTGAGTTTTGGTGCTGCATTGTATTAATGGTTGGTTGTACATGGTTTTGGAATTACATGGGGCTACCGCACGGTGGTGGGCCAACCCACATGGCTGGCATGGGCTCGATACCCACCAGCCCCACATTACATGGCATATGGTACAAGGTTGGGGGGGTGTGGGCCGGGTCCACCAGAGGTGGCCCGCGCCCACCCGAATTAGTTTTAATATGGTTAATACATAGGAGAAGGGTGTGGCAGGGTAATGGCTGCCCACCCAACCTTTGATAATTTTAACGGTGTTGCGGTTAGGCTGGTGAGGGGCATGGCCGCCCACCCAACATTTGATAATTTGGACGGTGTTGCAGTTAGGCCAGTGGGGGTCATGGCTCGTTGGCCTTTAAATAATTTATTTTTTGTTATAGAGTTTTAGGGGTGGTGAGGGTGGTGTCCCGCTATCATAATATTATTTTATTTTGTTTTATTAGCAATAGGGTGGTTTTCCCAATTTTTTAGAAAATAAGAGATATTGGGCAAATTAGCGAGGCCACAATTTTGACCGTTTTTGGTCAAATTATAGGATACTTAAACCTAGCCCACAACCCAAATTTGACCAGAACTTTGACTGGCTTGTTCTCCCTCATACGAGCTCTAAACCACAAATGTAGGTTTTAACACCGTACAGAAATTACCTACATATGAATTCTAAAACATAGAAAATAAGAAATGTGAGAGCATAACACATAAAACACATATACACAGAGATTTCCCCTAGACCCCAAAACCGAGATTACCAGCTTGATTTTTCATCATATTCCTTTCAATGTTACAATACGTATTTATACATGCGAAGCATCCAATACCATGGACCGAAAACCATCGCGTCCAAAACCATGGATCGAAAAGCATCGCATCCAAAATCATGTGCGAAAATCATGCACAAAATCATAGGCACGCCCACCCAACTGAATATAGGGACCAAAAAAAATAATTTTGGGAGCACTGCCCTGGATCCCATAGAGGGGGGATACCCAGCGCCCTGAAACCCCCTCAACAGGGGGGCTGCCACTCCCCTCTAACCCCCTCGTTCACTACGTGGGCTAGTCATGGAAAAAATAACACAACCCAACATTCTCCCACTTGTTGTTTTCTTTCCACAGGGGGCCACAAGAGAGCTTAGCCATTTATCCAACCCTGCAATGCCCATTGTTTATCTACACCAAGAGAACTTCTCAGAGCTGACAGATTTTGTCGATGCATCTGCAATATTCTTCAAAGTGTCCACCTTTACCAACAACACATTCTTGTCTTCTATCATATCCCTCACAAAGTGATACTGAACATCAATGTGCTTTGTCTTTGAATGGTAAGCAGGGTTCTTTGTTAAGAAAATTTCACTTTGGTTGTCACAATCTATCCTTATAGCTCCCTGTACTAACCCCATACTTGAAAACAATCTCTGCAACCAAACTTCTTCCTTGCTTGCATGAGTGGCTGCCATGTATTCTACCTCTGTAGTTGATAGTGCCACTACAGATTGTTTCTTAATTATCCAACTTATTTCACCTCCAAATAGCTTAAACACATACCGACTTGTAGATCTTCTCTGATCTAGATCTCTAGCCCAGTCTACATCAACAAACCCACGGATATCAAAAACTCTGTCCAATCCTAGTCTTCCTTGGTACCACAAACCATAATCACTAGTGCCACACAAATACCTGAAAACCTTCTTCATTACTGTCCAATGTTCCTTCCCTGTTTTTGACATAAACCTGCTCAATACTCCTACTAGATGTGCAATGTCTGTTCTAGTACAGAACATCGCATATATTAGGCTACCTACTGCACTTGCATATGGAACAGGGGACATATCCAGTTCCTCTTCTTGTGTCTTGGGACACTGTTCAACAGATAAATTTACACCTACAGGAATAGGAACCTTCTCTGATATACTATCCTGCAAATTAAACCTTTGCAATAGTGTCTCGAAATACTTCCTCTGGTTTAACTAGAGCTTTCTCTTTGCCTAGTCTCGTTTAATTTCCATGTCCAAAATATAGTTTACAACACCAAGATCTTTCATGTCAAATTTGGAGGGTCTTCAAATCCTGGATAATTTCTTTGCCATTTCCAACCAACAACATATCATCCACATACAAGACCAGATAAATAATACGATCACCAATTAATTTAAAATACACAGAATGATCTGCTTTTCTTCTGGTGAAGCCATGTCCCCATATAAATGTATCAAATTTCTGATACCAAATCTATTTTAACCCATACAGAGACTTCTTTAACTTGCATACCAGTTTTTTCTTACCCTTCACCACAAAGGCTTAAGGTTGCTTCATGTCGATCTCCTCTTCCAGATCCCCGTGAAGAAATGTTGTCTTCACATCCATCTGTTCTACCTCAAAATCAAAAGCAACAAAAATAGATAAAAGTAATATAATAGAAGTTACCTTGGCAACAGGAGAAAAGATATCACCAAAATCAATTCCCGGCACTTGGGAATAACCTTTTGCTACCACCCAAGCTTTGTATTTCTCGACCTTTCCTTCTGCATTTGTCTTCTTCTTGAACACCCATTTGCTACCAATGGATTTCCTTCTAGCCCACAACTCCACTAGATCCCAAGCCTCATTTTTGTGCAAAGATGCCATTTCATCAGCCATGGCCTCATTCCAGAGTTTTCCATCCTCTAAATCTACTGCTTCCTTCACAATTTTTGGATCATCATCAGTAATGGATAAAGCAAAATTTGAATAAAAAGCAGATGGACTATACCTTTCTGTCCGCCTTCTTTCTTGAACTGATGTTCCCACACTCAGATTTTGTGGCTCTTCATCTTCTGATTCCTCCTCTACTGTAGATTCTGATTTTTCCTCCTTTAGCTCAAACTCTATCTTCTCAAGTTCCTTTGGTTGGAATTCATGTTTAATAACATCTTTCACCTCTCTAAAAACGACATCTTGGCTGTACACAACCTTCCTTGTTACTGGGTTCCAAAGCTTATAACCCTTTAAACCATCCTTATACCCAATAAAGATGCACTTTTCAGATTTACTATCCAACTTGGTTTGTTTCTCCTTCGAAACATGTACATATGCATCACATCCAAATATCTTATATGTGAAGAGAGGGTTTCTTACCAGTCCATACCTCTTGTGGAGTCTTATCCCCTAACATTGATGAAGGTGATCTATTGACCAGGTAACATGCTATCTCCACCGCCTCTGCCCAAAATTCTTGTCCTAACCCGACACCACTGAGCATGCTTCTTTCTATTTCTATCAACATCTTGTTCATTCTTTCTACAACTCCATTTAGCTTAGGTAAATATGGAGCAATCTTTTGATGTGCTATACCACACTTCTTAAAAAATTCTTTAAATTCCTTACTGCAAAACTCTCCACCATTATCTGACGTCAGCACCTTTATCTTCTTCTCTATGTGGTTTTCCACCAGAGCCTTAAATTCTTTAAACCTGTCAAAGACTTCAGATTTCTTCTTAAGGAAATAAATCCATGTATTCCTTGAGAAGTCATCTATAAATGATACATAGTACATAGACTTACTTAGTGATGGAACCTTCACAGGTCCAAACACATCACTGTGCACAATCTCTAATATTTGTTTCACCCTCTTACCACCAGAGGGGAAACTCACTTGATTCTATTTCCCATATACACAATTTTCATAGAAATCAAAATATAGAGAGCTATTACTCAGACCTTCTACCATAACTTACCATGAAGTATTCGAAGACCTTTCTCTCCAATATGTCCAAGCCTTTGATGCCACAACATGGTCTTCTCCCTAGAGACCACTAGATTTTCTGCTCCACTTTTAGGAACCACAAAACTGTTGCACCCATCAACAATAGTGCTACCTTTCATCTTTCACAAAGTTCCAATCCGAACTCCCTGCATCAGTACCAGTGCTCCCTGAACCATCTTGTAGGTGTCCTTCTCAAACACTGTTTTTACACCTACATCATCCAGCTTGCTTACAGAAATCAGATTTCTAGCCAATGCAAGAATATGTAGAACATCTGGAAGTGTTCTAACCCTTCCACCTTGCAACTTCAACTCTACTTTTCCGCGACCAATGATTCTAGCCTTCCTATCATCCCCTAAGAGGACATCACCGCCATCATATTTCTCATACTCGCAGAACCACTCTCTATGGGGAGTGAAGTGAAAGGACCCACCTGAGTCAATCAACCATGCCTCATGATCTACATGTGTACTTGAAGAAGCCAATTACACATCCCCACCTTCATCTAAGGTGGTTTTTTCCTCTACAGAAGGAGCATCATCAAATCCCTTTAGTTTGTCAGGAGCTTTAGATTTACTATCCCTTTTGTAGTGCCCTTCCATTCCACATTTCCAGCACACCACATTTATTGGTTTTCCTGGTGATTTAGATCTCCCACTCGATGGCTTATTTTTGTTTTTGTCCTGGGACTATCCTTGTACAAACAAGGCATCACCATTTTGGCTCTCCATATTTTTCCATCTCATCTCCTCCGTCAGCAAGGATGAGACTATTTCATCAAACTGCAAGGTAGTTTCATTGCTACCTATTGTAATAACCAGACTATCCCACGAATCTAGTAGAGAACACAACAAATTAATGCACTTATCTTCATCTGAAATTTTGATATCAACAGACGATAACTGACTTACCACAGTATTAAATGCATTCATATGCTCTGTCATCGAGTCTCCATCTTTCATCCTTAGGTTATATAGCTTTTTTCATCAGAACAATTTATTCACCGGAGACTTAGATTGGTACAAAGTCCCTAACTTGTCCCATAAATCCCTCACCGTAGCTTCCCTTGATACATTCAAAAATATTGAATCTGTGACACACAATCGTATTGTTCTCTTTGCCTTCCGATCCAACTTCTTCCATTCTTCATCAGACACTCCCATTGGTTTAGTACCTGGATCTACTGCGATCCAATGATCTTTATCCACCAATAGATCCTCCATCTTGAGTTTCAAAAACTCAAAACTCTAACCATTAAATTTATCGATCTCTATCTTTCCACTGCCCACCATCTTCTTTCAACACTAGAATCAATCTTGCAGATCTCCCACTGAACAGGGTCTACCACAGGCCTGAGTAAAACCCCTCAGCAAAAAAGGTGTCCCCTTGAAGCCAAAACATCTTTGATACCAAATGTATGTTTTAATCCTGTAGAGGAATTACCTGCATGCAAATTCTAAAACACAGAAAATAAGCAATGCAAAAGCATAAAACATAAAACACATATATACAAATATTTTCCCATGAATCCCAAAACTGGGACTACTAGCTTCATTTTTTATTATGTTCCTTTCATTGTTACAATACATATTTATACATGCCGAAGCATCCAACACCATGAACTGATAACCATCGCGTCCAAAAGCATGGACCGAAAGCTATCGTGTTCAAAACCATGTGTGAAAATCATGCACAAAAACATAGGTAGGTCTGCCCAACCTAATATAGGGTAAAAAAAAAAATATCGGGGCGCTGCCACCGACCCCATAGAGGGGGGCTACTGGTACCCCTTAAACCCCCAGGATAGGGGGGGCTACCGCCCCCCCTATGACCCCCCCGCTCCATAATCGGTGCAATGAACGGGGAGCTCTGCCCCCCCACTAACTCCCCAGTTCACTATGTGAGTTAGTCATAGAAAGAATAACAAAACCCAACAATCCCGTTGTTTAGGAAGTTTTAATGTCTACCTAGACTAGTAACTAATTCTAGAACAACAGTGCAAAGCATTCTATACTTTTTCTATAACCAATAGATTAAATAAGATAGTAAAGAAGGCTACTTGAAGCTTTCACTTACTCCTTATCTCCCTTGACCAATTCTGTCGCTCCTTTCCGTACTTAATCCGCTTGAAAAGTACTTGCACACAGACATAAGAAAAAAATTGATTAAAGCATATGATAATGATCTATTCATTAAACATAAAATGGAATCAAGTGCACAATACACATATGAAAGCATCAATAAACAACACAAACATATGGAAAAAGCTTTGAACACTTTATTAGTAAAATGAAGAGTTACAACCCAATTTGCTTGATTCAGTGTCACTCCTCCAATTCAATCCCATCCTCTCCTCATCACAAGCAAGACATTTGGACATCATTACAATACTTGAAACCAACTCAAGTCTCATACTAACGTCATCTCCCTATAATTCAATGATTTTCAGCCCCTGATCACTTAGATGAGTGGTCTTTTGATAGTTGAATGGAGGAATTTATGCCATAAATGGTGATAATGAATGCCCTCCAAAGCTTAGAATTTAGTTCCATGGAGAAACAGATAAAGGGATTGATGTTCCTTAACTCCCTCTCTCATCCAATTTCGAGCCCAAAGGAGTGGATAGCCTTGGGAAACTTCTAGAAGCATCCTATGGATAAGAATATTCAAAACTTGCCAAACGCAGCCCAAAGAGGGCTCAAGTGCGTTGTAATGCACCCTGGCTGTGTACTAGACTGCACTGCAGTGCACCCTGATAAAGGCCTGCCTACGCTGATCTTCCAAGAGGCAATTTTTGGATGATTTTAGTCATGGAAGCTCTTGGGAAGGAGGAATTATGATGGGTGACTTCATTTAGGGCATGTAACAACTGAATTAGGGTTTGATGGGCCCTAATAGTACTGATCTGTAGGTTGGGGTTGATGTGCCCAAATGGATTTGTAACAGTTGCCCCCTAAAGCATGAAGTCGTAAATATGTATGCTGAGTAAATGCTTTATCATGTGGCGAGGAGGTTCCAAAGCAGAAGGTGACCTGCATCAATTAAAATACATATATCATGATAATTTGATTTTTTCTCATGAACTTGTTGAGGGAAGGCATACCCATGCTCAGCTTATAAACTTTCATTACATTTACAAATATAGTCATCTATAGATATAGACCCATGAATGGATGACCATGAATGTAAGTCCATTGCACATTTGATTTAGTACTCCTGAAAATATCGCAGCCCGGGTGGATGAAAGTAGATCTGAGGTCTTCAATCACATTCAAACTTTCACTCAAGTACAAGTCTAGCCATGTGAATAGATGATCTGAAGTCAAACACGAAAAAACATCGTTTGATTACTAGCCAATGATGTAAGTCATTAACAGACGCGAAAGGAATCACTAATACTAATAATGACCCTCAAGGTACTACAGTAAATTTTGCATGGTGTGAATAAATGATTTGATGTCGAACACCATACAAAGTCTTTCGGTCGAAGGCCAGTGATGTCAACCTATCGCTGGAAGCGAGAAACTTTCCATTGATGTATGCAAGCCTCAAGGTACTGAAGGGGTGTTTCTAAGTCATCTTCTTGGATAATGTGTTGATGTCAACAAGAAGCGACTCATCACAGGAGGGCCTTGATGTATCCCACATCAATGACATGAAACAAGGTAAATGATTTTGGAGATGAAAAATTGACTGACGATAGAAGGTTCAAGAATGGCGATCATGAAAATGAAGGTTTACGGTATTGCAAAGGATGAAGTTTGAACTGAATGAGTTCTTGAACATGTCGAAGACACTAACACTAAGATGAAGTGGTGGCATCGACCCAAAACAATGAAATGGATGGTATGATAGACCAATGGTGTGATAACCATCAAGCTGAATGACTCAACCCACATAGTCATGGTGATGAGGTGAAAGTGTCATGTTCAAGGGTGACTTGCTACCTTAAAGTGTTTTCTCCTTTTTCTAATTTTCCCCAGTCATTTTTGACCAGTACCTCTTTATTTTTATCAATCTTAAGGAGGATAACATATGCTTGTAGTATAATTTTACCCTTCGGGTGAATCTATCGTTATTTGATGATTTAACGAGTCTAATGAAGGTGAAACTCGGTCTTGTCTAGATGGACAAGTTTGTTGCTATTTGATTTTTTTAACGATTTTAATGACAAAGATAACTCGGTCCTTTTCATGTTTAGAGAGTTTGAAAAGGGACAAAAAGAAAACTCCACAAGTTCCTTTTCGTAAATTAATCTCTCAAGTCCGAAAAAAGCGTAAAATAATACAAGAGAGATATCGTTTTCAATCCTTTAACAAGTTGGAAAGGATAAGCTCTCTACAATATTTTCATGTTTAGAGAGTCCAAAAAGAGCTTAAAGAGGACTCCAAGGGGGCTGCTTTTTCATTTTTAACAAAGCTCGAAAAAGAGATAAAATTTTTCTTTGTGCTCAATGATGATCAATTTAAATTTGAGCACATCTAATTTTGCATGTCATTTGTCGATCCTACTCAAAACAACATCAAAAATAGATTAAAAATACATGTTTCATGGATAAAATGAATAAAAACTAATGTTTACTCGATTAATGTGAAAGAAATAAACATAAAAACAAGTTTGACCATTCATTTTTACCATTTCACATTTACCCTTTGATTTTTGTGCTTTGGAGTAGTTTTAACCTCGAAGTTCACCAGCTGATTGCGGAAGATTCAGTGGACAAAACTTAGAAGGTGTGTGATTTACCTTTCCTACAAGTAGACATGCGCACCTGTAATCTAGAAAACCACATATGAATAGCATATATGCCTTTTATAACACAATACATCATATTAATATTAGATGAACTTGTAGATCACCTTGAATCAATTGTTCTTACTTCACTTGTTCTCTTTCCCTAGTTTTTCTTTCTTTCCTCCTCTCCTTTAATATTCCCTTTCCCAGAAAAACAAGTAGTTTTATAAGGAACATTCTCAAAGAATGTCCTCATTAGCTTTCAGGTAAAGAAATCTCTTTTATGGTTATTTTTATTTTTGTAACAATTTTTGGCATAAAGTTGTGGATTGCAAGGTTGATGTAAAAAAGATGAAGACAATTGGAAGGATAAATAAAAAAAATATTTGAGCCTTTACCTCTATTTGTTTGGCACATAAGATGATTTACATGTGAAAATATTTCCCATATGACCAAACATTGTAAGTTTCTTGTAGCTCTTGAGGATTCTGGTCAAAAGAAAAAAATTGTTCAAAGAAGAATTTGGAGAAAAAAAGGAAAACTAGGAGTTAAGGCCACAAAGCAACGTTTTAGGTTTTCAAAAAAGCATGAGCATCAAGAGGCTTCAAAGAGAAATTGAAGATAGATCAAACTTATGGGGAGCATGTAGAAAATGGTGCATGAGTTCACGGAGAGATCTTACAGGAAAAGACAATTTAATCAATAAAAAGTGTGCTAGTATGAAAGAATTTCTTGTTTATGATATATCACTTGATTAATTCACAGTATGTTTGCATGTTTTCTATTCATTTTTTACATGAGTATGCAACATCATTATATAATGTAGAATTCATTAAATGAATGCTTTTTTTCTAAATGAAATTAATAATATGTCATGTTTATGCACTTGGAGACCTGTTAGAGTCCTTGGATAAATTGAATATCTACATAAAGGTTGAAGTTAAGTTAAGGATTTTAAATTTTATAAATGTAGAAAATAAACATAGCATTTATTTATTGATTTTATATATAAAAAAAGAGAGAATAAAATAAAAGGAAAGGAGGAAATAAAGAAAAAGAAGGGAAACTGTTCGCTAAAGTGAAGGTCGAACATTGACTCAAGGTTCTTTGCAATTTTATCTATTGTTATTTAGATAGATTGTGTTATAAAAGGAACATATGTTAAATATCTATGGTTCACTGGACTAGAGATTTGCATGTATACTTGTAGAAAATGTAAATCATATATTTTCACATGATTTGGTACCATTATTGCTGATTCAATCTCCAAATGCTTGTAAACATAACTAATGATGGGGTGATTTCATTTTTCATCAAAGGATGAAATTGAAATGAATTGAATAGATGATGTGGTCACAATTAATATTTATTAGAATGCTCATAGGTGTGAATGCATTCATCTTTTAATTGATGCATTGGTGGCACAAATATGGTCTTCTCCACGTATTCATCTCATTGCGCCACTTTGGTTAAACCAATGTGGATCTTGTGGAACACATTGATTCTCCAAGTTTTAGAGTTGATTTACTATATCATTACAGCTTTAGGAATTGAGCTTAAATAGGGTTCTAATTGAACCATGCTATTTTTGAATATAAAAATGGAATGCTAAGTTGTGAGACACACTAAGCTGGTACGAATGAAATCGTGTATTGAGTACCTTGAATATGGTTGTGAACATAAGTTTGAAGATAAAAGAGTCATAGTGTAAAATTAAAATGGTGAAATTATTCATTAATAAAGTGTTCGGTGTGTGAATTCTTTGGTAGTGAAATTGTCAGCTAGTGCAATTCATTGAACATCAGTTGAATTGATCTCAAATTGATATTTTTGTCAGGTAATCTCCATGCAATGAAGAATGAGTTGTGATTGTACTTAATGCATTGGTACAAATTAGTTGGTGTGATGGAGATATTCTAAATTAGTGGTGTCATTTTTAAACTTTGGATCAATTATAATGTATTGTGTTCCTGCAATTGAGTTGGAGTGATAGAAGTAAAGAGTGTTTCTTTCAAAGGTATGTGGTATTAAAACTCTTGTTAGATGTTATTTACCCTATAGAGATGTTCATTTAAGACTAAGGATAAAATACATATTTGAGTTGCTTACAAATATTATTACTATAGGTGAAATATCAAAGAAAGTGAAGTCAAGCCATTTCGACAAATCTCATATGAGGTTTGTTGCTACAAATGTAATTTTGTGACTTTATAGGCAATGTGACTATCATATAAATCCAGATATTTTTAATTTGACACAGCGAACTAAACAGAACATTAACCCTAATGCGAAAAATAATTTATTTCTAAGGTTCATATTTAGATCAAGGATGGAAATATTCTCCATAAATATGCATGTGCTTTTGTACTCGATGCAACTAGAGGAACTAAGCATGATATTTTAGAGTCTAGAAGTTTCTTGAATTTTTTTCTAAGACTTTGAGATAGCCAATTGTATTAATCCTCTTTTAAATGAGATTGTGACCCAATTAAAGGTTCTCAAGAATGTGTTCTTAGTTATTTTATGTGTGCCATGGCACATCATCTTGAGTTCTATGTTTTTTATAAAAGCTTATGTGTAGAAGCATTTGATCTATCAGATTGGTAGTTAGATTAATTTATTCTATTAGTACTACTGAATCAATATTGAGGAACAACCCATCATCCAACGAAAAGGAATAAAATGGATACTCTTTGTTTGATCATGTTAGTGTTTTAGAGTATCAAACAAAATTTGGGAGATGCATATCCTAAAGAAAAGTCAAAGGACCTTTATACCTTGTTTGATCTTGGTTTTTTGGTCATAAAGGAATTTTCTTACAGTCAATCCAATGTAGAAGGTAAAGAAATATCAAAATCACTCCTAGGATGGTACCTCAAGAATTTAGAAGGGAGGGATGAGTCCCATCTTAGGGGAAGTCCACTTCTAAATATGAATGCATTCATATTTTAATTGATGCATTGGTGGCACAAATATGGTCTTCTCCACGTATTCATCTCGTTGCGCCACTTTGGTTAAACCAATGTGGATCTTGTGGAACACATTAATTCTCCAAGTTTTAGAGTTGATTTACTATATCATTACGGCTTTAGGAATTGAGCTTAAATAAGGTTCTAATTGAACCATGCTATTTTTGAATATAAAAATGGAATGCTAAGTTGTGAGACACACTAAGCTGGTACGAATGAAATCGTGTATTGAGTACCTTGAATATGGTTGTGAACATAAGTTTGAAGATAAAAGAGTCATAGTGTAAAATTAAAATGGTGAAATTATTCATTAATAAAGTGTTCGGTGTGTGAATTCTTTGGTAGTGAAATTGTCAGCTAGTGCAATTCATTGAACATCAGTTGAATTGATCTCAAATTGATATTTTTGTTAGGTAATCTCCATGCAATGAAGAATGAATTGTGATTGTACTTAATGCATTGGTACAAATTAGTTGGCGTGATGGAGATATTCTAAATTAGTGGTGTCATTTTTAAACTTTGGATCAATTATAATGTATTGTGTTCCTGCAATTGAGTTGGAGTGATAGAAGTAAAGAGTGTTTCTTTCAAAGGTATGTGGTATTAAAACTCTTGTTAGATGTTATTTACCCTATAGAGATGTTCATTTAAGACTAAGGATAAAATATATATTTGAGTTGCTTACAAATATTATTACTATAGGTGAAATATCAAAGAAAGTGAAGTCAAGCCATTTCGACAAATCTCATATGAGGTTTGTTGCTACAAATGTAATTTTGTGACTTTATAGGCAATGTGACTATCATATAAATCCAAATATTTTTAATTTGACACAGCGAACTAAACAGAACATTAACCCTAATGCGAAAAATAATTTATTTCAAAGGTTCATATTTAGATCAAGGATGGAAATATTCTCCATAAATATGCATGTGCTTTTGTACTCGATGCAACTAGAGGAACTAAGCATGATATTTTAGAGTCTAGAAGTTTCTTGAATTTTTTTCTAAGACTTTGAGATAGCCAATTGTATTAATCCTCTTTTAAATGAGATTGTGACCCAATTAAAGGTTCTCAAGAATGTGTTCTTAGTTATTTTATGTGTGCCATGGCACATCATCTTGAGTTCTATGTTTTTTATAAAAGCTTATGTGTAGAAGCATTTGATCTATCAGATTGGTAGTTAGATTTTTTTATTCTATTAGTACTACTGAATCAATATTGAGGAACAACCCATCATCCAACAAAAAGGAATAAAATGGATACTCTTTGTTTGATCATGTTAGTGTTTTAGAGTATCAAACAAAATTTGGGAGATGCATATCATAAAGAAAAGTCAAAGGACCTTTATACCTTGTTTGATCTTGGTTTTTTGGTCATAAAGGAATTTTCTTACAGCCATTCCAATGTAGAAGGTAAAGAAATATCAAAATCACTCCTAGGATGGTACCTCAAGAATTTAGAAGGGATGGATGAGTCCCATCTTAGGGGAAGTCCACTAAAGAGTTATTTAATAGGAGTCCATACAAGAGTGGTCCCAAAGATAGTTAAAATTTGGAGTTAGAGAAACATTTAGAGTAGCATGGGGACAAATCACAAGGTACAATAGTGGCTCTGAATGAAGTTTAGAATTATTCAAATCATTTTCTTGATCATTTCTTCAGAAGCACGAAACATTCCCAAAATCAAACAGGGAAATTGAAAATGAGTCATGCATGATAAGTACTAAGTATATTTTTCATCCCAAGGAAATAAAAAAAGCATGAGTGAAGAATGGATTCTTGTTTGTTGTATACTATTTGAATCATGATTGTTGTTACACCAAAACCATGCAGGTGTTAGTAAATGGACTCATCATCAGGGTTAATGGATCCTCAAGAGGCAGTTAAGAACATGTCAAGGAACTCATTAGGAGCGTTGGATTATCCAATGCCCAATAATATTCACCCCAATGCAAGACAAACATGTTTCAAACTCGAGACATTTGGCTCTTATACCACTTGTTGAGATCACGATTCTCGTTACACCAAAACTTGCAAGTCTAAGTAAATGGACACAGCACCAGAGTTAATAGATACTCAAGAGGAGGTTAAGAACATGTCACGAAACACATGGGGAGTGTTGGATTATCTAATTCCGAACATTTATGACTTCGTCCAAAATTGGAAAAAAGAAATAGAAACCCTTTGAATAATAAATTTCAAATATGTTAGGGGTTAAAACCAAGTTAAAACATTTTTTAGGAATGGAATAAGGACAAACTAATTTAGTATATATATACATATATAAGGGTCGTTGTAGCGATAAAACCCTAAGGAATCACAACACAAATCTCTATAAAACTTAATTATCATGCAACCAAGCTTGTGAAACCACTTAAATGGTCATGGTGGTAACCTAAAACAAACGTATTTACAATTATTCTAATATTTTTTGTAGGGTTAGGCTTTTCAAGTATGAAAACTTAGCCATGATTATTAACGTAAGAAAATACAATGAAATGTTATTTTAGCATAAGTATAAGGGGAATAAATGATACTTGTGGAAGTAAAGAAAATATCTTGGTATTGGAACTTGGCCAAATAAACTTGTCGTGGTAGAAAATTACAATACCGTAGGTTGAAATAGCCATAAAATTCTTATGGCCTTGCAAGGAAGGATCAAGTTTTAGTTTTTAATAAACTAAATACTTAAAAGAAAAAATATATAAGGAAATTAAGGATAGGGTTTGAGTTATTACCTGAGTAAGCTCAAATACAAAACTAGCATAATTTTACTATCAAAACACTAAAAGACATTTAAGTAATGGTAATAAAATTTGAAGAAAACCATGCCCCAAAAAGGAGTGCAAAGTTAGGACATGAAAGCTTAAGATAAGAAGAAACATAATTTGTAAATTTTGTAGCAAAAAGAGAAATTTATATGAAAGGTAAGAAGTACATTAGTTGTATTAAAGAAAACCTTGCAAAATGAAAAGAATACCTTCAGTTGAAGAACCAATGTGTGAAGGTGGAGCTAGAAGAGATTTTCTAGAATATTGAATGAATGGATGAGGTCAATAGAAATCTAATCTCCCTCTAATAGAAAAATGATGGGAAAACAATAAAGAGCTAAATTAAAACTAGTCACAAAGCTAGTGTAGCTATGTTTAAACAATGAAATAAATAAATGAACTATTAAGCCCGTGGATGGGTAGTCACTACAAAAAAATAATAACCCCAAATGATGTCAACCATCGATAAAATAAAATAAAATTAATAGCCATAAATATTAGGGTATACATTTTTCAATGTCAGTTCACGTGAATGGAAAGTGGTGTCATCATCATGGACTTTGGCTAGAGTTCCATGTTTGCAAGTGGGACCATAAAATCCTAAACACATGTCCTCACACTAATAGTTATGCTATTTAATAAACACATATGGGAATTGTTACACAGTAATTTCTCACTGTCTCCCTGTCAGTCACCCTACTGTGTCAGGAGTCCGCAATAATCAAGTTCATGCTCTCTGAACTGGCCAAATAACCCACTTTTCCAAAGTTTTCATCATCAGCGCGACTGTTATTAAAATAACTGCGCTCACTGGCGCTTCATAATAGACCACATGCGCTGCCAGCGCGAAAGCACACTAGTTTTTCGCGCTGGTCGAATTTCATGGCCAGCGTAGTCTCTGTTTGTATTAAGTCGCGCTGACATGGGCCTATCTATTATTACTTTGCGATGTCAACGCTCTAGTCCAGTTATGCACCCGCACTGATCCAGTTTGGGCGAATTTGTTCCAACAGCCAGCCTTCCAGATAACCCCAGACTTGGTTGTTGGCCTTGTGAGTATCGCCTCCCTTCTATGGCATGTATGTTCGTCATTTGAAACCACCTTCCTTGAAGATAAGCTCATTCTTCCACCATTCATGGAGACTCCTTCTCCTATTTATACCTCTACCATTGCCATGAGCAGCTAGTTTTTAGTTTGGATTGTGTGGAGTTTATAGTGCTCAGATTGCTACTATAGGTAGTTGGTGTGATAAGTGTGGAATTGCTAGATAGCTTAAGGAAGGTTGTGGAGTGTGGCTTGTGTGAGAGAGAGAGTTCTTGTCTTGGGAGATCTATCTCTAAGGGTGAATGCTTAAGAGACTTGCTGTCTGGACCCTCTTGAGAAGGATATTGATGTCAGAACATTTGGTTGTACTCTTCTCTGTTATTGATTAATAATAGATGACTACTATTATGGTTCCATTCTCATTTGTCTCTGTAATGGTTAATGTGAATTACATCCTTTCTGACTGATGTATAGTTGCTTTTATTAGATTTCACGCTTGTGTTTGTCTTTCTCTTCGTGTGTGCAGGTATCTACCCGCGGAGATCGTGGAGGATTGTGACCGGCCAGAGCAAAGAAGCGAGAGTGGCATCTCTTAGTCAAACAACAATGTTGGAATCCAAGTAGGTGTCCATTGCCTACCCTTTTAATTTCAATTAGGAACTTGCATAGTAGCATTGACTGAATGTTGCGAGACCCGTTCTGGGCTAGTAGGGATCGCCTCTATCCGTATAGGGGATTTATCTCTCCAACAATTTGGCGACTCCGCTGGGGAGCTGGCCTTTGTCCCTTTTCGTTCATTCTTACCTTGAGCTTTCTTGATTGCTCTCTCTTTGAAGATTAGGGGTTAGTATTTTACTTTTGGATTTCCTGGTTCAATCTGGGAAGTGCTTTAATTGTTTGAAGAACCCTTGCCTTGGTTTGGGAGCTTTTTGTTTGATTCTACTTGTTTTTTAGCCTTAGCGCGTTTTTAATTGAAACAGTCACGCTAACATCGCTTGCCTGTTTCTTGAGTCTCGCGGTCATCGCGCTTTCTCATTGAACAATCGCGACGGTTCTGAAATCAAACCAGCGTGGATAACCCGTGTCCTTCCGTGCTGACAGCGCATTGTTGCTATGCGTGACCTCTGGTCAGCGCATTGTTGCTGAGTTCTACCCGCGTTGATCCTGTAGAATTCAATTTGTTTCAAATTTGCCTCCTGAGGCTGTTGGTTTGACTGTCCCTTACTCTTTCCACTTGGTTTATGGCTTGTTTTTCATTGTTTTAACTATGAGACACTTGCTTGCGAAGTCTTGTCGGGCGGATTTTGTTTTGTGTCTAGTGACCTAGTCTTGTCATCCCGTTTTCGATGGATTGATTTTGCTTTATCGCTTGTTCACGAAGATCCGTTGCTACTTGCCTTTGCTTTTGCGAAAACCTTCCTCTTTGGCTTTCTTTTCTTGGTTGTTTAGGTGATTTTCCTCGAACTAGTCCCTCGGCTGTTTCGATTACTTCTCTCCACCTAGACATAGATTACAATTGCTTGGGTTCAACCGGCTCTTTTCACGCTTGTTGTGTTTTTCATTGAGTGATTTTGTTTTCCTTTACTCGGTGTTGTTGTCTCTCAAAATTCATTGTAAGTGAATTGTGCCATTGAAAAAGAAATCGAACTAATATCTTTTGCATTCAATAGTTAATCAAAGGAAGAGCATTTTATTGATTTGTGTCCTCAAAAGAAAAGTCTCATTTCTTTGCCATTAGCTGCATTAGATTGTTTGGTTGTTTGAGTTCGTTTTTCTTGATTGAAAACTCTTAACCCTTGCATAGTTAGAATTCATCGAACGAAATGATGTCCCTTGGCATATAGCTTGCATCTAGGTAATTGTGAGAGATCACACGATAAGGCCTAAAATTGAAACTTAAATTCAAGATCAACCATAAAATAAACTGAATAAACCTAAAAACTCATTGGAACTTAACGCAAACATCTAGAGGTCTAGGTTAGAGATGTGTTCCGACGTCTTTAAACATAGTCACTATTGTTTCACATTACGGTTGGGTGATTCCTCCTTCTGTGACTCGGTAGTGGTCTAACATGGACTGTGCTCCCATGTACCGTCGCGTATATAGGGAGACCCCACTAGGCTTTTATCCTTGATCCATAGGAAGCCAAGTCTGCCACCTTGTAAGCCGTAACACACCGAACACAGCATTCGGGAAGATTTACTGCAGTACGGAAAGTCCTTGGTTCTCATACGATTTCTAAGGTGTATAAGCAGTTTTACGGATTGCTTGGTAAACCCTTTACCTAGAGTCTCCAGAGTAGTCACTTTTGATCCTTTTCAGTCTCCATAAAAGAAAAGGTGCCAGTGAGCGTCTTGTCACTTCATGCTCATTAAATATTCAAAGGAGACTGGAGTCATATTTTCATCCTTTTCTCGACTCTTGAAACATGAAAAGGTCAAGTTTGGTTCATGTCTCTTAAAAATTTATTCGGCCACGATAACATTTCCTGGTTAGATCTTGTGTGCGTTAACTTGAGTAGGGTGTTTATCGTTAGTTTCCTTTAGGTTTTCTATGGGGTCTTGTCATCCTGGCTGACCCGTCAACTCCCGGTCCAAGTGATCAAGGTTCTCCATCTTCTGTTGCTCCTGAGGTACATGTTGTAAGCGATACTCTTCCTGTTATCCCGAGTATCCAGCCTATCAACGTACGTGCCCCGGGCGACGAGGATTACGAAGAAGATTCGAATCCTATCTGGGAGCCTGACGATGACGATATTCCTCTTACGCCTCCCGGTATGTCGTCTCCGATGTCCACTTCCCACATGGATGAGACATCTCCCAGCACAGGTGAGACACCCATGGTGTCAAATATTGAAACTCCCATTCCAGCTACTTCTCCACTCCCTCCACGATATCAGTCGAAGAGGGATAGAATAGCTGCCAGAAGTCCTTCTACGACTATATGGGATCCTAGTCTCATTGCCACCATGGGACCCTTTGTTTCACAAACCCTTAATACGCCTGCTACCTCGGTTCCCACCAATCTAACCGTTTGTGTAGCATACTCGACTCCGGTCATTAGTGCCGTGACAGCGTCTTCATCTACGAACAATGGTGCTGGTCCTTCTCACAGTCAAGTGAGTAATGGCTAGCCAGAACTTTCATCTAAAGTCGTTGATCCTGCACAGAGTGCTCAACCCTCTTCTGGTCCTACTCCAGGAGGGGGGCCGTATGATGCCCAGGGGCAACCCATTGTGGACCCGAATTACCAAGGTCCCCTCTTTTATTATGACTCTACTGGTCAGTACCTCCAGTTCGCTCAATCCGCGCCTCTTCAACCTTTCGTTGAAGTCTCGGTACCGTTGTCCATCACTTACGACGCCAGTACTCATACTTTTCGTGGGCGCCAGGTAATCCCTGGGCAGCCTCAAGGACCGCCAAATCAAGGCCAGCCACCTTATGTGCAAACCCCTCAGGGGCAGCCACTTTATGGCCCACCTTACCCAGGACAATCTGGGGGCCCGCAAGGACAACCCTACCCAGGAGAACCTTCGGCCATTGGTGGTCTGTCGTTTTCCTATCAAAATCAACCTTCTGGTTACCCAGGGCAACCTGGTATCCAGCAAGGTTACCCGACTGGACAACCAGGGCAGCCTTACATCCAACAAGGCCAACCTGGTCTCCAGCAGGGTTACCCATATAGACAAGCTGGGCAAGATTATACTCCTCAAGGTCAACCAGCAGTCCAGCAGGGGTATCCTCTTGGGCAAGGGGGAAACCCTACATACAGCAGGGCCAACCTACTGCTCAGTCTGGTCATCTTTCCGGGGAGCGGGGGCAACCCTACGTACAGCAGGGCCAACCCACTGCTCAATCCATGCATCCTCCTGGGCAAGGGGGGCAACCTTCTATACAGCAAGGCCAACCCACTGCTCAGCCTGTGCACCCCTCCGAGCAGACGGGCCAGCCTTCTATGCAGCAAGGCCAATTCGCTGTCCACCCTAATCATCCATCTAGATAGGCTGGCCAACCTAAGGTTCAACCAACCGTCCAACCGTCTCAGCCATCTGTTCTGCAAGGACAACCCTTGGTGGTTCACGAACAACCTGGCACCCAACAAATTCATCCTCTTGGGCAGGCAGGTCCATCCCAAACCCAACCAAGTCAACCTTCCAGCCAGATGATCCAAGCCCAACTGGTTCAAGGACATTATTCTGGGCCCCAAACTCAAATGGGTTATCAAATGCAAGGTGGGCCATGGCCCCAACCTTCTTACCCAACGCAGCCTTCTTATCAGGCTCAGTATGAAGCCCAACAAATGTATGGCTACCAGCAACCCCAGGGGAAAACTCAATTTACTCCTTATCAAAATTATCAACAGATGCAGGTCACTCCTTACCAAAATGATCAGTATGCTGCACCTGCAGGACAAGTTGCTAATACATGGGGAGTTGGGGGGCAGACCCAGGGACAACTGTTCGCATATGGCCAAAATCCGTATGGACAGAGCTCCTATGGGCAAGGTCGCTATGCACCAGGTCCTTTTGGGCTGGGTCCATCTGGACAGAGTTCGTGGGGGCAACCACCATCTGGTTGGAACCCTAATACTGCCTCGAATCCGCAGCCACAAATGTCCTTTAACCCTCAGTTGCCTTTCTTAGCGATGTTGGAACTTCCAGATGTGTCCAAGTTGACAAATGATCCCATTTTGCATAATCCGTATTGGCCACCGGTTCCAACTAAAATACCAGGTGATTGTCCAAAATTTGATGGCAAAGCTCGTGAAGATCCTCAGGCCCATGTCATGACCTATCAGCTTTGGTATTCATCGAACTCATGGCTTGATGACTCTATCCAGCTCCGCCTCTTTCAGATAACCCTCACAGGTTCAACCGCTAAGTGGTATATTGAGCTGAATCGCGGCACGTTTCAAGATTTCAACTTGTTAGCTATGGCGTTCTTAACTCATTTTCAGTTACCCATTCGGTACGAGACGGGGACACATCTCCTCACGTCTCTCAAACAGGACACGGCTACACACATATCTGATCATATACATGAATGGAGAAGGCGTCGTCGCTTGATCAAATTCTGGATTCCTGATCAACTCCTGACCGATTGGTTCACGACTTCCTTTGTCCCTGCAATTGCACGGGACATCGCTATGGGAGCTTGTGTAACTGGAGAGCAAGCGATCGCGCGTGCTCAGTACCTCGACTTAGTGTACTCTCAGTCGGGTACTTTATATGATTATTTTCCAGATGTCCCGAGGCCTGGACAGTCCAAGGTTCCACCCAAACCATCTGTTGATGGAGTCATTGGCCCTGTAAACTCGTCCTCGAAGAAATCGGCCGCGAACCCTGGGAAGCAAAAACAGAACGCTTCTAATGGAAATACTTCTCAGGGCCAATCTAATTCTGGGAGTACCTCCGAGGTAAACGCCGTTCAGTCCACCGCGGTAGATAAATCCTCAAAAGGGAAAAAGAAAGGGAAAGCTAAAGATAAATCTGGATAGCCCAAGCAGGATCCCCCGAAGCCTCCCTCCGAGGAAGGAGCTAAACGAGAACCTAAGTATCCTTGTCTCATCTGCGATGAGGATCACTACACTAAAGACTGCCCAAGGCGGTCCGAAGTTAGTCGACTTTTGAAAGGTGCTCCTGGGCCTCCTGCCATGCTTAAAGAGCCTTTCCCTTCCCAGCAGACTCAAATGGTGGCAGACCCGTGTCAATCCTCTTCCTCGTTCGGTTCTCAAGTGTTCATGGCTGGAACGATTCCCATCCATGTTTCAACTCGAGAAGAAGATTATCCATCTCATGCCAGGAAAGAGCCGGAGGTTCCCTCCAGCGCTCCTCCGTCCAGTTCTGGTCCCCTTCATATCGAGCGGCCCAGCACTGAGACGATCCCCCGACCCCCTCCAAAAGGTGTACTCAGGAAGTCATCTTATAACCCTAATGCTCGTGCTGCCCAGCATTATAGCATTGTTGAGGACTTAGCTCAGGCTCCGTCTGCTATGTCCGCGTTAGAAGTCCTCCAGAGCTGCCCCTCCCAGAGGAAGTCCTTGCTATCAGCTATTGGTGGCATCGACCCGACAGATTCAGATTTGATTTCTTTTGATCTCGAGGGTTTTACACAGAGACTGCCTCACCAAGTTTCTTTCCTTATACAGGTCATCATCAATAGCAAAACAATTCACCGTACAGTTATTGATGGAGGTGCCTCAACCTGCATCATGTCTATTGCTTGCTGGAAGGCTATTGGTTCTCCTACTTTGAGTCAGTCTCCCACGACCCTAGAAGCCTTCGATGGGAGAGAATCTCGTCCCTATGGTATCCTCCAACGCTTACCTATCTCTTTAGAAGGGAAGACCGTAGAGGTGGAGGTCAAAGTTGTTGACGCCAATCTCACCTACAACCTCCTCCTTGGACGTAGCTGGACATACGCCATGCAAGCCGTGGCTTCCTCCCTGTTCCGTGTCGTTCGTTTCCCTCACCAGGGGAAGATTGTCACGGTGGACCAGCTCTCCTTTTTCGCTTCTTCTTCTGAAGGTAATGTGCCATTCGTGGAGCATACCTCCAAGTCATTAGTGAGTGTGGGTGCTGGACTTTTCAAAGATCCCACTTTAATGGGAGTCTTTCCCCTCCCACCTCCGAATCTCGCCCCTATCAACATGATCTCAGTACGTTCTGATCCATGGGTTCTTCCTCCCCCGAATCAGGAAGACTCTTGGGGTGATATGATGTCGTTGAGTCCTGCCGAGCTCAACTACATCGAGATTGTCGCTGCATCAGCTCCCCTTGCTGAACCTGCTTTTCCAAGCAATGTTCCTGATTCATATGATCATTTCCCTTGGCTGGGTGATGAGGCTACTTCGGATCCACTGAAGAAAACATTTCCCTCCGATGAGGCCATCATAGAGACCATGTCTCTCGAAGAGCTCCCTTGGTCAGATCACCACCATCGCTCTTCGTTCCTCCCTCCATATTCGGAAATGGCCGCATGTCTCGGACGGTTTGCTTCATGTGTCCCATCCCCGCCCCTCCAAACACCTGTTCAGCTATATCAAGTTTCTTCTGAGGGCAATATGGGCAACATCACGCAAACCCAACCCATCGACATCTCTGTCAAACCAGGGGTTGTTGAGAACATTTACATTGGAGTCACGTGTACTCCTGAGGAGGTTCAACTCTATACTGCCTTATTTCACGAATTCCGTGATGTCTTCGCATGGTCCTACGAGGAAATGCCCGACATCGACCCTAGTATCGTGGTGCACAAAATACTGACGTACCCAGGGGATAAGCCTGTCCGTCAGCGCCTACGCCCAGTGCACCCTTGAAAGGCTGTAGCCATCAAGGCCGAAGTCGAAAAGCTTCTTAGAGCTGGTTTCATTTACGCCATCCCCCTTACGGATTGGGTGTCTAATATAGTCCCTGTGAATAAAAAGCAGGGCACCATCCGGGTCTGTGTTGACTACCGCGATATCAATCGTGCATGTCCGAAAGATAACTTCTCTACGCCCTTCATCGATCAACTTATTGATGACTGCGTAGGAAGTGAGATTTATTCGTTTATGGACGGCTTCTATGGCTATAACCAGATCAACATAGCCCCTGCAGACTAGCATGAGACAACTTTCATTTGTCCTTGGGGCACCTTTGCCTATAAGAAGCTCCCTTTCGGTCTCAAGAATGCCGGTGCCACCTTCCAACGTGCGATGTCATATGCTTTTCATGATATCCGACACATCGTACAGCCTTACCTGGATTACCTCCCAGCTCATTCAACTAAGCGTCAGGACCATCCCTCTCATCTACGCGAAATTTTTCTCCACTGTCGACACTACCGTATTCGACTCAATCCACACAAGTGTGTCTTCTGCGTAGAATCTGGCCGACTGCTCGGGTTCATCGTCTCCCGAGAAGGCATCCGTCTGGATCCACTCAAAGTCGAGGCCATCTTGAACCTTCCTCCCCCTGCCTCTTTGCAGCAATTACAGAGCCTGCAGGGAAAAGCTAATTTCCTTAGACGATTCATTCCGAATTATGTCGAAGTGGTTAAGGGTTTCACACGGTTATTAAAGCGAGACACACCCTTTCGTTGGGATGCCATCGCCCAGGAGTCTTTCGAGCGACTCAATGACCTCCTGGTTTCGGCTCCACTCTTAAGACCACCAAACTACCACCGTGATTACACTCTCTATCTAGCTGCCGCTGACACCACCATCGGCATGGTTCTAGTGCAGGATGATGATGACGGCACCAAGCACGTTATCTATTACCTTAGTCGCAACCTTCTAGATATGGAAACTCACTACGCATATGTCGAGAAGTTGGCATTGGCAGCTGTCTGCGCCGTCCAATGATTCCGCCATTATATCCTGTTGCGCACAACGACCGTGATTTCTGACTGCAACCCAATGACCTACATTTTGTCGCGTCAACTGCTGGGGGGCAAATACGCAAAATGGATTGTAATCCTCCAAGAGTTCGACTTGGAATTTACTGTGGCCAAGTCTAAGAAGTCTCTGGTCTTTGCTGAACTGCTCTGTTCCTTGCCCCCTCATTCTGCACCATCTCGTTCGGAGGAGCATATCGCGGATGAAATATTGTTCCTCATCAGCACCCTCGACCCATGGTATGGGGACATTATAGTATATTTGCAGACGTCTTCCTTCCATCCCAATGTGTTGAAAGATGCTCGACAGTGGATTCATCACCAATCTCAACCCTATCGCATTCTTGGCGATACCCTGTACCGCCTCGGCGTTGATTCTGTTCTCCGCCGATGTTTGACTCTCGAGGAGGCTGAGCGGGTGTTGAATGACTGCCACTCCGGTGCTTATGGCGGCCACATGTCCGGATATGCTACCGTCCAGAAAATTCTCCGTGCTGGTTACTTCTGGCCTTCTATTTTCAAAGATTGCATTCTTGCCGTCCGTGCATGCCATGAATGCCAGGTTTACCACCGGAGAATGCGTGCACCTCCTGCACCACTGCACCCTGTTGTTACCGTAGGTCCATTTTCCAAATGGGGCATCGATTATACATCATGTAACCCTCATTCGGCCGGGGGGCATGGGTATATCAGCATTGTCGTGGATTATTTCACCAAGTGGGCCGAAGCGATGCCTACACTGAACGAAGACGGTTACACAGCGACGCAGTTTTTATTTAATCATGTCATTACTCGTTTCGGAGTCCCTCAGGCGATCATCACGGATCACGAAAAACATTTCTGTAATCACATGATGACGGAACTAACGACCCAACTAGGCTTGTGTCAAGATAGTTCGACACCGTACTATCCCCAATCCAACGGTCAAGTCGAGGCTGTGAACAAAGTTTTGATCACCATGCTTCAACGCACCGTCAATACACACAAGTCTAATTGGCATCTGATGCTGTTCCCTGCCTTGTGGGCCTACCGGACCTCTGTGAAGGACGCCACCAGTTTCACTCCTTTTCAGTTGGTTTACGGACTGGAGGCCACCCTTCCTGTTGAGTGTGAGATTCCTTCGTTGAAATTAGCTGTCGAGTTGCTTCCCAACACCACTCTGGTGGAGGAACGACTTCTTTACCTAGAACGGTTAGACGAGACCCGTCGTTTAGCCTCTCTGGCTATCGAAGCGCAAAAGAAGAGAGTTGAGGCTCACTTCGATCATAATATTCAACCCCGTTCCTTCATTGAGGGAGATCTAGTACTGCTCTATGATCAAGCTAAGGATAAGATGGGGGCAGGAAAACTCGAATCCATGTGGCTAGGCCCCTATATTGTGAAGAGAGTTTTACAGAAAGGGGCATATGAGCTGGTTGACTATGAAGGAAATCCTCTTGACAAGGCCCGCAACGGGCTTTATTTGAAGAAATATTATGCATGATTTCGTGCACCCAGCTTGTACATACGCGTGTTTTAGTGTGTTATGTGTGCATGATTTCACGTTTTGCTTTGGTGTGAAGGCGTGTTTGCCTCTTATTGTGTTTTCTGCTTCTTGTGCAGATGTCTAGTGCACCTTATGTTGGTTTCGCTGATGGCGCCTGCCGTAGTACTTGCAATTTGTCTTCTGCGGCATGGGCAATCTATGATCCTCACGGAGAGTTGCCAGACCTTCAAGGAGTCTGCTTGGGTCGTACCACTAACAATGTTGCCGAATACAGTGTCGTAATTGAGTTACTAGCCGAAGCAGTTGATCTCGGCATTCGTGCAATGATGGTAAACCTGGATTCTCAGCTCGTCGTCCATCAACTCAATGGCCGATATTCCGTAAGGGACCAACGCATTCTAAGGTTGTATCTATGTGTCAGATTGTTAGAAAGAAATTTTGATTATATCACATATCAACATATTCCAAGACGATTAAACACGTTAACTGATGCATTGGAAAATCATGTGTTAGACAGGCATTTGCAAAATAGATAAACATCATACAAGAAGACATAGAAAGCATAATAAGACCATAGAGTAAAGCATATGTAAGTAAATTTTTTCCCAAGCATAGTTTGCATGCGTGTTGTGTGTGCTTTTAAGCTTGCATTTAAAAAATTAAAATATGTGGGTCGTGTTTTGTGCAATTGATACATGAGATTACATTTGTACTAAACATTTGCACAACATGTAAAAACATCATCATATGTAACAAGATCCATCCAAAATTGGTATGTATATATATATCATGTGGCGCACTAAGGCGCTCAAAAATAAGTGTATATGTCAAAAATAAGGCCGACGTCCTCAGTACATCTGAGACCCGTGTCTCTCAAAATACAGCAGTGGAAATAAAACCTAGGTAACTACTGTGGTAGGTTATGCTCTCTATAGCATACAACCACCCGTGCCACCCGCCTCAAAAGGCGGTGCATCCTGGGCTCTACTCCCACTGTGTGAATTTGGGATGCTATGGGGACCTCTTCGATCCCCTGGTAATCTGGGACTCCCTCCAGTAAGCCCTCGAGGTTCTGCACTACGATCTTGGGCGTGTTGACTCCTGGAAGAGCCAGGGCCAAGACTCCGTCGCCCTGTGCCTCTCTCCTCGCATATAGAGCCAAACCAAGGGGCCTCACTGGTCCTACATCTGCATATCATAGCATTTATCGTCAAGGCATGTACATGAAAAATCAAAAAACATTACAAAACATAAAAAATTAAAAAGAGATCAAGTGGCTTACCACCATCGTCCCACTGCTCTCCTGCAGGCAGCGGCATGTCTGGGTCACCCCTGAAATCAATCCCGGCATATGGCCAGTCCTCTACAAAGATCACCTCGCGATCCAACCACTCTCGAAAATAATGCCCCCATGCCACTGGGCAGCCGCCACCGCCTCGCGGCATGATGTGGCCCCACCGACTGGCCCTCGTCTCTTGGGGACCCCTGGGTGGATCAAGGGCCATGTCCTGCAGCTGTAACGCTAGCACCCGCTCCAGCATGAGTGGGACTAGAATGGACCCATGACCAAACTGCTTCGACTCCCCGCGTCAGAAGTTGCTCAACTATCGTTTCATGCTAGTGGTTACCGCTGCCGCCTAGTTGAATATGGTGGGTTGCAGACACTCGAGAGCCAGAAGTAGGTGGGTATTTGAGGCCTCATGATTGGCCAAAGATCCCACTGCCCGGGTCACCATAAACAGTATGCTCCGAAGGATGATGTCGTCCACTGACGGAATGGACACCTTTCCACTCTATGTTTTGTGTGCCCGTGGGCACACCCGAGCCATCAATATGTCCAAGGTCTCACCGCTAGGTCGCTGCCCCTCCAGAATGGGTATCTCACCCCAGCGGGATAATCCAGTCAAGAAATAAATGTCCGTGGAATCGAACTCGATGTCACAGCCTCGGATCGTGAATTTTCCATCAACTGGGTTCCAGGCTCGGATCAGGAACTCCAGAAGATCAGGTTGCGCCCGTAGATGCGGAGTGAGGAAGAATTTGAGAAATCTGCATGCCCGCATGGCATTGCGGCTCCCAGCATCGGCATAAGCAGCAACATCCTCGTTATCGTGAGCTCTCTCTTGCCACACAAACGTCGTTTTGTCCTGCATGGCCACTAAAAAACATTAGAAGCTTGCCTACAAAAGTTCACACGTTCAAAATTGAAAAAATAAATCTTTACGGCGTCAGCGCGGCTGTTTTTAAAACAGTCGCGCTGACCATGGCAACCCTTTGTTTTTTTCGTTGGGTTAGCGTGGAAGCACACGTGTTTTCCGCGCTGACCTGGAGGTGGTCTGTGTAATAATTTATCGATCAGCACGGACCCGATAGGGATTTCCGCGCTGACTGAGAGCGCACCAACGCTCCAAAAATTCACCCAAATGGCCAAATCCCACCATTAAAATGCTGAAGAAAAGACTCAAAATGGAGCGTAGGGAGAGGAGAACCTACCTGGAACAAGTTGCGAGATGAACGGTGCCCGAACGGGATGGAATTCGCTCCGTCAACTTTGTAGCTTCTCAACGTTCTCCACAGCTCAAATGGTAACAATGGTAAAAATAGTTCATTTACCCCCCTATTTATGGTAAAAAATCTATATTTGACGGAATGGACACCTTTCCACTCCATGTTTTGCATGCCCATGGGCACACCCGAGCCATAAATATGTACAAGGTCTCACCGCTAGGTCGCTGCCCCTCCAGAATGGGCATCTCACCCCAGCGGGATAATCCAGTCAAGAAATAAATGTCCGTGGAATCGAACTCGATGTCACAGCCTCGGATCATGAATTTTCCATCAGCTGGGTTCCAGGCTCGGATCAGGAACTCCAGAAGATCAGGTTGCGCCCGTAGACGAGGAGTGAGGAAGAATTTGAGAAATCCGCATGCCCGCATGGCATTGCGGCTCCCAGCACCGGCATAAGCAGCAACATCCTCATTATCGTGAGCTCTCTCTTGCCACACACACGGCATTTTGTCCTACATGGCCATTAAAAAACATTAGAAGCTTGCCTACAAAAGTTCACACGTTCAAAATTGAAAAAATAAATCTTTACGACGTCAGCGCGGCTATTTTTAAAACAGTCGCGCTGACCATGGCAGCCCTTTATTTTTTCTGCTGGGTTAGCGTGGAAGCACACGTGTTTTCCGCGCTGACCCGGAGGTGGTCTGTGTAATAATTTATCGATCAGCGCAGACCCGATAGGGATTTCCGCGCTGACCGAGAGCGCACCAATGCTCCAAAAATTCACCCAAATGGCTAAATCCCACCATTAAAATGCTGAAGAAAAGACTCAAAATGGAGCGTAGGGAGAGGAGAACCTACCTGGAACAAGTTGCGGGATGAACGGTGCCCGAACGGGATGGAATTCACTCCGTCAACTTTGCAGCTTCTCAACGTTCTCCACAGCTCAAATGGTAACAATGGTAAAAATAGTTCATTTACCCCCCTATTTATGGTAAAAAATCTATATTTGACTATGGTAACTCATAAATGTGGGTTTTTGATGCATTTTTTCCATATGTTTCATGCTTATGTCGTTGTACTATGATTTTCTACATGTTTTACGATGTTTTTAACATGTCAAACAGGTTTTACGTGGGTAGTATTCTTGTGCATATTTTCGTCTCGGTGGAGTTCTAATAGCCTTGTACACACTTGGTCTCGCAATGTCGTCTTCACGATCTTTTCCAACATAAATCAAGAAAAGATTGTCAGGTTCCCTCTCGACTCGTTAAAAGGAACGAGGGGAGGTCGCTTTTAAAGCTCTTTTTTCGACCGTTTAACTTAAAAAGATTGTCGGGTGTTTGTCGTTTCGCACTCGCTATTGGCTCCAAAACGACGTACTTCCGACCGCTTTTTTACTTTTTCGGGTCGAAGTCACTAATTACGAAAAGTACTCCTCGATCATACTGGTCAGGCGGTTCTTTCAAGCATTATTTTATACTTTTTTGGGCTCGAGAGACATAACTCTACGAAAAGGGACCCCCCTGGAGTTTTCTTTTCCACTGTCTTTTCAGACTCTCTAAACAAGAAAAGACGCCGAGTTTTTCCTTTGTCAGACTCGTTAAAACTTAATGACATCGGGCATTGTCGAAATGACACTCTCCAAGCATATGCTATCCCCGTCAAGCTTGTCATCCAAAAATAATCGGGGTACCTGCCAGAAATGGTGGGGAAAATGGAACTGTAATAATTGTCGTGTTGGCAGTATGTCGCTCTTGAACATGGCACTGGTCTGCATTCGTGTCGGGTGGGGATTTCTCATCTTGTTTCACACTAGCCTCCGTGGGTTCGGGTTATCCTATTTGACCTCTCATTTTCTCATTGCCTCGTCATCATACCCTCTACTCATTTGATGTCAGATACTGCCAAATCCACTGTCGTGCCACCGATATGTTCAAGAGAAGTTGACCTCTGCAATAGTGCGACCTCCTCTGCTATCTCACACAGATCATTTTAACTCTATCTCATGTCGATGATGTGGGAAACATTATGGCCCACCCTCGATCAAGGTCACTTCCTGTCGACTTCAGCTCATTATCCAGGAAGGTGACTTAGAGACTCCATTCAGGTGCCTTGGAGCCTGCATGCCTCAATGGCAGGTTCTTCATGTTCGACGCGAGATTCTCATCATTGGCCTCCAATCGAATGATTCTGCGGGTGTTCGACACCAGCTCATTGATTCACATGCCGCAGATTGTACCTATAGTACCTTGAGGACCATTGTCATTATTGGTGGTACCTCTCGCATCTGTTAACAGTTTTCATCATTGACTGGTAATCAGACGATGTTCATGCATGTTCGACTTCAGCTCATGTATTCACATGCTTGTACTTGTACTTTGTTTGGGTCAGGACGGAGTGCAAGACCCTGGATCTCTGTCTGTTATGGTCCAGGCTGTGATTTTATGGATGATCATTAAATGACTCATTGATGGATGGCTGCGCCCATACCTGAGTCTTCATGGATGGCTGCGACCATACCTTGTCATTACTATGGTCTCTTTAGCTGGGTGGCTGCGTCCATTCCACAGACCTACTTCATGTCTTTTGGATGGCTATGCCCATGCCTAGACTGTATGTACTTGATTATCAAAGATATTCGGTCCTTCCTGATGGTGTTCCGGTTCAGCGATTTTGTAAAGCATTTCACCCCTCCCACTCTCTCGGTCTTCATGCTTTAGGGGGCATCTGTTACACAGTAATTTCTCACTGTCTCCCTGTCAGTCACCCTACTGTGTCAGGAGTTCACAATAATCAAGTTCATGCTCTCTGAACTAGCCAAATAACCCACTTTTCCAAAGTTTTCATCATCAGCGCGACTGTTATTAAAATAACCGCACTTACTGGCGCTTCATAACAGACCACATGCGCTGCCAACGTGGAAGCACATGAGTTTTCCACGCTGGTTGAATTTCATGGCCAGCGTAGTCTCTGTTTGTATTAAGTCGCGCTGACATGGGCCTATCTATTATTACTTTGCGATGTCAGTGCTCCAGTCCAGTTATGCACCCGCGTTGATCCAGTTTGGGCGAATTTGTTCCAACAGCCAGCCTTCCAGATAACTCCAGACTTGGTTGTTGTCCTTGTGAGTATCGCCTCCCTTCTATGGCATTCTGTTCGTCATTTGAAACCACCTTCCTTGAAGATAAGCTCATCCTTCCACCATTCATGGAGACTCCTTCTCCTATTTATACCTCTACCATTGCCATGAGCAGCTAGTTTTTAGTTTGGATTGTGTGGGGTTTATAGTGCTCAGATTGCTACTATAGGTAGTTGGTGTGATAAGTGTGGAATTGCTAGATAGCTTAAGGAAGGTGGTGGAGTGTGGCTTGTGTGTGAGAGAGAGTTCTTGTCTTGGGAGATCTATCTCTAAGGGTGAATGCTTAAGAGACTTACTGTCTGGACCCTCTTGAGAAGGATATCGACATCCGAACATTTGGTTGTACTCTTCTCTGTTATTGATTAATAATAGATGACTACTATTATGGTTCCATTCTCATTTGTCTCTGTAATGGTTAATGTGAATTACATCCTTTCTGACTGATGTATAGTTGCTTTTACTATATTTCACGCTTGTGTTTGTCTTTCTCTTCGTGTGTGAAGGTATCTACCCGCGGAGATCGTGGAGGATTGTGACCGGCCAGAGCGAAGGAGCGAGAGCGGCATCTCTTCATCAAACAACAGTGTTGGAATCCAAGTAGGTGTCCATTGCCTACCCTTTTAATTGCAATTAGGAACTTGCATAGTAGCATTGACTGATTGTTGCTAGACCCGTTCTGGGCTAGTAGGGATCGCCTCTATCCAGAGAGGGGACTTACCTCTCCAACAGGAATATATAACCATAAAAAAAAATATAAATGGTGTTCACAAAATCCAATCTTTAATCCTATGCAAACAATATATTAACCAAAGATCATAGCTATAAGAATCCTATGGTTAGACCCATTGCTATATACATATAACTTTTGGGTCCATAGGTTGTTAATAGATAACAATAAAAGGTGTATCGTTAAAAATAGGAAATTTATTTGTATACATGAATCTTTTGATCTATAAAGACATAGTGCATGTGTAACATGAATATGAATATCAAATGAAATAATTACAAGGTGCATTAAGGTTATGAGGTTTGTTGGCTGAAGATTAACAACCCATCATTAGTACATGAATATGTGTTTAAGAATTTTAATTATCCTAATGAAGTGTTTGTGAAGAATTAAGTGTATGAAAAATTAAGCACCCTCAGAGTAAAGTGGAAAATTAGGAAATTAATAAAATACCAATACGAGTATATTTGACATATGTATTTCTAATATTTCAAATAAGTAATACTTTGGTAATAAATGAAATATAATTTGAGATTAGTTTATAATTATGTTCTAATATTGGGTAATATCCCCAATGAAGAAGATAATAAGAGAGATAAAACTATAGCATAAGTGTAAACAATTATCGAATGAATATTCCAATTGATTGATTTTTTTAGGGCATTGAAGGAGTTCAATTACATAGGTTCAGGAGTATACTTGGTTTTCTGGCTTCTAAATTTCATCTTCACGGGCCTGGGACATTATAACACCTAAAATAATATTAACCATGCATTGGATGCAAGTTTAGATGAATTTAGGATGCAAAATTAAAATTTCTATATGAGTCCCTATTTTGCTATAGGGGATGGTTGAACGAGTAGGAAAATGTGCTAAGGATGTGATTTGAAAGAAAAATGAGCTAAAGGGGAGTCTAAGGGATGATCAAGCATTCATATTCATGTACGTATGTCAATGATAGAAGGGATTAGTCAAAAAATGGGTCACTATAGAGTCTCCTATAGCTCTGCAAAACATGGGATTGTACAATTACAACACCCATAAATGATAAACAATCATTAAATATCAAAAACCAATGTGAACCTAATGCATGGAAATACATACTAAATAAACAAAATAATATTTTCTAAAACTACCATATAGTGTTCAAAGTACTATGAAAGAAAATTCTATGAACAAACTAGCTAATTAACTGTGCATAAAATAATACTCTGAAATGCATTTGCATAAATAAATAAATGAACAAGTACATAAAAAATAATAATAGATAAGGAAGATCTAGAAAAAATTCCCCGAATATTGAATGAATGAGGCCAAGAGTCCTCCCATAGGAAAATGAATAGTTAGAATAAAACTAGTTGCAAAGCTAGCAGAGCACTATCCAAAAAATGAAAGAAATGAATGAACTATAAATATGACAAATGGGTATTTATTAGAAACAAATAATAAACCTAGATGATATCAATTATTGATCACAAAAAATCAATTCATAGTCGTCAATATTAGGGCATTCATGTTTCAATGTGAGTTCACGTGAAGGAAAGTGATGTCATCATTGTGGACTTTGGCTAGAGTTCCATGTTTGGAAGTGGGACCATAAAATCCTAAAAACATTTCCTCACACTAATAGTGATCTTATTTGATAAACACGTATGGGAATATATAATCATAAACAAAAATATAAATGATGTTCACAAAATTCAAAGTTTAATCGCATGCAAGCAATATATTAACCAAACATCAGAGCTATAGGAATTGTATGCTTAAACCCATTGGTATATACATATTACTTTTTATTCTAAAGGTTTTTAAAAAATACCAAGAGAATATGTATCATCAAAAATAGGAAATTTCTTTATATAAATAAATATTTTAATCTATAATGATATAATGCATGTGTAGCGTGAATATAAATATCAAATGAAATAATTTCAAGGTGCATTAAATTTACAAGGTTCATCCATTGAGGATTAACAACCCATCATCAATATATGAATATATGTTTAAGCTTTGTAATTATCCTAATGAATGATTTGTGAATAATTAAGGCCAAGAAACAATAAATACCCTCAAAATAAAGTGGTAAATTATGGAAACAATAGAATACCAATTTGAGTATATTTGACATATGTATTTCCAATATTTAAAATAAGGAATACATTGGTAATAAATGAAGTAGGAAGAGAGCTCCATGTATAACATTTGAGATTAGTTTATAATGGTGTTTTAAGACTGGGTAATATCCCCAATAAAGAAAATAATAAGAGCGATAAAATTGTAGCATAAGTGTAAATAATTATCGAATGAATATTTCAATTAAATGATTTTTTTATGGTGTTTAAGGAAGTCAATTACATAACTTAAGGAATATACTTATCCTTGCGGCTTCTAAACTTAATCCTCGAGGGATTGGGGAAATCATAACACTTAAAATAATATTAACCATGCATTGGATGCAAGTTTAGATGAATTTAGGATTTAAAATGAAAACTTCTATATGAGTCCTTATTTTGCTATAAGGGACAGTCCAACGAGAAGGAAAATGTGCTAAGGATGCAATTTGAAGAAAAATTGAGCTAAAGGGAGGTTAAAGGGTGATCAGGAATTCATATCAATGTACTTATGTCAATGATAGAAGGGTTTATTCAGCAAATGGGTAACTAGAGAGTCTCATGTAACTCTACAAAATAGAGGATTATACTGTAACAACACAAAAAATGATAAACAACAATTGAATTTCAACAAAAAAAAGTGAACCTAATGCATGGAAACAAATGCTAAATAAAAGTAATAAAAAAATGATTGATAAAACTACCATCTAGTGCTCAATGTACTATGGAAGAAGATATTGTAAATAAGCTAACTAATAAACCCTTCATAGAATACTACTCTGAAATGAATTTGCATAAATAAATAAATGAACAGGTGCATAAAATATGAAAATACATTAGGGGTCTTGCGAACATGGGGTGGGTCCTAGCCTAAAGGAAAAGTAGTCTAAGAACCAAATATGTCTTTCATTAATTAGAAAAAGAGCTTTTACATAAAATATTCCAGGAATAAAAATTATAATGCATTCTATCGCTAATGCATCCACTAGCTCTGACTATTGTCTAGCTTTTAGAAATACCTAATGTGATACCTGAACTTTCCATTTATGCATGATGGATGAGGGGATTTAAATAAGTATTTATTTCACTCCAAAATTCCTAAAAATAGGATCATGCTCCTCGAGTGACTTCACAACTACAAGGAAGAGTAATTAGTGCTCCAAGCTAGCCGAGCTTGATCATCTTGCAATAGGGGATATGTGAATGGATGTGTCTTTTAGATATGGCCAACATGACATGGAGGGAAGTCGACTTGTCACTTTTGGAGCCGAAAATTTCAATTTGAAAATTGGAATCAAGCCACAATGGGACTTTGACTCAAAATAAATTTTCCTTTGACTCAAACATTTATAAATATGATTTGCAATGATAAATATAATGACATTAAGTGACCAAAATTACATTATGAATACTGACCATAGTTACAAATTCAACATATATTTCATATTGGAGCACCATCAAGGGTATCT
Source organism: Pinus tabuliformis (assembly GCA_031772625.1). Lineage (NCBI taxonomy): Eukaryota > Viridiplantae > Streptophyta > Pinopsida > Pinales > Pinaceae > Pinus > Pinus tabuliformis. Next base: position 502,453,846 of record CM062820.1, read on the forward strand.
ATATATGTTTATAGATGCACCAAGAGATGGTAATCCAAGCGATGGAAATTACCTACTTCATTGTCATGTTGTAGCATGAGACTCGGGTGATTGGGAGTTTATGATTGGAGGATTTACTTTGAGTGTGTAATTGAAGTGAAACCATATATAGTTTTATGTAGAGGATAGCAAGTGAAAATGATGAATTTGGGTAAAACAACAGGGATGCTTCAAACTTATATTTCACAACAGTTAGAAAAATAGAGCAAAAATTGCTTGATTTGAATGAAGTGTCTAAGTAGTTTGGCATTGATCATGTTTCTTCATTAGCATGGAGAAAAACCCACCACGACTACCATGTGCATAGAGAACATCATGGCCACCATGAATGTGAATGTGATATGTTTTAGGTTCAAATGATAGAGATTGATTGTATTGTGTGATGATGGTAACACTTCTGTATAATCCCTTTGCACTAGGAGAAGCATGGATAACACCAATATGTGTTTTTTGAAGAAAATCACAACAAGAATTATTTGTAGTTGTTGATAGTGTGTTTTCCATGACTAGTTAGTTAGGAGCAAAGTTTATCACTACTATGTAATAACAATTTGCATGTAATGGATTTGTAATGCACCATTATAGTGGTTTGAATATGTTTATTTTGTGAGCATATATTGTTGATTATTGAGTGTTTCTTGCATGACAAATGCGGTTCTGTATGGAGATATTGATATCTTAATAATGTTGAATGGGAGAGCATGTGAGTATTATTGTGCTTTTGAGTCTCTTGCTCTTGAATATGAGTGTATTATTAGTTAATTTATTTGTGAATTTATCATTGTATGTTGTTGATAGAGATTGACTAATTGGCATATACCATAACGATTCTGACATTGTGTTGCTTTCATTCAAATTTTTAACATATTATTGGTAAGGTTTCCTCATATTGTTGAGTAATTATTGTAGATATCCTCGATCTCATGAGCTCAAACATATTTGTATGTCGCTATACAATATGGGATAAAGTATTTTATTAATGAGATCCATTGTTTTTATGTGGTGTCAGAAGTGGGAGACATATTCTATATTCTTGTTGCATCGATAGGGATTGATCTAATTGGCATATATCAACATGGTGATGGAAGTTTCTTTCTTTGACTCAAAATTTTAACATATTATTGGTAAGGTTGCCTCATGTGGTTACTGTAGAGATCCTCGATGTCATGAGATAATATGGATTTGTATGTCTCTATAAAATTTGGCATAAAGTATTTTATTATTGAGATGCATTGTTTTTAATTGGTGTTAGTCGTGGGAGAGGGATTCTAAATTATTGTGGCATCCATGTATGCGTTGTTGGTATTTCCCTATATTTCACGTATGTAATTTGGTCTTTCATTCGTTAGTCTAGGTTATGCTCTCTTTCATGTGGCAAGTCATTGTAAAAGAGGAATGGATATGTTTTCTACACCAATTCATATTTAGGGGGATTACTATCTATAGAAGAGAAGTGCATGACTGACATAGTGATTGTGTTGGTGTGGAGTTAATGATCAAATTTGGACAGAGTCGTATCAATACCAAATGTCTACAGTTCATAACATACGTAGATTGAATTGGGTGGGAGATTGCTGGGAATCGGATAATACAACACTCCTCGTGTGTTTCATGACATGTGCATAATGACCTCTCAAGGATTCGTGCAATGTGATTGTTTACTAACACCTAAGAGTTTTTTTGTAATGAAATTTTTTATTCCAATATTATACCATAGAGAATATCCATCGTTCGCCCATGCTTTTTCTATTAAATTTGGAGGCCAAATTTACTGAGTACTTATCAAGCATTCCTCATTTTCTTTTTCTTGTTTTCTTTTCGGAATGATTGATGGTTCTAGAGCAAAAATCATAATATTATCTACAAAACTATGAACTTCATTCACAACCACTATTAGACCTTGTTTTATGTCGCCATGTTGTTCTAAAGAATTTTTTAACTCCAAGTTTTCACCATATTTAGAACCATTCATGTATGGATTCCTATTAGGTATATTTTCAGCTTACTTCCCCTGAGATCGAGATATTCCCTCCCTTTTAAAGTCTTCTAGTACCATTCTAGGAGTTTTTTTTACATTGCTTTACCTTTTGTGTTGGATTGACTGCAAGAAAAGCCCTTTGTGATCAAAAGACCAAATTGTAGAAGGTATACAGTGTCTTTCACTTTTCTTTGTTAGCTGCATCTCCCAATTTTTTCTTAATAGTATAAGACACTCACATGCTCAAACAAATAGCATCGATTTTTTTTTTTGGATCATGGGTTTTGCCTCAATTTTGATTCACTATTACAGAAAGAAAGAAAAAATTTGTAACCACTGATATGATAGATCAAATGATTTTTCTAATAATATTTTACTAGAAACATAGAACTCAAGATGGTGTGCCATGTAACATATCAAATAACTAGGAACATATTCTCGAGAACTTCTACGAGATTTTCAATATAATTGAAAAGAATACTGATATAACTAGGTATGTCAATGTGTCTAAAGAAAATTGAGCTAGGTAATGGATAAATTATAAAATAGCATGCTTAGTTCCTTCAGTTGTGTTGAGTATAAAATCATATGGATATTTATGGTGAAAATTCTCATCCTTCAGGTATTAATGAACCTTAGCAAGAAATTGTATCTTCACTTAAGGGTCAATGTCTTGTGTAGTTCACAGTGTCAAATTAAAACATTGTGGATTTATATGAGAGTTCCATTGCCTAGAAAGTTGGAAAACCATGTTTGTATGAGCAAGCCTCATATGAGATTTGTCGACATAACTTGATTGCACTTCCTATGATATTTTTCTTATAGTAATAATATTTTTAACAAACTGAAACATAGATTTTATCATTGGTCATAAATGATCATCTCTGTAGGGTAAATAACTTCTCAAAAGAGTTTTAATATCACAAATTAAAAAAAAAAAATCTTTACTTCTATCATGCCATCTCAATTGGAGGCACACAATACATTTGGACCGATCCAGAGTATAGTAATTTCACCACTAATTTAGAATGTTGACTTCATGCCAATTGATTTCGCCAAATACATTAACTACCATCATAATGCATTCTTCATTGCATGTAGATGACGAAATCAAAAAAATAATTTGAGACCAATTCAACTGATTTTTAATGCATTCCATTAGCTAACAATTACATAATCAAAGCGTTCACATGCTTAACACTTTATCATTGAATAATGGCATCATTTACTTTTTACACTATCACTCTTTTGTTTTCAAACTTATGCATACAACTAGATTTTGGGCAGCCAGCATATGATTTTATTTACACAGCCCTAGTGTGTCTCACACCTCAACATTCCATTTTTTATATTCAGAACCAACATCAAACAATTAGAGAAATATTTAAGCTCAACGATATACAAAATCAATGCTAAAATTTGGAGAATCAATGTGTGCCACAAGATCCACACTAGTTTAAGCAAGGAAGCATGGTGAGATGAATACGTGGAGAAGACAAGATTTGTGCCACTAACACATCAAATGAAATATAAATGAATTCACACATCTGAAGATTCTAATATGTATTAATTGTGACCACATCATGTAATCTATTTGAATCAACAATACTAGGACCAAATCATGTGATTTTAATGTGCATTACAAGACTTAGAAGATATGCAATTTACCTTTCCTACAAGCAGACATGCACAACTCTAATCCAGCAAACCACAAATAAAGAACATATGTACCTTTTATAACACATTCTATCTGAATAATAATAGATGTAACTGTAGAGCACCTTGAGTCAATTGTTGTTTCTTCACTTTAGAGTGCCCTTTTATTTCCTTCCACCCCTCATTTTTTTCATCTCTTTTTTAATTTTTATATATTCAATAAAAAATTGTTATATTTATTTTCTTCATTTACAAAATTTAAAATGCTAAACTAACTTTCTCATTGTTGTATATGCTCAATTTATCAAGAAACACGCTAAGAGAACTGGATTTTCCAATGGCCAATAATATTTTCCCCAACAAAATATGGGTTTATTTCAACTCAATACCTTTGGCTCTTATACCACTTGTTGGAATCAAGATTGTCGTTACACCAAAACTCGCAGGTGTTAATAAATGGAAGCAACACCAGAGTTAACAAATCCTTGTCATGAAACACATAGGGAGTGTTGGATTATCTAATTCCCAACATTTATTCCTTCATCCAAAATCGAGAAAAAAAAATTAGAGACACTTTCAATAATAAATTTACAATACATTAGCGTTTAAAAGAATTTTTTAGGAATCAAAGAAGATTGAACTAGTTTGGTGTGTGTGTGTGTGTGTGTGTGTGTATATATATATATATATATATATATATATATATATATATATATATATATATATATATGTTGTAGTGTTAAAACGCTAAGGAATTACAAATAACTCTCTATACAACTTAATTATCATGCGACCTAACTTGTTAACATGCTTACATGCTCGTTATGGTAACCTAAACCAAACCTATTTACAATTCTATTTATCGCTAGTGTATGGTTAGGATTTTGAAGTATGAAGTCCTAGCCATGATTATTAAAGGTATAAAATTCAATGAAATAACATTTGAGCATAAGTGTAGTGGGAATAAATTATACTTGGTTAAAAAAAATAAAAATCTTGGTAATGGAATGAGCATAAGTGTAGTGGGAATAAATTGTACTTGGTTAAAAAAAGAATTTTTCTTGGCAATGGAAATAGACTGAATAACTTATCGTACCAGAAAATTATAATACGATAAGCTGAAATATCGAGGAAATTCTTACAGCCTTACAAAGAAGGATCAAGGTTTATTTTTTAATAAACCAAATACTTAAAAGAAAAAACATATAAATAAATTAAGAATAGGATTTGAGTTGTTACTTGAGCAAGCTCAAATACAAACGTAGCTTTGTTTTACTTTCATAACTACCAAAAAAAAATTGAGCAATGGTAAGAAAATTTTGAGCAAACCAATGGCCCAAAAAGGAGCTCCAAACTAGGACATGAAAGCTAAAGACAAGAAGAATCATAAATCTTAAATTTAGTAACAGAATGATATATTAGGGTGAAAGGAAATAATTACATTAGTTGTATTAAATAAAAACATCGGAAAAAGAAAAGCATACCTTTAGTTGAAGCACCAATTTTCAAGAATATTGGATGAGTCAATGAGTTCACTATAATGAGTTCACTATATTTCCATAAACGCATATGGAAATATATAATCAGAGACACACATATAAATGGTTTTCACAAAAGCCAAAGTTTAATCCTATGCAAACAATATATTAACCAAAATTTAGAGGTATAGGAATTGTATGCTTAGGCCCATTGGTATATACATATAAATTTTGATTTCATAGGTTTTTAACATATACCAATAGAAATTGTATCATTAGAAATAGGAAATTTCTTGGCATACATGAATCTCTTAATCTATAAATACATAGGGTATGTCTAAATATAAATATTGAATGGAATAATTACAATGTGCGTCAAAACTTACGAGGTTGGTCCATTTAGGATTAAGAACCCATCATTAGTATATGAATATATGTTTAAACCGTATAATTATCCTAATGAAGAATTTGTGAAGAATTAAGCCTAGGAATCCATAAGTACTCTTAAAATAAGTGGCAAATTATGGAAAGAATAGAATACCAATATGAGTATATTTGTCCTACGTATTTCCAATATTTCAAATAATGAATACATTGGTAATAAATGAAATAGGAAGAGAACTCCACGTATGACATTTGAGATTAATTTATAATGGTGTTGTAAGACTATGTAATATTTTCATTGAAGAAAATAATAAGAGCGATAAAATGTAGCATAACTGCAAACAATTATTGAATGAATATTTAACTTAATTGAAAAAAAATTAGGGTGTTTAAGGAGGTGAATTACATAGGTTAAGGAATATACTTGGTACTTTGGCTTCTAACCATGCATTGGATGCAATTTTAGATGAGAAATGCAAATGTTTATATGAGTCTTTATTTTGCTACGAGCAAGAAAATGTGCCAAGCATGAAATTTGAAGGAAAAATGAGCTAAGAGTGGGGGGGAGGGGGGGCAGTCTTAGGGATGATCGAGCATTCATATACATGCACTTATGTCAATGATAAAAGGGTTTATTCAACAAATGGGTGACTATAGAGTGTCATGTAGCTCTACATAACAGGGGATTTTACCGTTGCAACACAAAAAGGATAAACAACAATTAAATATCAACAACCAAAGTGAACCTAATGCATGGAAATATATGCTAAATAAACAAAATAATAATTTCTAATACTAGCTAAATGTACTAATAAATAAAATACTATAAACAAGCTAACTAATTATCCTTGCATAAAATAATACTCTGAAATGAATTTTCATAAATAAATAAATGAAAAAGCACATAAAATATAACGATACATTAGGGGTATTAAGGACCTGGGCTGGGCCCTAATCTAAGGAGGTTTGGGATCCTCAAGCAACAATAATCTAACAGCCAAATATGCCTTTCATTAATTAGAAAAAGAGATTTTACATGAAAAGTTGCAGGAATAAAACTTCTAATTGTAAGGGAACCTACTAAGAGGAGGGTTAATCGATATTTTTATTTCTCTTTATCTTCAACTTCAAATTCAAAATTTTGTACACTAATTTTATTCAAATGAATCACCTGTGTATGCATCTATAGTGAATTAAATATCTCTAGATTACTTCATTTTCATAACTTCCATTAGATGTTTAACTTAATAATCTGATTATTTTTTTGGTATTATTTTGGAACTCTTCTTATTATTTGATATAAACAAATTATTTGGGTAAGCTATCATCAAAGAAAATGTATTTAAATATTCTCATGGTAAAATTGAAATATCCTTTCCTAAAGTAAGTCTCACAAATCAACCTCATCCACACCAAAAGGCACCCCATTGATTTGTATAAATAGAAGACCTTGTGGCTCATTTGAAACATTCATGTGCAATGTGTCTTTAAAGAAATAACATTTGAGGTAGTCGCAGGCTTGAGACATCTATCCAAAGTGGGGAAGAGATGATGTTTTTTTCCTATTTCTTGTATCTATTCATGGACATGTTAATCAGATGGAAGGCAAAGCCTCGAAAGGAAAAAGATATCATTCCTCTTGATATCAGGAAAATATATATTGATCTTATTACTGGAGGGTTGAGCCGTTGAATAAGCATCATCCCTCTTGAGATAAGGAAAAGATATGTTGATTTTATTACTGGAGGACTGAGCCCTTCAATAAGTATATTCCCGAGGAAAAATATCCTAGGAACAAACCTAAAACATTGGTTGAGATACATTGTCAAATAGTGCAATAGTTAGTGGGTTTTACGGTGAGATTATGTGCAATTTTTAGATGGGAAAATTTATGTTCTAGCTGCAAGATGAATTTTTAGTATTGTGGGACATAAATTAGTTTTGGGATGGTCAAGAGGAGTATAAAGGAGATGGAACAAAGGCATATTATCCCTCAAATATAGCATTGGATATTAGAATTTCTGTACAATTGTTTGAGGAAGGCTTGAGGCCCAAATTAGGTATAACACAGTAACCGCAATGAACCCTAATGAAGGTCAAAAGTTCATATAGTTCATCTTCAGTAATATGTATGTCTTGATGATAATGATGTGTAGCATTTCCATAAATATGACAATGTTATATGACAATGATATGGTATACATTCATGACAGTGATATTGTATCTATGACAATGATATTTAGGATAGTGAAACATGTGCTTATAAAAGTATTGGATGGGAGTGTCTCTTTTTATGCATGACAATAATATATAATAGCATTTACTATAGGCATGAAAGTGAAATGTGATAAGGATATCTATGCTTATGTATGACGGTGAGGCCGACTTAACAACTTTTGGAGAAAAAAATTACATCTCAAAAATTCAAATTTTAATGTTTAAAAGGTCATAATGGGACTTTGACTCAAATTTTTTTCCCTTTTGACTCTAGTATTTATAAATATGCTTTACAATGATATATAAAAATACATCAAGTGACCCAATATACATTATGAAGACCGGCCATAGTTACAAATTCAACAATCTCTTCCACTCCATCACCTCCTCTGTCTCTCCCTTCCTATCACACTTTTAATTTATTTGGAAATCTCCATCACCGTCCCCATCCTTATTTCTCCCCATCCCCCTCTTTTAATGTATGACAATAATATATAATATCATTTACTATAGGCATGAAAGTGACATGTGAAAAGGATATCTATGCTTATGTATGGCGGTGAGGCCAACTTAACAACTTTTGGAGCCAAAAATTACATCTCAAAAATTCAAATTTTCATCTTTAATAGGTCACAAGTGACCCAATATACATTATGAAGACCGACCATAGTTACACATTCAACAACTCCTTCCACTCCATCACCTCCTCTCTCTCCCCCTACCTATCACATGTTTACTTTATTTGGAGATATCCATCCCCCTCCCCTTTTCTCTCTTTCCCACCCTCTATCTCTCCCCCTTCCCCTCCTGCATTTTCATCGTATTTTTCTACTTCCACCCCATGATATCCTTCACTCTCTCTCTCTCTCCGCCTCACACTTCTCCCCCCTTTTCTACCTCTCACTCTTAACTTATCTTTGGAGGTCTCTCTCCGCCCCTCTCACTCACACTTTTCCTCTCACCCCTTTCTTTATCTCTCCCTCTACCCTCAATCAGCCCTCCTAGTCTCTCTCCCCTCCCCCTCTCATTTTATCTCTTCCTTATCCTCTTCCTCTTCCTTTCTCCCTCCCCCCCGCTCCTTCACCCTTAACGTCACCCTCTCTACCCCCCTTCCTTCTCTCATGCCCTCCTTCACCCTCACCATATCTCTCTCCCTCCCTATTTCCTTCCCTCTGTTCTTTCCCTCCCTCTCACGCTATCTCTTTCTATGCTTTAGACTCCCTCCCTCCCCTATCTCTACCTCTTACTCTTTGCCTCTCTTTGGAACTCTCTATCCCCTACTCTCACTCACTTCACCTCTCAGCCTTTTCTCCCTTTACCCTATCACACTAGCCCCATTTCTTTATACCTCACCTCCTCTCCCCCTTTCCCCTGCTTTCGCTCCCTCTCTCTCCCCCTCACACTCCATTCCCTCCTCTCTCTCTCTACCTATCACTCTTTGCCTCTCTTTGAAGATTCCTCTCCCCATCTCTCACTCTTGCTTTTCCTTTTCTCTCTCTCACCCTCTACCCCCCACCATACCTCATTTTATCTCTCCCCCTACCCCTCTCTTTTTCTCTCCTCCTTGCCCTCCTCCTCTCCCTCTCCCATACTGTGCCTCTCCCTCTCCCCTACAGTCGCTCTCTTTGTTAGGGTCCCACCCTAACCCCCTTATTTATGTCATGGGATCACGTCATAGTCAAGAGTCAATAAAGCCCATATTAATATTTGTAAGTGGTTAACCCGTAATTAATGACGGGACCACAGTTAGTTGCAAATGGGTGGTATTATTAGATAGATGGTAAATGGGCAGTAGTATTAGATAGATGGTATTAATAAAACCCACTGTATTGGCCCATGGTATTGCATGTATGAGTCATATATAAAGGATAGAGACTCCCTGCGAGGAGTATTGTGTCTTGTTTTGTAATCGAGCTCTGCTCTATTGGAGGTTGCCCCCTCGAAGAGGCCTGTGAACATTTCTCTCTGAGTAATAAAATCATTGCTATTCTGTGTTCTGGGTATATTTTCTTCGCATATTCTGTGTTCTGGGTATCTTTTCTTCACATATTCTATGTTCGATATTACTTTGCAGGTTAAGAGCATAACACTCTTTCCGCCCCCCTCATTTTCCCATGCCATCTCTGTCTCCCTCTCCCTTACCCAACCCTCGCCCTCATTCATCCTCACCATATCTATCTCCCTTTCTCTATCCCTCTCTCACTCATCTCCCTTGGTCTCCCTCCCACCCTTTCTCTCTCTACCTCTTCTCTTTGCCTCTCTTTAGAGATCTATCCCCCACTCTCATTATTGCTTCATTACTTAGTGCTTTCTCTCTCTCTGCCCATAGGTTCCCTCCCTTCCTCTATCTCTCACCTCACACCCTCCCACCCCCCCCCCTCTAAATATCACCTCATAATATTTAAATTGGTTTTAAGTGGAAGTCAAACTAAAATGAATCTTTCTTCATGATACAAACCTTTATTAAGGGTATAGTTAAAATGAGTTTTAACTTTAAAAAAATGAGTATATTTGATAAAAAGTTAAAATAAAAGGATATCTATGCATACATAAATATGCATTTCTATCTAAATTAAAAAACTATACCACCTGAAATTAGAAAATATATAGACTACAAACACCTAGGAGAGATATAAACAAAAATATTTCAGATTTAATACAAATAATTTGGCGCAAAAGTTCAAGAGATTATAGATTATAATGAAAGCTAAAAGAAAAGGCTAAAGATACCACATCTAGGCACTTTTGGCAAATTCTATAAGCAAATATAAAAAAAATGTGTTAAATAAATAGATTAATATTGTTTATTATAGTATAACATATGTTGTAAGTATAAAATTTAATCCCCATTTTATAATAATAATAATAATAGTAATGTTAATAATAATAATAATAATAAGAGTGAGAAGGCACAAACGTTATATATAGTATGTCTGAGGATGGCTATTTCAGATGAGTAATGGGTGTTATATAGACTGACCAATTGGTTTGAGTCCCTATTTTACTATAAGAGATGATCCAACGAGCTTGAAAATGTGCTAAGGATTGATTTGAAAGAAAAATGAGCTAAGGGGAAGGCTAAGGGATGATCAAACATTCATATTCATGTATGTATGTCAATGATACAAGGGATTATTTAGTAAAGAAAAGTGTAGGAATAACATAGTGATTGTGTTGGTGTGGAGTTACTGATCAAATTTGGACAAAGCCGTACCAAAGCCAAATTTCTAGAGTTCGGAACACATATATTGCATTGGGTGGGAGATTGTTGGGAATTGGATAATCCAAAACTCCTCATGTGTTTCATGACATGTGTTTAGCGATTTCTCAAGGATTCATTAACTCTAGCAATGTGATTATTTACTAACACCTGTGAGCTTTTTTGTAATGAAAATTTTGATTCCAAGCATATACAACAGAGAATATCCATCTTCCGCCCATTCTTTTTCTATTAAATTTGGAGGCCAAATAGACTGATAACTTTTCAGGCATGCTTCATTTTATTTTTCTTGTTTTCTTTTGGGAATGATTCATGCTTCTAGAGCAGCATTCATAATATTCTCTACAACACTATGAAATTCATTCATAACGACTATTGGACCTTGTGTTTTATCCCCGCGTTGTTCTAAATGATTTTGTAACTCCAATTTTTCACCATACTTAGGACCATTCGTGTATGGATTCTTGTTAAATAAATTTTCAGTAGGCTTCCCCTGAGATGGGCATATTCCCTCCCCTTTAAGGTCTTCTAGTACTACCCTAGGAGTGTTTCTTATACTTCTTTACCTTCTGTGTGGGCCTGACTACAAGCAAAGTCCTTTGGGACCAAAAGACCAAAATTGTAGAAGGTATAGATAGTCCTTCACTTTGCTTTGTTAGTTGGATCTCCCAATTTTTCTAGATAGTCTGAAACACTTGCATGCTCTAACAAATAGTATTGATTTTATTTTATTTTTTTGGATCATGGGTTTTTCCTCGATCTTGATTCACTATTACTGAAAGAAAATAAAATTGAACCACTGATATGATAGATCAAATTATTTTGCACATAATATTTTATTATAAACATATAACTCAATATGGTGTGCCATGGCACATATCAAATAACTACAAACACATTCTCGAGAACCTCTACGAGATTTGTAATCTAATCACAAAGAGTACTAATATAACTGGGTATCTCAATGTGTCTCAAGAAAATTGAGCTAAGCAATGACTAACCTCTAAAATATCATTCTTAGTTCCTTCAGTTGTGTTGAGAATAAAATCACATGGATATTTATGGTGAATATTCCCATCGTTCAGGTATCCATGAACCTTAGCAAGAGATTGTATCTTCACATGAGGGTTAATGTCCTGTGTAGCTTTCCATGTAAAATAAAAAAAATTGTGGATTTATATTATAGTTCCATTGCCCAGATAGTTGGAAAAATATGTTTTTATGAGAAATCCTCATATGAGATTTGTCGACATAACTTGACTCCACTTCCTCCGATATTTTTCTTATAGTAATAATATTTTTAAGAAACAAAAACATAGATTTTATCGGTGGTCTTAAATGAGAATATCTATAGGGTAAATAAATTCTCACAAGAGTTTTAATATCACAGATTAAAAAAAAAACTCCTTACTTCTATCATGCCATCTCAATTGTAGGCAAAAAATACATTTAGACCGATCCAAAGTATAAAAATTTCACCATTACTTTAGAATGTTGACATCACGCCAACTGATTTTTCTGAATGTATTAACTATCATCATAATGCATTCTTCATTGCATGTAGACGACCAAATCAAGAAAAAAATTTGAGACCAATTCAACTAATTTTTAATGCATTCCACTAGCTAACAATTACATAATCAAAGAGTTCACATGCTTAACACATTATTAATGAATAATGACATCATTTACTTTTTACACTATCACTCTTTTGTTTTCAAACTCATGCATATAAATGGATTTTGGGCAGCCAACACACAATTTTATTTATAAAGGCTTAGTGTGTATCACACCTCAACATTCCATTTTTTATATTCAGAACCAACATGGAACAATTAGTGAAATATTTAAGCTCAACGATATACAAACTCAGTGCTAAAATTTGGAGAATCAACGTTTGCCTCAAGATCCACACTAGTTTAGACAAGGAAGCATGGTGAGATGAATACATGGCGAAGACAAGATTTGTGCCACTAAAGCACGTTTGAAGATTCTAACATATCTTAATTGTGAGCACATCCTGTAATCTATTTGAATCAACAATTCTAGGACCAAATCATGTGATTTTAATGTGCATTAGAAGACTTAGAATATATGCAATTTACCTTTCCTACAAGCAAACATGCACAACTCTAATCCAAAAAACTACAAATAAAGAACATATGTAACATTTATAACACATTCTATCTAAATAATAATAGATGTAATTGTAGAGCACCTTGAGTTAATTGTTGTTTCTTCACATTAGTGTGCCCTTCCCTTCTTTTTCTTTCTTTCCACCTCTCATTTTTTTGATCTCTTTTCTTATTTTTATATGTTCAATAAAAAGTTCTATGTTTATTTTCTTCATTTACAAAATTTAAAAGTTTAACCTAACTTTCTCCTTGTTGTAGATGCTCAATTTATCCAAGGACTAGCATAGGTATCCAAGTGCATTAACATTACATATTACTGAGCGCCTTTCGACCATTGTAATTCATTGAATCAATTCTAAATGAGATCATGCCATTGAGGCTTTAGGCATTAAGCTTAAATATGGCACTAATTATACCATATTTGGTTTGAATATAAAAAATGGAACGTTGAGGTGTGAGACACACTAAGCTAGTGTCAATGAAATCATGTGTTGACTTCCTAGAATATAGTTGTGAAAATAAATTTGAAAAAAAAAGAGTGATAGTTTAAAATTCAGATGGTGCAATTATTAATTAATAAGTGTTGGGTGTGTGAATTCTTTGATTGTGCAATTGTCAACTAGTGGAATGCATTAAACATTAGTTGAATTGTTCTTAGATTAATATTTTGGTCTAGTCATCTCCATGAAATGATGAATACATTGTGATGGTAGTTAATGCATTGGTCCAAATCAGTTGGTGCGATGGAAACATTCTAAAGTAGTGGCGTGATTGTTAAAATTTGGATCGATCTGAATGTATTGTGTGCATGTAATTGAGATTGAGTGCCAGAAGTAAAGAGTATTTTTTTAATGATATGTGGTATTAAAACTCTGGTGAAAGTTATTTACCCTATAGAGATGATCATTTAAGACCAAGGATAAAATCTCTTCTTGGGTTTATTACAAATATTATTACTGGAGGTGAAATATCAGAGGAAGTGTAGTCGAACGATGACGACAAATTTCATATGAGGCTTGTTTTTGCAAATGCAATTTTGCAACTTTCTACGTAATGAGACTGTCATATAAATCCATAGCTCTTTAATTTGACACTGCGAACTGCAGAAAACATTAACTTTCATGTGAAGAAACAATCTCTTCTTAAGGTTCATATATATCTAAAGGATAGGAATATTCACCATAAGTATGCATGTTATTTTGTACTCACCGCAACTCGAGGAACTGAGCATGAAATTTTAGAGGCCAAAAGTTACTTGCCTAAATTGTTTTGAGACATTTTGAGATACCCAGTTACATTAGTCCTATTTAAAATTAGATTGCAACTCAAGTAGAGGTTCTCCAAAATGTGTCCTTAGTTATTTAATATGTGCCATGGCACACCATCCTGAGTTCTATGTTTATGATAAAAGCTTATGTGTAGAAGCATTTAATATATCTTATCGATAGTTACATTTTTGTCTCTTAGTAATATTGAATAAAGATCAAGGAAAAACACATGATCCAACAAAAAGGAATAAAGTAGACACTATTCGTTTGATCTTGTTAGTGTTTCAAACTATCAAATAGAATTTGGGAAATGTTGTTAACAAAGCAAATTCAAAGGCCCTCTATACCTTGTTCGATCTTCGTCTTTTGATCACAAAGGACTTTTCTTGTATTTAGGACAAGATAGAAGGTAAGGCAATATCAAAATCACTCCTAGGACGGCACTACAAGACTTTAGAAGGGAGGGAACATGTCCATCTCACAGGAAGTCCATTGAAAATTTATGTAGTAAGAGTCCATACAAGAATGGTCCTAAAGATGGTGAAAATTTTGAGTTAGAGAAGCCTTAAGAGTAGCATGGGGAAAACTCACAAGGTACAATAGTGGTTTTGAATGAAGTTATGAGTGCTTCAAATCATTATTATGATCGTTACTCTAGAAACATCAATAATTCCCAAAAGAAGACCAAGAAAAATAAAACGAGGCATGCCAAATAAGTACTAAGTAGATCTAGCCTCCTAAGTCAATAAACAAAGCATGAGTGAAGGATGGATTCTCTTTGTTGTAAGTTGTTAGAATTGTGATTATTGTTACAGCAAAACCTGCAGGTGTTAGTTAATAGACGTATCACCAAATTTAATGGATCCTCGAAAGGTAGTTAATCACATGTCAAGAAACACACTAGGAGCACTGGATTATCCAATGCACAATAATATTTTCCCCAATGGAATATGTGCCTGTTTCAACTTGATACCTTTGGTTGTTATACCACTTGTTGGAATCAATATTGTTGTTATACCAAAACTCACACATGTTAGTAAATGGAAGCAACACCAGAGTTAACAAATCCTTAGGATGAGATTAAGCACTTGTCATGAAACACATAGGGAGTGTTGGATTATCTAATTCCAAACATTTATTCCTTCATCCAAAATTGGGATAAAAGATTAGAGACCCTTTCAATAGTAAATTTCAAATATGTTAGCATTTAAAACCATGTTAAAACATTTTTCAGGAATCAAAGAAGAATGAACTGATTTAGTGTGTGTGTGTGTGTGTGTGTATATATATATATATATATATATATATATATATATATAGTAGTGTTAAAACGCTAAGAAATTACAACATAACTCTCTATACAGCTTAATTATCATGCTGCCTAACTTGTCAACCCACTTAAATGGTCGTTGTGGTAACCTAAACCAAACCTATCTACAATTCTACTAATGGTTGATGTAGGGTTAGGGTTTTCAGGTATGAAATACTAGCCATGATTATTAAAGTTATAAAATCGAATGAAATAACATTTGAGCATAAGTGTAGGTGGAATAAATTACACTTGTGTAGAAAGAAAAATTCTTGGTACTGGAAATAGATAGAATAACTTATCGTAGGAGAAAATTATAATACGATAAGTTGAAATATCTAAGAAATTCTTATGGCCTTGCAAAGAAGGATCAAAGTTTATTTTTTAGTAAACTAAATACTTAAAAGAAAAAACATGTAAAGAAATTAAGAATAAGAGTTGAATTGTTACTTGAGCAAGCTCAAATACAAACCTAGCTTTGTTTTACTTCCATAACTACCCAAAACATTTAAGTAATGGTAAGCAAGTTTTTATCAAACCGATGGCCCAAAAAGAAGCTGCAAGCTAGGACATGAAACCAAAAGACGAGAAGAATCATAAATCATAAATTTTGTAACAGAAAGATATATTACCACGAAAGGAAAGAAGTAGATTAGTTATATTAAATAAAAACCTCGCAAAAAGAAAAGGATACCTATACTTGAAGAACCAATGCATGTCAGTGGATTTAGAAACAATTTTCAAGAATATTGGATGAATGAATGAGGTCAATAAAAATATAGAATCCTTTAATAGAAAAGTGAAGGGAAAAGGGTTAATATTTAAAATTAAAAATAGTCACGAAGCCAGCATAGATCTATCCAAACAACGAAAGAAATGAATAAAATATTAAGTCAACGGATGGGTACTCATTACAAAAAAATAATAATCATATACGATGTGAACCGTCGATGGAAAAAAATAAATTAATAGCAGTGAATATTAGGGTATACATGTTTCAAGGTGAGTTCTTGTGTAGGGAAAGTGGCTTCATCGTCATAGACTTTGGCTAGAGTTCCATGTTTTCAAGTCGAACCATAAAAGCATAAACTCATGTCCTCACACTAATAGTGATGATGTTTGATAAACACATATGGAACTATATAATCACAGACACAAATATAAATGGTGTTCACGAAACCCAAAGTTTAATCCTATGCAAACAATATATTAACCAAACATCAAAGCTATAGGTATTGCATGTTTAGTCCCATTGGTATATAGATATAAATGTTGATTCCGTACGTTTTTAACATATACTAGTAGAAAGTGTATCATTAGAAATACGAAATTTATTGGTACACATGAATCTCTTAATCTATAAAGACATAGTGCATGTGTATCATGAATATAAATATTGAATGAAATAATTACATTGTGCGTTAAAGTTACGACGTTGGTCCATTGAGAATTAAGAACACATCGTTAGTATATGAATATATGTTTAAACCATATAATTATACTAATGAAGGATTTGTGAATAATTAAGCCTACGAATCCATAAGTACCTTTAGAATAAGTGGTAAATTAGGGAAACAATAGAATAACAATATGAGTATATTTGTCCTATGTATTTCCAATATTTCAACTAATGAATACATTGGTAATAAATGAAATAGGAAGAGAACTCCATGTATAATATTGGAGATTAATTTATAATGGTGTTGTAAGATTGGGTAATATCCTTCTTGAAGAAAATAATAAGAGTGATAAAATTGTAGCATAAGAGAAAATAATTATCGAATGAATATTTAAGTTAATTAAAAAAATTAGGGTATTTAAGGAGGTTAATTGCATAGGTTAAGCAATCTACTTGGTACTTTGGCTTCTAAATTTCATCTTTAGGGCGTTGGGGTCATTATAAGACATAATATAATATTAACCATGCATTGGGTACAAGTATATATTAATTTTAGACGATAAATGCAATCTTTGAGTCCCTATTTTTGTATTAGAAACAATCCAATGAGCAAGAAAATGTGCCAAGCATGCAATTTAAAGGAAAAATGAGCTAAGAGTTTGGTGGGGGGCGGGACAGGGGAGCGAAGGGGAGCGCTTAGGGATGATCAAGTATTCATATCCATGAACGTATGCCAATACTAAAAGGGTTTATTCAGCAAATGGGTGACTATAGAGTTTGATGTAGCTCCACAAAATAGGGGATTATAAAGTTATAACACAAAAAAAGATAAACGACAATTAAATATCAACAACAAAAGTGAACCTAATGCATGGAAAAAGACGCTAAATAAACAAAATAATAATTTCTAAAAATATCATCTAGTGCTAAAAGTACTAAGAAATAAAATACTATAAACAAGCTAACTAATTATACTATAAACAAGCTAACTAAGTGATCTGTTTTAGGTTTAAATGATAGATATTGATTGTATTGTGTGATCATGATAACACTTCTGTATAATCTCCTTTCAGTAGGAGAAGCATGGATAAGACCAACGTGTGTTTTTTCGAAGAAAATCACAAGAAGCATGATTTGTAGTTGTTGATAGTGTGTTTTCCATGACTAGTTGGTTATGGAGTAAAGTTTATCACTACTATGTAATAATAGTATGCATGTAATGGATTTTTAATGCATCGTATAGTGGTTTGAATATGTTTATTCTGTGAGTATATATTTTTTATTATTGAGTGTTTCTTGCATGACAAATGCAGTTATGTATGGAGAGATTTATATCTTAATGATGTTGACTGAGAGAGAATCTAAGTATTATTCTATTTTTGAGTCTCTTGCTCTTGAATATGAGGGTATTATTAGTTAATTTATCTATGAATTTATGCTTGTATGTTGTTGATAGAGATTGATGTAATTGGCATATACCATCATGGTACTGACATTGTGTTGCTTTGAGTCAAATTTTTAACATATTATTGGTAAGGTTGCCTCATATGGTTGAGTAATTATTTTACAGATCCTCGATGTCATGAGGTCATAAGGATTTGTATGTCGCTATACAATATGGGATAAAAAATTTTATTATTGAGATCCATTGTTTTTATGTGGTGTCAGAAGTCAGAGAGAGATCTAGATTCTTGTTGCATCAATAGAGATTGATCTAATTGACATATACCATCATGGTATTGGCATTTTGTTAATTTGACTCAAATTTTTAACATATTATTGGTAAGCTTGCCTCGAAAGGTTGAGTTAATATTGTAGAGATCCTCGATGTCATGCGATCATATGGATTTGTATGTTTCTATACAATATGGGATAAAGTATTTTATTATTGAGATCCATTGTTTTAAGTGGTGTGTCAGGCGTGGGATAGAGATCCTAGATTCTTGTTTCATCTATGTATGCATTGTTGGTATTTCCCTATATTTCATGATATAGCCCTATATTTCATGTATGTAATTTGGTCTTTAGTTCGTTAGTCTAGGTTATGCTCTCTTGCATGTGGAAAGTCATTTTACAAGACGTATGGATATGTTTTCTACCCCAATGCATATTCAAGGGAATTATTTTCTACAGAAGAGAAGTGCATCACTGACATAGTAATTGTGTTGGTTTGTAGTTACTAATCAAATTTGGACAGAGTCATATCAAAGCCAAATGTCTAGAGTTCATAAAACACCTAGATTGCATTGGGTGGGAGAATGTTGGTAATTGGATATTCCAACACTCCGCATGTATTTCATGATATGTGTTTAATGACATGTCAAGGATTTGTTAACTCTAGCAATGTGATTGTTTACTGACACCTGCAAGTTTTTCTCTAATGAAAGTTTTCATTCGAAAATCATATGACAATGAGTATCCATCGATCACCCATGCATTTTCTATTAAATTTGGAGGACAAATTTATTGATTACTTATCAATCATGCCTCATTTTCCTTTTTGTGTTTTCTTCTGGGAATGTCTGCAACACTATGAACTTCATTCATAACCACTATTAGACCTTGTGTTGTGTCCCCATGTTGTTCTGAAGAATTTTATAACTCCAATTTTTCACCATATTTCGGACCATTCATGTATGGACACCTATTAAATAAATTTCCAGCGGACTTCCCCTAATATCGGCATATTCCCTCGCTTTTAAAGTCTTCCAGTACCATCCTAGGAGTTTTCTTTACATTGCTCTACCTTATGTGTTGGCCTAACTTCAAGCAAATTTGTTTGTGATGAAAGTACCAAAATTATAGAAGGTATAGAGGGCCTTTGACTTTTCTTTGTTAGCGGCATCTCACAAATTTTTCTTGATAGACTAAAACACTCACATGCTCAAACAAATAGTATCGATTTTTATTTTTTTTTGGATCATGGGTTTTGCATCGATCTTGATTCACTGTTATAGAAATAAAGAAAAAGATTGTAACCACTAAGACAATAGATCAAATGCTTTTGTAAATAGTATTTTATTAGAAAAATAGAACTCAAGATGGTGTGCCATGGCACATCTCAAATAACTAGGAACATATTCTCGAGAACCTCTACGAGATTTGCAATCTAATTGCAGTGACTACTGATATAACTGGGTATCTCAATGTGTCTCAAGAAAATTGAGCCAAGTAATGGCTAACCTCTAGAATATCATGCTTAGTTCCTTCAGCTATGTTGAGTATGAAATCACATGGATATTTATGGTGAATATTCCCATCGTTCAGGTACCAATGAACCTTAGCAAGAAATTGTATCTTCACTTGAGGGCAAATGTCCTGTGTAGTTTGCAGTGCCAAATTATAATTTTATGGATTTATATGACAGTTCCATTGCCTAGAAAGCTGAAAAACTATGTTTGTATGAGCAAGCCTCATATGATATTTGTCGACATAACTTGACTGCATTTCCTCTAATATTTTTCTTATAGTCACTTATTTTTAAGAAACTGAAACATAGATTTTATCTTTGGTCTTAAATTATCATCTCTATAGGGTAAATAACTTCTCACAAGAGTTTTAATATCACATATTAAAAAGAAAAACTTTACTTCTATCACGCCATCTCAAATGTAGTCAGACAATACATTTATACTGATCTACAGTATGACAATCACACCACTACTTTATAATGTTGACATCACGCCAATTGATTTCGCCAAATGCATTAACTACCATCACAATTCATTCTTCATTGCACGTAGATGACCAAATCAAAAAAATATTTTAGGCCAATTCAACTGATTTTTAATGCATTCCACTAGTTAACAATTACATAATCAAAGCCTTCACATTCTTAACACTTTATTAATGAATAATGGCATCGTTTACTTTTTACACTATCGCTCTTTTGTTTTCAAACTTATGCATACAATTGGATTTTGGGCATCCAACGCACGATTTTATTTACATAGGTTTAGTGTGTCTCACACCTCAAAATTCCATTTTTTATATTCATAACCAACATGGAACAATTAGAGAAATATTTAAGCTCAACGATATAGAAAATCAGTGCAAAAATTTGGATAATCCACACTAGTTTAAACAAGGAAGCATGGTGAGATGAATACGTGGAGAAGACAAGATTTGTGCCACTAAAGCATCAACTAAAATATAAATGCATTCACACGTGTGAAGATTCTAATATGTATTAATTGTGACCACATCATGTAATCTATTTGAATCATGTGATTTTAATGCACATAACAAAGCTTAGAAGATATGCAATTTTCCTTTCCTACAACTAGAAGTGTGCAGTTCTAATCGAGAAAACCACAAATAAAGAACACATGTACCTTTTATAACACATTCTATCTGAATAATAATAGATGTAATTATAGAGCACCTTGAGTCAATTGTTTTTTCTTCACTTTAGTGTGCCCTTTCCCTTCTTTTTCTTTCTTTCCACCTCTCATTTTCTTGATCTCCTTTTTTATTTTTATATATTCAATAAAAAAATGATATGTTTATTTTCTTCATTTACGAAATTTAAAACACTAACCTAACTTTCTCCTTATTGTAGATGCTCAATTTATCCAAGGAATACCATAGGTCTCCAAGTGCATTGACATTACATATTATTAAGTGCCTTTAGACCATTTTAATTCATTGAATCAATTCCGAATAAGACCATGCCATTGAGGCTTTAGGTATTAATCTTAAATATGTTACTAATTGTAACATGTTGGTTTTGAATATAAAAAATGGAACGTTGAGGTGTGAGACACACTAAGTTGGTGTGAATGAAATCATGTGTTGACTTCCCGGAATATAGTTGTGCAAATAAATTTGAAAACAAAAGAGAGATAGTGTAAAATCAAATGGTGAAATTATTCATTAAGAAGGTATTGGGTGTGTGAACGCTTTGGTAGTGCAATTGTCAGCTAGGGGAATTGGTCTCAGATTAGTATTTTGTTCTAGTCATCTCCATGCAATGAGGAATGCATTGTGCTAGTAGTTAATGCATTGGTCCAAATCAATTGGTATGATGGAACATTTTAAAGTAGTGGTGTGATTGTTAAAATTTGGATGGATCTAAATGTATTGTGTGCATGTAATAGTGATGGGGTGATAAAAGTAAAGAGTATTCTTTTAAATATATGTGTTATTAAACTCTTGTGAGAAGTTATTTACCCTACAAAGATGCTCATTTAAGACCAAGGATAAAACTGCTTTTTGGGTTTCATAGAAATATTATTGTTGTAGGTGAAATATCAGAGGAAGTGTAGTCAAATGATGTTGACAAATCTCATATGAGGCTTGTTTCTACAAATGAAGTTTTTCAACATTTTATGCAATGGGACTTTCATATAAATCCATAGCTCTTTAATTTGACACTGCAAACTTCACAAGAAATTAAATCTCATGTGAAGAAACAATCTCTTCCTAAGGTTCATATATATCTAAAGGATAGGAATCTTCACCATAAATATGCATGTTATTTTGTACTCACCACAAATCAAGAAACTGAGCATGACATTTTAGAGGCGAGAAGTTACTTGCCTGAATTGTGTTGATACATTTCCAGATACCCATTTAGATTGGTCCTTTTTAAAATTACGTTGATGTTTCTAGAGTGAAAATCATAATATTATCTGCAAGACTATGAACTTCATTCATAACCACTATTGGACCTTGTGTTGTGTCCCCATGTTGTTCTGAAGAATTTTCTAACTCCAATTTTTCACCATATTTAGGACCATTCATGTATGGACTCCTACCAAACAAATTTTCAACAGACTTCCCCTGAGATTGGCATATTCCCTCCCTTTTAAAGTCTTCCAGTACCATCCTAGGAGATTTTTTTACATTGCTTTACCTTATGTGTTGGCCTAACTTCAAGAAAAGTCGTTTGTGATCAAAGTACCAAAATTGTAGAAGGTATAGAGGGTCTTAGACTTTCTTTGTTAGCTGCATCTCACAAGTTTTTCTTGATAGTCAAAAACACTCGCATGCTCAAACAAATAGTATCGATTTTATTTTATTTTTTGGATCATGGGCTTTGCATCGATCTTGATTCACTATTATAGAAAGAAAGAAAAATATTTTAACCACTAATACAATACATCAAATGCTTTTGTAAATAGTCTTTTATTATAAAAATAGAACTCAAGATGGTGTGCCATGGCACATCTCAAATAACTAGGAACATATTCTCGAGAACCTCTACGAGATTTGCAATCTAATTGCCATGACTACTGATATAACTGGGTATCTCATTGTGTCTCAAGAAAATTAAGCTAGATAATGGCTAACCTCTAAAATATCATGCTTAGTTCTTTCAGTTGTGCTGAGTATAAAATCACATGGATATTTATTGTGAATATTCCCATCCTTAAGGTATGAATGAACCTTAGCAGGAAATTGTATCTTCACTTGAGTGTCAATGTCATGTGTAGTTTGCAGTGTCAAATTAAAATTTTAAGGATTTATATGACAGTTCCATTGCCTAGAAAGCTAGAAAACTATGTTTGTATGAGCAAGCCTCATATGATATTTGTCGACATAACTTGACTGCACTTCCTTGATATTTTGCTTATAGTAACTTATTTTTAAGTAACTGAAATATAGATTTTATCTTTGGTCTTAAATGATAATCTCTATAGGGTAAATAACTTCCCACAACAATTTTAACATCACATAAAAATAAAAATAAAAATAAAAATAAAAAAGCTTTACTTCTATCACGTCATCTCAATTTCAATCACACAATACATTTAGACCGATCCAGAGTATAACAATCATGCCAATTGATTTCGCTAAATGCATTAACTACCATCATAATTCATTCTTCATTGCATGTAGATGTCCAAATCAAAAAAATAATTTGAGGCCAATTCAACTAATTTTTAATGCATTCCACTAGTTAACAATTACATAATCAAAGCGTTCACATTCTTAACACTTTATTAATGAATAATGGCATCGTTTACTTTTTACACTTTCGCTATTTTGTTTGCAAACTTATGCATACAATTGGATTTTGGGCATCCAATGCATGATTTTATTTACACATGTTTAGTGTGTCTCACACCTCGCATTCCTTTTTTTATATTCATAACCAACATGGAACAATTAGAGAAATATTTAAGCTCAACGATATAGAAAATCAGTGCTAAAACTTGGAGAATCCACACTAGTCTAAACAAGGAAGCATGTTGAGATGAATACGTGGAGAAGACAAGATTTGTGCCATTAAAGCATCAACTGAAATATAAATGCATTCACACGTCTGAAGAATCTAATATGTATTAATTGTGACCACATCATGTAATCTATTTGAATCAGCAATACTAGGAACAAATCATGTCATTTTAACGCGCATTACAAGACTTAGAACATACACAATTTTCCTTTCCTACAAGTAGACGTGCGCAACTCTAATCGAGAAAACCACAAATAAAGAACATATGTACCTTTTATAACACATTATATTTGAATAATAATAGATGTAATTGTAGATCACCTTGAGTCACTTGTTGTTTCTTCACTTTAGTGTGCCCTTTCCCTTCTTTTTCTTTCTTTCCACCTCTCATTTTTTTGATCTCCTTTTTGTTTTTATATATTCAATAAAAAATGATATGTTTATTTTCTTCATTTAAAAAATTTAAAATGCTAAGCTAACTTTCTCCTTGTTTTAGATGCTCAATTTATCCAAGGACTACCATAGGTCTGCAACTGCATTGACATTACATATTATTGAGGGCCTTTAGACCATTTTAATTCATTGAATCAATTCTAAATAACACCATGCCATTGAGGCTTTAGGCATTAAACTTAAATATGTTAATAATTGTACCATGCTAGTTTTGAATATAAAAAATGGAATGTTGAGGTGTCAGATAGTGTCAGACACACTAAGTTGGTGTGAGTGAAATCATGTGTTGTCTTCCCAGAATATAGTTCTGCAAATAAATTTGAAAACCAAAGAGAGATAGTGTAAAATTAGATGGTGAAATTATTCATTAATAAGGTATTCGGTGTGTGAACACTTTGGCAGTGCAATTGTCAGCTAGTGGAATGCATTGAACATCAGCTGAATTGGTCTTAGATTAGTATTTTTGTCTAGTAATCTCCATGCAATGAGGAATTCATTGTGCTGGTAGTTAATGCATTGGTCGAAATCAGTTGGTGTGATGGAAACATTTTAAAGTAGTGGCATGATTGTTAAAATTTGGATGGATCAAATTGTATTGTGCGCATGTAATAGAGATGGGGTGAGAAAAGTAACGAGTATTTTTTTAAATATATGTGGTATTAAAACTCTTGTGAGAATTTATTTACCCTATAGAGATGCTCATTTAAGACCAAGGATAAAATCACCTTCTGGGTTTCATAGATATATTATTACTATAGGCAAAATATCAGAGGAAGTGTAGTCGAATTATGTCGACAAATCTCATATGAGGCTTGTTTCTACAAATGATGTTTTTCAACATTCTACGCAATGGGACTTTCATATAAATCCACATCTCTTTAATTTGACACTTCGAACTTCATAAGAAATTAAATCTCATGTGAAGAAACAATCTCTTCCTAAGGTTAATATATATCTAAAGGATAGGAGTCTTCACCATAAATATGTATGTTATTTGTACTCACCACAAATCAACAAATTGAGCATGATATTTTAGAGGCCAGAAGTTATTTGCTTGAATTGTTTTGAGACATTTCGAGATACCTAGTTATATTGGTCCTCTTTAAAATTACATTGATGATTCTAGAGCGAAAATCATAATATTATCTGCAACACTATGTACTTCATTCATAACCACTATTAATCCTTGTGTTTTGTACCCATGTTGTTTTGAAGAATTTTCTAACTCCAATTTTTAACCATATTTAGGGACATTCATGTATCGACTCTCATTAAATAATATTTAAGTGGACTTCACTTGAGATCGGCATATTCCCTCCCTTTTAAAGTCTTCCAGTACCATCCTAGGAGTTCTTTTTACATTGATTTACCTTATGTGTTGGCCTAACTTCAAGCAAAGTTGTTCGTGATCAAAGTACCAAAATTGTAGAAGGTATGGAGGGTCTTTGACTTTTCCTTCTTAGCTACATCTCACAACTTTTTCTTGATAATCTAAAACACTCGCATTCTAAAACAAATAGTATCGATTTTATTTTATTTTTTTGGATCATGGGTTTTGTATCGAAAGAAAGAAAAAGATTGTAACCACTAACACGAAAGATCAAATGCTTTTGTAAATAGTCTTTTATTAGAAAAATAGAACTCAATATGGTGTGCCATGTCACATCTCAAATGACTAGGAACATATTCTCGAGAACCTCTACGAGATTTGCAATTTAATTGCAATGGCTACTGATATAACTGGGTATCTCAATGTGTCTCAAGAAAATTGAGCCAGGTAATGGCTTACCTCTAAAATATCATGCTTAATTCCTTTTGATGTGTTGAGTATAAAATCACATGGATATTTATGGTGAATATTCCCATCCTTCAGGTATCAATGAACCTTAGTAAGAAATTGTATCTTCACTTGAGGGTTAATGTCTTGTTTAGTTTGTAGTGTCAAATTAAAATTTTATGGATTTATATGACTGTTCCATTGCCTAAAAAGCTAGAAAACTATGTTTGTAGGAGCAAGCTTCATATGATATTTGTCCACATAACTTGACTACACTTCCTTTGATATTTTACTTATAGTAACTTATTTTTAAGAAATTGAAACATAGATTTTATTTGTGGTCTTAAATGATCATCCCTATAGGGTAAATAATTTCTCACAAGAGTTTTAATATCACATATTAAAAAAAAAACTTTACAGCTATCATGTCATCTCAATTGTAGGCACACAATACATTTATACTGATCCAGAGTATAACAATCACACCACTACTTTAGAATGTTGACATCACGCCAATTGATTTTGTCAAATGCATTAACTACCATCACAATTCATTCTTCATTGCATGTAGATTACCAAATCAAAAAAATAATTTGAGGCCATTTCAACTGATTTTTAATGCATTCCACTAGCTAACAATTACATAATCAAAGCGTTCATATTCTTAGCACTTTATTAATGAATAATGGCATCATTTACTTTTTACACTATCGCTCTTTTGTTTTCAAACTTATGCATACAATTGGATTTTGGGCATCCAACACACGATTTTATTTACACAGGTTTAGTGTGTCTCACACCTCAACATTCCATTTTCTATATGCATAACCAACATGGAACAATTAGAGAAATATTTAAGCTCAACGATATAGAAAATTGGTGCTAAAATTTGGAGAATCCACACTAGTTGAAACAAGGAAGCATGGTGAGATGAATACATGGAGAAGACAAGATTTGTGCAACTAAAGCATCAACTGAAATATAAATGCATTCACACGTCTGAAGATTTTAATATGTATTAATTGTGACCACATCATGTAATATATTTAAATCAACAATACTAGGACCAAATCATGTGATTTTAATGCACATTACAAGACTTAGAAGATATGCAATTTTCCTTACCTACAAGTAGACATGCACAGCTCTAATTGAGAAAACCACAAATAAAGAACATATGTACCTTTTATAACACATTCTATCTGAATAATAATAGATGTAATTGTAGAGCACCTTGACTTTATTTTCTTCATTTAAAAAATTTAAAACGCTAACATAAATTTCTCATTGTTTTAGATGCTCAATTTAACCAAGGACTACCATAGGTCTCCACGTGAATTGACATTACATATTATTGAGTGCCTTTAGAACATTTTAACTCATTGAATCAATTCTGAATAAGACCATTCCATTAAGGATTTAGTCGTTAAGCTTAAATATGTTACTAATTGTACCATGCTGGTTTTGAATATAAAAATGGAACGTTGAAGTGTGAGACACACTAAGCTGGTGTGAGTGAAATCATGTGTTGACTTCCTAGAATATAGTTGTGCAAATAAATTTCAAAAAAAAAAGAGAGATAGTGTAAAATCAAATGGTGCAGTTATTCATTAATAAGATATTCGGTATCTGAACACTTTGGTAGTGCAATTGTCAACTAGTGGAATGAATTGAACATCAGTTGAATTGGTCTCAGATTAGTATTTTGGTTTAGTCATCTCCATGCAATGGGGAATGCATTGTGTTGGTAGTTAATGCATTGGTCCAAATCAGTTGGAAACATTTTAAAGTAGCGGCGTTATTATTAAAATTTGGATGGATATAAATGTATTGGTCCAAATCAGTTGGAAACATTTTAAAGTAGTGGCATCATTGTTAAAATGTGGATGGATCTAAATGTATTGTGTGCATGTAATAGAGATGGGGTGACAAAAATAACGGGTATTTTTCTAAATATATGTGGTATTAAACATCTTTTGAGAAGTTATTTACCCTACAGATATTCTCATTTAAGATCAAGGATAAAATCGCTTTTTGGGTTTCATAGAAATATTATTACTGTAGGTGAAATATCAGAGAAAGTGTAGTCAAATGATGTCGACAAATCTCATATGAGGCTTGTTTCTACAAATGAAGTTTTTCAACTTTCTATACAATGGGACTTTCATATAAATCCACGGCTCTTTAATTTGACACTGCGAACTTCACAAGAAATTAAATCTCATGTGAAGAAACAATCTCTTCCTAAGGTTCATATATATCTAAAGGATAGGAATCTTCACCATAAATATGCATGTTATTTTGTACTCACCACAAATCAAGGAACTGAGCATGATATTTTAGAGGCCAGAAGTTACTTGCCTGAATTGTTTTGAGACATTTCGAGATACCCAGTTAGATTGGTCCTCTTTAAAATTACATTGATGATTCTAGAGCGAAAATCATAATATTATCTGCAACACTATGAACTTCATTCATAACCACTATTAGACCTTGTGTTGTGTCCCCATGTTGTTCTGAATAATTTTCTAACTCCAATTTTTCACCATATTTAGGACCATTCATGTATGGAATCCTACTAAACAAATTTTCAGCGGACTTCAGGGCCTTTGACTTTTCTTTGTTAGCTGCATCTCACAATTTTTTCTTGATAGACTAAAAAACTCACATGCTCAAACAAATAGTATCGATTTTATTTTATTTTTCTAGATCATGGGTTTTGCATTGAACTTGATTCACTATTATAGAAAGAAAGAAAAACATTGTAAAGACTAATAGAATAGATCAAATGCTTTTGTAAATAGTCTTTTATAAGAAAAATAGAACTCAAGATGGTGTGTCATGGCACATCTCAAATAACTAGGAACATATTCTCGAGAACCTCTACGAGATTTGCAATCTAATTGCCATGACTACTGATTAAATGGGTATCTCATTGTGTCTCAAGAAAATTAAGCCAGATAATGGCTAACCTCTAAAATATCATGCTTAGTTCTTTCAGCTGTGTTGAGTATAAAATCAAATGGATATTTATGGTGAATATTCCCATCCTTCAGGTATCAATGAACCTTAGCAAGAAATTGTATCTTCACTTGAGGGTGAATGTCCTGTGTAGTTTGCAGTGTCAAATTAAAATTTTATGGATTTATATGACAGTTCCATTGCCTAGAAAGCTGGAAAACTATGTTTGTATGAGCAAGCCTCATATGATATTTGTCCACATAACTTGACTGCATTTCCTACGATATTTTGCTTATAGTAACTTATTTTTAAGAAACTGGAACACAGATTTATCTTTGGTCTCAAATGATCATCTCTATAGGGTAAATAACATCTCACAATAGTTTTAATATCACATATTAAAAAAAAAAACTTTACTTCTATGATGCATCTCAATTGCAGGCACAAAATACATTTAGACCAATCTAGAGTAGAACAATCACACCACTACTTTAGAATGTCGACATCACGCCAATTGATTTCGCCAAATGCATTAACTACCATCACAATTCATTCTTCGTTTCATGTAGATGACCAAATAAAAAAATAATTTGAGGCCAATTCAACTGATTTTTAATTCATTCCACTAGTTAACAATTACATAATCAAAGCGTTCATATTCTTAACACTTTATTAATGAATAATGGCATCGTTTACTTTTTATACCATCGCTCTTTTATTTTCAAACTTATCCATACAATTGGATTTTGGGAATCCAACACACGATTTTATTTATACAGGTTTAGTGTGTCTCACACCTCAACATTCCATTTTTTATATTCATAACCAACATGGAACAATTAGAGAAATATTTAAACTCAACGATATAGAAAATCAATGCTAAAATTTGGAGAATCCACACTAGTTTAAACAAGGAAGCTTGGTGAGATGAATACATGGAGAAGAAAAGATTTGTGCCACTAAAGCATCAACTGAAATATAAATGCATTCACACATCTGAAGACTCTAATATGTATTAATTGTGACCACATCATGTAATCTATTTGAATCAGCAATACTAGGACCAAATCACGTGATTTTAATGCGCATTATAAGACTTAGAAGATATGCAATTTTCCTTTCCTACAATTAGATGTGTGCAACTCTAATCGAGAAACCCACAAATAAAGAACATATGTACCTTTTATAACACATTCTATCTAAATAATAATAGTTGTAACTGTAGAGCACCTTGATTCAATCGTTGTTTCTTCACTTTAGTGTGCCCTTTCCCTTCTTTTCCTTTCTTTCCCCCTCTCATTTTTATGATCTCTTTTTTTATTTTTATATATTCAATAAAAGAATGATATGTTTATTTTCTTCATTTACAAAATTTAAAACGCTAACCTAACTTTCTCCTTGTTGTACATGCTCAATTTATCCAAGGACTACCATAGGTCTCCAAGTGCATTGACATTACATATTATTGAGTGCCTTTAGACCATTTTAATTCATTGAATCAATTCTGAATAAGACAATGTCATTGAGGCTTTAGGCATTAAGCTTAAATATGTTATTAATTGAACCATGCTAGTTTTGAATATAAAAAGTGGAACGTTGAGGTGTGAGACACACTAGGCTGGTAAGAATGAAATCATGTGTTGACTTCCCATAATATAGTTGTGCAAATAAATTTGAAAACAAAAGACAAAGTGTAAAATCAGATGGTGCAATTATTCATTAGTAAGGTATTGGGTGTGTGAACGCTTTGGTAGTGAAATTGTCAGCTAGTAGAATGCATTGGACATCAGTTGAATTGTTCTCAGATTAGTATTTTGGACTAGTCACCTCCATGCATTGAGGAATGCATTGTGTTGGTAGTTAATGCATTGGTCCAAATCAGTTGGTGCGATGCAAACATTTTAAGGTAGTGGAATGATTGTTAAAATTTGGATGGATCTAAATGTATTGTGTGCATGTAATAGAGATGGTGTGAAAAAAGTAAAGATTATTTTTTTAAATATATGTGGTATTAAAACTCTTGTGAGAAGTTATTAACCACACAAAGATTCTCATTTAATACCAAGAATAAAATCACTTTTTGGGTTTCATAGAAATATTATTATTGTAGGTGAAATATTAGAGGAAGTGTAGTCAAATGATGTTGACAAATCTCATATGAGGCTTGTTTCTACAAATGAAGTCTTTCAACTTTCTACGCAATGTGAATTTCATATAAATCCACAGCTCTTTAATTTGACATTGCAAACTTTACAAGAAATTAAATCTCATGTGAGGAAACAATGTCTTCCTAAGCTTCATATATATCTAAAGGATAGGAGTCTTCACCATAAATATGCATGTTATTTTGTATTCACCACAAATCAAGGAACTGAGCATGATATTTTATAGGTTAGAAGTTATTTGCCTGAATTGTTTTGATACATTTCGAGATACCCAGTTAGATTGGTCCGCTTTAAAATTACATTGACGATTCTAGAGCGAAAATCATAATTTTATCTGCAACACTATGAACTTCATTCATAACCACTATTAGACCTTGTGTTGTGTCCCCATGCTGTTCTGAAGAATTTTATAACTCAAAATTTTCACCATATTTAGGACCATTCATGTATGGATTCCTGTTAAATAATTTTTCAGCGGACCTCCCTTGAGATTGGCATATTCCCTCCCTTTTAAAGTATTCTAGTACCATCCTAGGAGTTTTTTTTACATTTCTTTACCTTATGTGTTGGCCTAACTTCAAGCAAAGTTGTTTGTGATCAAAGTACCAAAATTGTAGAAGGTATAGAGGGTCTTTCACTTTTCTTTGTTAGCTGCATCTCACAAATTTTTCTTGATATTCTATAACACTCACACGCTCAAACAAATAGTATCGATTTTATTTTATTTTTTTGGATCATGGGTTTTGGATCGATATTGATTCACTACTATAGAAAGAAAGAAAAATATTGTAACCACTAACACAATAGATCAAATGCTTTTGTAAATAGTATTTTATTAGAAAAATAGAACTCAAGATGGTGTGCCATGGCACCTCTCAAATAAACATATTATCGAGAACCTCTATGAGATTTACAATCTAATTGCAATGACTACTAATATAACTGGGTATCTCAATGTGTATCAAGAAAATTGAGCCAAGTAATGGCCAACCTCTAAAATATCCTGCTTAGTTCGTGTAGCTGTATTGAGTATGAAATCACATGGATATTTATGGTGAATATTCCATCGTTCAGGTATCAATGAACCTTAGCAAGAAATTGTATCTTCACTTGAGGGTCAATGTCTAGTGTAGTTTCCTGTGTCAAATTAAAATTTTAGGGATTTATATGATAGTTCCATTGCCTAGAAAGCTAGAAAACTATGTTTGTATGAGCAAGCCTCATGTGATATTTGTCCACATAACTTGACTACACTTTGCTGATATTTTTCTTATAGCAACTTATTTTCAAGAAACTAAAACATAGATTTTAACTTTGATCTTAAATGATCATCTCTATAGGGTAAATAACTTCTCACGAGAGTTTTAATATCACATATTAAAAAAAAAACTTTACTTTTCTCACGCCATCTCAATTGTAGGCACACAGTACATTTATACCAATCCAGAGTATAACAATCACAGCACTACCTTAGAATGTTGACATCATGCCAATTGATTTTGACAAATGCAATAACTACCATCACAATTCATTCTTCATTGCATGTAGACGACCAAATCAAAAAAATAATTTGAGACCAATTCAACTGATTTTTAATGCATTCCACTAGTTAACAATTACATCATCAAAGTGTTCACATTCTTAACACTTTATTAATGAATAATAGCATCGTTTACTTTTTATACTATCGCTCTTTTGTTTTCAAACTTATGCATACAATTGGATTTTCAGCATCCAACACATGATTTTATTTACATAGAATTAGTGTGTCTCACACCTCAACATTCCATCTTTTATATTCATAACCAACATGAAACAATTAGAGAAATATTTAAGCTCAAAGATACAGAAAATCAGTGCTAAAATTTGGAGAATCCACACTAGTTTAAACAACGAAGCTTGGTGAGATGAATACGTGGAGAAGACAAGATTTGTGCCACTAAAGAATCAACTGAAATATAAATGCATTCACACGTCTGAAGATTCTGATATGTATTAATTGTGACCATATCATGTAATCTATTTGAATCAGCAATACTAGGACCAAATCATGTGATTTTAATGCGCATTACAAGACTTATAAGATATGCAATTTTCCTTTGCTACAAGTAGATGTGCACAACTCTAATCCAAAAAATGACAAATAAAGAACATATGTACATTTTATAACACATTCTATCTGAATAATAATAGATGTAATTGTAGAGAAACTTGAGTCAATTGTTGTTTCTTCACTTTAGTGTGCCCTTTCCCTTCTTTTTCTTTCTTCCCCCTCTCATTTTTTTAATCTCTTTTTTTTATTTTTTCATATATTCAATAAAAAAATTATATGTTTATTTTCTTTATTTACAAAATTTAAAACGCTAACCTAACTTTCTCCTTGTTGTGGATGCTCAATTTATCCAAGGACTACCATAGGTCTCTAAGTGCATTGACATTACATATTATTGAGTGCCTTTAGACCATTTTAATTCATTGAATCAATTTTTAATAAGACCATGACATTGAGGCTTTAGGCATTAAGCTTAAATATGTTACTAATTGTACCATGTTGGTTTTGAATATAAAAAATGGAATTTTGAGGTGTGAGACACACTAAGCTAGTGTGAATGAAATCATGTGTTGACTTCCCAGAATATAGTTGTTGTTATGAAACCAGCTCAAGAAAAAGATAGAAAAGATAGATCAACGCCTTAGAATTCAGCCTCTTCGAGGGGGAAACCTCCTTTACATTACATAAATGAACAATTCTTGGATGATTCAAATGACAAAACCTCCTTTCTTTATATAGGAGTGTAAGGAGTCACAATATAACCCAGCCAACCTAACAATAATAATGTAAAGCCATAAAAATAACAATAGAGGGATTCTATGGGGCACAACAATAACAATATGCGGATAATATGGGCACAACACTATTAATATGGGGTACAACTACAATAGTAATGGGGTAATCACTAGTATTATAGGGACCCAACATGCCCCTCTCCTTCAAAAAAGTGTTGTCCTCAACGCTTGAAAAGTTCTGGATGCTTCTATATAAAATTCTCATCCTCCCATGTGGAATCTTCAGCGGATAAGTTCTTCCACTTGATAAGATACTCCGAAATTGATCGATTTCGTAGCTGTCGAGTTCTTGTTTCTGTGACTGCTTCCGGTTCCAATATAATTTTTCCTTCCTCGTCAAGTTCTGGCAATATTGTTTGAACTGGGAGCTTGTCGCCTATAACCTTCTTTAAACATGAAACATGGAAAACTGGGTGCAATCGAGAAGCTGCAGGAAGCTCCAATTTGTATGCCATAGTACCAATCTTTTGCAACACCTTGTACGGACCATAATACTTTGGTGATAATTTATTATCCTTCTTAGCTTGCTTGAGGGACATTTGCTTATATGGTTGTAGCCGTAGGAATACCCAATCACCTACATCAAAACTTCTTTCACTGCGATGTTGATCTGCCTGTTGTTTCATTCTATTTTGTGCCAACACGAGGTTATCCTTTAAGAGTTGGAGGACTTGTTGTTGATGTTCGATGTGATGTTCCACTGCCTGAACCTTAGAATTTTCTCTTAAATATGATGTGATGGATGGTGGTTGATACCCATAAAGTGCCATAAATGGGGTCATTTTTGTTGCTGTATGGAAGGAAGTGTTATACCACCATTCAGCCAGAGGCAACCATTTGACCCATTGTGTCTGTTTATCAGATACAAAGCAACGAAGATATCCTTCCAAACATTTGTTTACTATCTCAGTTTGCCCATCAGATTGAGGATGATAAGATGAGCTATGAGCTAACTGAGTACCAAGACAAGAAAATAATTTTGTCCAAAAATTTCCAGTGAAAATGGGATCTCTGTCACTTACAATAATCTTTGGGTTTCCATGTAGCTTTTGAATTGTTTCCATAAATGCAGTAGAAACTGTACTGGCTTTAAATGGATGTGATAATGCACAAAAGTGTGCATACTTGGTAAGTCTGTCAACTACCACCATGATGACACTCTTTCCCTCAGACTTGGGTAAACCTGTGATAAAATCCATTGAAACCTCCTCCCAACGTTGGCTTGGAATGGATAAAGGTTGTAATAGACCCGGTGTCTTAATTGTTTCAACTTTATTTTGTTGGCAAACCAAACATTCCGCCACAAACTTTTGAATATCTGATTTAAGGCCATCCCAAAAAAATTCCTTCTTAACCCTGTGGTAAGTTTTTAAAAATCCTGAGTGCCCTCCTAAGGGAGAAGTGTGCAATTCCATAAGAATCTTTTGTTTTAGCTGGGAATTCTTACAGAGGTATAAGCGATCTTTGTACCATAACGAATCATTTTGCCAGCTAAATGTATCAGACATACTGGAATCTTGTTGTAACTTTCGAATAAGTGCCCACACTTCTTCGTCATTCTTCCATTCCTCCCTTGCTTCGTTTATCCAATGCTTCCACATCCTCATCCTTTCTTGAGAGTGCATCTGCCACCACATTTTGCTTCCCTTTTTTGTAGATGATTTCAAAGTCATAACCCAACATCTTTGTGACCCACTTTTGTTGCTCTTCAGAGGATAATCTTTGTTCTAAAAAGTATTTAAGGCTATCATGATCTGTTTTTACCTTGAAGTGTCTTCCCATTAGGTAGGGTCGCCATTTCTTAAGTGCATGGAGTATTGCCAACATTTCCTTCTCATAAATAGCTTTGAGTAAAAACTTTCCCTTGATTGGACGACTTTCAAAAGCAATGGGTCTTTCATCTTGCATTAAAACAACACCAATTCCATTTCCTGAAGCATCACATTCCACAATAAAGGTTTTTGTGAAGTCTGGTGTAGCTAAGACCGGTGCTTGGCACATTGCCTCTTTAAGATGTTCGAAGGCCTTTGTTGCTTCTGGAGTCCATGAAAACACATCTTTCTTCAATAATGTTGTTAGAGGTGCTGCTATTCTCCCATAATTCTTAACAAACTTGCGATAATACCCTGTCAACCCAAGAAATCCTCGCAGATGCTTTATGGATGTGGGAATTTTCCATTCCTTAATGGCTTTAATTTTGCTAGGGTCTACCTTAACTCCTTCATGAGATACAATATGACCCAGATATTCCACCTCTTGTACTCCAAAGAAACATTTGGATCTTTTTGCATATAATTGTTTCTCCTCCAATAGTTGTAGCACCTTGTCAACATGTTCAACATGATCCTTCCAAGACTTGTTGTAGATTAGTATATCATCAAAAAATACTAACACAAATTTTCTAAGGAATGGTTTGAAAATTGAATTCATCAAACCTTGAAATGTTGAAGGTGCATTGGTAAGGCCAAAAGGCATGACCAAAAATTCATAATGACCCTCATGAGTTCTAAATGTTGTTTTCGGAATGTCTTCAATCTTCATTCTGATTTGATGATATCCTGAACGAAGATCCAACTTGGTGAAGTAAATTGATCCATGCAATTCATCCAGTAATTCATCAATGACAGGAATGGGAAACTTATCTTTAATAGTGAGCTTGTTGAGCTCCCTATAATCTGGACACATGCGCCATGATCCATCCTTCTTGTGCACCAATACTACTGGAGCAGAGAAAGAACTTTGACTTGGTTGAATTATACCAGCCTCTAGCATTTCTGCAACCATACGTTCAATTTCACTCTTTTGGGCATAGGGATATCTGTACGGCCTGATGTTTGGAGGAACACTTCCTGGAATCAGATGAATAGCATGATCATGATCACGAATAGGTGGGAGACCTTTGGGAGTCTCAAATACCTTGGAATGATTGTCCAAGACTTTTTGGAGATCTGGAGAAATAGATGATTCCAATGTGGAAACATCTAGCGAACATAATTGTGCAATTACACCTCTTTTCTCCTTTTTTAGAAGCTTTGTCATACCGTTAGAGCTGATTATCTTTCCCCATTTCCCTGCAATACCCCTTAATTCAACTTCCTTTCCTTCCACAGAAAATTTCATGAAAAGTTCTTGAAAATTAAAAGCTATTGTACCCAAGGATTGTAGCCATTGGACTCCTAGTACAACATCACACCTCCCATTGGAATGGAAAGCATTGGGCTAGTCAATACATATTCTCCCATGGATAGCTTGATATTATGGCACTTTCCAGAGCAATTTATTGTTCCTCCATTTGCAACCATCACTTGACACTCTGGTGCTGGATATAAGAAGCAATTCAATTCTTTTGCTACCTTACAATGAATAAAATTGTGGGTACTTCCTGAATCAATCAACACTATTACCTTTTTCTTCTTGATTTGTCCTTCTATCTTGATGGTTTGAGGAGTGGTAATTCCTGCCAATGCATTACAAGATATGGTCGGATTCATTTCTTCTTTATCTAGGCTTTGTTCCTGGAGTATATCTTCTTCTTTTGACCTTTCTTGCTCCTTTTCTTCTTCCTCTTCACAATCTATGTAGAATAATTTCTTCTCAGCACACTTATGACCTTTAGTGTATTTTCTATCACAACTGTAACAAAGCCCTTTTGCTCTTTTTTCTTCCAATTTTTGTGGTGTCAACCTTATAGGTTGTGGAAGACTAGC
This sequence comes from Pinus tabuliformis, assembly GCA_031772625.1. Classification (NCBI taxonomy): domain Eukaryota; kingdom Viridiplantae; phylum Streptophyta; class Pinopsida; order Pinales; family Pinaceae; genus Pinus; species Pinus tabuliformis. The sequence goes on from CM062820.1 coordinate 502,492,022, forward strand.
GGCAACAACACTTCCGTCTTTATAGTTGTGAGTGGTATGCTTCCTGGTTGCCATAATTTTGCTTTCCATTTTTCTTGCTAACCCGAATGCCTTCTCTAATGAATCAGGTTCCCAAAGGCGAACATCATGTTGGATATTATCCTTTAAAGACCCTATGAACACATCAATCCTATGCTCTTCTGGAATATCTTTTACCCTTATGTTCAATTTTTGGAACTCCTCAATGTGCTCCATTATTGAACCCTTTTGTTTGAGACTTATCAATTGGCTAAAAAAAGTGTTGCTTTTTGTATCCTCATAATGTGCTATCAATTCTTTCGTAAAAATTGCCCAAGTGATAAATTGTTTACGAGAGAAAAGCCATTGATACCATACAAACTGATTTGGTTCCAAATATAAAGTTGCAATACGTACCTTTTGTGTGTTTTGCACATTATTGAGATCGAAAAATTGCTCCATCTGTAATATCCATGTTGCGGGATCCTTGCCATCAAACTTCCTCATATCGATTTTTGGAATATGGTGGGTCTTTGATCCAACATTAGAGTCTATGGAATCATGATTAACATTTCTTTTGTTCTCATCATGAGTTTCCTTTACTACCCTTTCACCATTAGTGACCCTTTCTTGTAGCAACTTATTCATATTTATCTTCAATTCTTCCATGTCTATCTTCAAATCTATCTTCAAATCATCCATCTTAGCTTCAATGTCATTCATATTAGCTTCTACACCTTTCTTTAAACAATACATCTTAGCTTCTACGCCTTTCTTTAAACCATCCATCTTAGATTCTGTTCCTTTTTGTGCAAGGGACAGTTGTTGCACTTGGTCTTGTAATTTTGATATATCATGTTGCATTTCTTCCTCTTCTTCATGAGTCATGCTAGAGCCTTCAGGTTCCTTACTAGGTGTTTGAATTTTCTTTCCTCGGGGAATCAGTTACTGATAATAATGCTCTACTATGCCCTTTGAATTCCTTCAAAATAAATTTTCAAACCAAGCTTAAGCAAAAATTTAAGAAAATCTACACATCTTTTTCACTTTGTAGGAGCTCGATATTGCCTCTGATGTATCTCTGTACTTTCCAATCATCTAGATCTGAATTTGTGACCTGAGGTAGCCCTCTGTGTCCTCTTTCCAATGCCACAAGTCTGACCCAAATTGGATTCTCCAAGGAAGAGTTATATGAAATCTCCCACAATGACTTGATTATAGGCTAGTTCAGTAGAGCGAACTTGTACGACGTGCCATGAGTCACTATTTCGACCTTTGGATCTAAAAAATGCATACAAGAAGCTACAGTCCATCCTATTTCTGTATCTTCTTACTAAATTTCAATCGGATCCCCAGAGAGAAAGTTATGACGCTTTTCCCCAGGTCACCTGTTTGGAATGTAATTCAGGAGTCTGCAAAAAGACCAACTTCCTCAAATCATATCTCCGCAAATATAGTGCGAACAACTCTGTAATTCAGTCCCAAGGTTCGGCGCGATTTCTTCTCAAATGGGTTCTTTTTGTAACTTCTGAAACGTTGCAGAAAAAAGTTATAGTGAAAATGCCACGATGACCTGTTTGGAGCGGCAAAACCCTAGAATCCAAAGCTCTAATACCAAATGTTATGAAACCAGCTGAAGAGAAAGATAGAAAAGATAGATCAACGCCTTAGAATTCAGCCTCTTCGAGGGGTCAACCTCATCTACATTACATAAATGAACAATTCTTGGATGATTCAAATGACAAAACCTCCTTTCTATATATAGGAGTGTAAGGAGTCACAATATAACCCAGCCGACCTAACAATAATAATATAAAGCCACAAAAATAACAATAGAGGGATTCTATGGGGCACAATAATAACAATATGGGGATAATAGGGGCACAAAAATATTAATATGGGGTACAACTACAATAGCAATGGGGTAATCACTAGTATTATAGGGACCCAACAATTGTGCAAAGAAATTTGAAAACAAAAGAGAGATAGTGTAAAAACAGATGGTGTAATTATTCATTAATAAGGTATCGACTGTGTGAATGCTTTGGTAGTGCAATTGTCAGCTGGTGGAATCCATTGAACATCAGTTGAATTGCTCTCAGATTAGTATTTTGGACCAGTCATCTCCATGCAATGAGGGATGCATTATGCTGGTAATTAATGCATTGGTCCAAATTAGTTGGTGCGATGGAAACATTTTAAAGTAGTGGTGTGATTGTTAAAATTTGGATGGATCTAAATGTATTGTGTGCATGTAATATAGATGGGGTGACAAAAGTAAAGAGTATTTTTTTAAATATATGTGGTATTAAATCTCTTGTGAGAAGTTATTTACCCTACAAAGATTCTCATTTAAGACCAAGGATAAAATCGCTTTTTGGGTTTCATAGAGATATTATAACTGTAGGTGACATATCAAAGGAAGTGTAGTCAAACGATGTCGAAAAATCTCATATGAGGCTTGTTTCTACAAATGAAGTTTTTCAACATTCTACACAACGGGAATTTCATATAAATCCCCAGGTCTTTAATTTGACACTGCGAACTTCACAAGAAATTAAATCTCATGTGAAGAAACAATCTCTTCCTAAGGTTCATATATATCTAAAGGATAGGAATCTTCACCATAAATATGCATGTTATTTTGTACTCACCACAAATCAAGGAACTAAGCATGATATTTTAGAGGCTACAAGTTATTTTCCTGAATTGTTTTGAGACATTTCGAGATACCCAGTTAGATTGGTCCTCTTTAAAATTGCATTGATGATTCTAGAGCAAAAATCATAATATTATCTGCAACACTATGAACTTCATTCACAAACACTACTAGACCTTGTTTGTGTCCCGATGTTGTTCTGAATAATTTTCTAACTCCAATTTTTCACCATATTTAGGACCATTCATGTATGGACTCCTATTAAATAAATAATCAGTGGACTTCCCCTGAGATCGGCATATTCTCTCCCTTTTAAAGTCTTTCAGTACCATCCTATGAGTTTTTTTTACATTTCTTTAACTTATGTGGTGGCCGAACTTCAAGCAAAGTCGTTTGTGATCAAAGTACCAAAATTGTAGAAAGTATAGAGGGTCTTTGACTTTTCTTTGCTAGCTGCATCTCACAAATTTTTCTTGATATTCTAAAACACTCGCATGCTCAAACAAATAGTATAATTTTATTTTATTTTTTTAGATCATGGGTTTTGCATCGATCTTGATTCATTATTATAGAAAGAAAGAAAAATATTGTAACCACTAAAACAATAGATCAAATGCTTTTGTAAATAGTCTTTTATTAGAAAAATAGAACTAAAGATGGTGTGCCATGGCACATCTGAAATAACTAGGAACATATTCTCGAGAACCTCTACGAGATTTGCAACCTAATTGCAATGACTACTGATATAACCGGGTATCTCAATGTGTCTCAAGAAAACTGAGCCAGGTAATGGATAACCTCTAAAATATCCTGCTTAGCTCCTTCAGCTTTGTTGAGTTTAAAATCACATGGATGTTTATGGTGAATATTCCCATTGTTCAAGTATCAATGAATGTTAGCACGAAATTCTATCTTCACTTGAGGGTCAATATCCTATGTACTTTGCAGTGCCAAATTAAAATTTTATGGACTTATATGACAGTTCCATTGCCTAGAAAGCTGGAAACCTATGTTTGTATGAGAAAGCCTGACATGATATTTGTCCACATAACTTGACTGCACTTCCTCTAATATTTTGCTTATAGTAACTTATTTTTAAGAAATTGAAACATAGATTTTATCTTCGGTCCTAAATGATCATCTGTATAGGGTAAATAACATCTCACAAGAGTTTTATATCACATATTAAAAAAAAAAAACTTTACTTCTATCATGCCATCTCAATAGTAGGCACACACTAAATTTATACCAATCCAGAGTATAACAATCACACCACTACTTTAGAATTTTGACATCACGCCAATTGATTTTTCCAAATGCATTAACTACCATCACAATTCATTCTTCATTCCATGTAGATGGCCAAATGAAAAAAATAATTTGTGACCAATTCAACTGATTTTTAATGCATTGCACTATTTAACAATTACATAATCAAAGCGTTCACATTCATAACACTTTATTAATGAATAATGGCATTGTTTACTTTTTACACTATCGCCCTTTTGTTTTCAAAGTTATGCATACAATTGGATTTTGGGCATCCAACATGATTTTATTTACACAGGTTTAGTGTGTCTCACACCTCAAAATTCCATTTTTTATATTCATAACAAACATGGAACAATTAGAGAAATATTTAAGCTCAACGATATAGAAAATCAATGCTAAAATTTGGAGAATCCACACTAGTTTAAACAAGGAAGCATGGTGAGATGAATACGTTTAGGAGACAAGAGTTGTGCCACTAAAGCATCAACTGAAATATAAATGCATTCACACGTTTGAAGATTCTAATATGTATTAATTTTGACCACATCATGTAATCTATTTGAATCAGCAATACTAGGACCAAATCATGTGATTTTAATGTGCAAGACTTAGAAGATATGCAATTTTCCTTTCCTACAAGTAGACGTGCGCAAAACTAATCGAGAAAACCACAAATAAAGAACATATGTACCTTTTATAACACATTCTATCTTAATAATAATATATGTAATTGTAGAGCACCTTGAGTCAATTGTTGTTTCTTCACTTTAGTGTGCCCTTTCCCTTCTTTTTCTTTCTTTCCACCTTTCATTTTTTTCACCTCTTTTTTTAGTTTTATAGATTCAATAAAGAAATGATATGTTTATTTTCTTCATTTACAGAATTTAAAACGCTAAGCTAACTTTCTCCTTGTTGTAGATGCTCAATTTATCCAAGGACTACCATAGGTCTCCAAGTGCAATGACATTACATATTATTGAGCGCCTTTAGACCATTTTAATTCATTGAATCAATTCTGAATAAGCCCATGCCATTGAGGCTTTAGGCATTAGGTTAAATATGTTACTAATTGTACCATGTTGGGTTTGAATATAACAAATGGAACGTTGAGGTGTGAGACACACTAAGCTTGGGTGAATGAAATCATGTTTTGACTTCCCAGAATATATTTGTGCAAATAAATTTGAAAACAAAAGAGAGATAGTGTCAAATTAGATGGTGCAATTATTCATTAATAAGGTATTGGGTGTGTGAAAAATTTGGTAGTGCAATTATCAGCTCGTGGAATGCATTGAACATTAGTTGAATTGGTCTCAAATTAGTATTTTGGTCTAGTCATCACCATGCAATGAGGAATGCATTATGCTGGTAGTTAATGCATTGGTCCAAATCAATTAGTGTGATGGAAAAATTTTAAATTAGTGGCATGATTGTTAAAATTTTGATGGATCTAAATGTAATGTGTGCATGTAATAGAGATGAGGTGAGAAAAGTAAAGAGTATTTTTTTAAATATATGTGGTATTAAAACTCTTGTGAGAAGTTATTTACCCTACAGAGATGCTCATTTAAGACCAAGGATAAAATCTCTTTTTGGGTTTCACAGAAATATTATTACTGTAGGTGAAATATCAGAGGAAGTTTAGTCAAATGATTTCGACAAATCTCATATGAGGCTTGTTTCTACAAATGAAGTTTTTCAACTTTCTACGCGATGGGACTTTCATATAAATCCATAGGTCTTTAATTTGACACTATAAACTTCACAAGAGGCCAGAAGTTACTTGCCTGAATTGTTTTGAGACATTTTGAGATACCCAGTTAGATTGGTCCTCTTTAAAATTACATTGATGATTCTAGAGCGAAAATCATAATCTTATTCGTAACACTATGAACTTCATTCATAACCACTATTAGACCTTTTGTTGTGTCCCCACGTTGTTCTAAAGAATTTTCTAACTCCAATTTTTCACCATATTTAGGACCATTCATGTATAGACTCCTATTAAATAAATTTCTAGTGGACTTCCCCTAAGATTGACATATTCTATCCCTTTTAATCCTTCTAGTACCATCCTAGGAGTTTTTTTTACATTGCTTTACCTTATGTGTTGGCCTAACTTCAACCAAAGATGTTTGCGATCAAAGTACCAAAATTGTAGAAGGTATAGAGGGTCTTGGACTTTCTTTGTTAGCTGCATCTCACAAGTTTTTCTTGATAGTCGAAAACACTCGCATGCTCAAACAAATAGTATCGATTTTATTTTATTTTTTTGGATCATGGGTTTTGCATCGATCTTGATTCACTATTATAGAAACAAAGAAAAATATTGTAACCACTAATACAATAGGTCAAATGCTTTTGTAAATAGTCTTTTACAAGAAAAATATAACTCAAGATGGTGTGCCATGGCACATCTCAAATAAATAGGGACATATTCTCGAGAACCTCTACAAGATTTGCAACCTAATTGCAATGACTACTGATATAACTGGGTATCTCAATGTGTCTCAAGAAAATTAAGCTAGGTAATGGCTAACCTCTAAAATATGATGCTTAGTTCCTTCAGTTGTGTTGAGTATAAAATCACGTGGATATTTATGGTGAATATTCCCATCCTTCAGGTATCAATGAACCTTAGCAAGAAATTGTATCTTCAATTGAGTGTGAATGTCCTGTGTAGTTTGCAGTGTCAAATTAACATTTTATGGATTTATATGACAATTCCATTGCCTAGAAACCTGGAAAACTATGTTTGTATGAGCAAGCCTCATATGATATTTGTCCACATAACTTGACTCCATTTCCTATGATATTTTGTTTATAGTAACTTATTTTTAAGAAACTGGAACATAGATTTTATCTTTGGTCTTAAATGATCATCTCTATAGGGTAAATAACATCTCACAAGAGTTTTAATATCACATATTAAAAAAAAAACTTTACTTCTGTCACACCATCTCAATTGTAGGCACACAATACATTTAGACCGATCCAGAGTAGAACAATCACACCACTACTTTAGAATGTTAACATCACACCAATTGATTTCACCAAGTTCATTAACTACCATCACAATTCATTCTTCATTTCATGTAGATGACCAAATCAAAAAAATAATTTGAGGGCAATTCAACTTATTTTTAATGCATTCCACTAGTTAACAATTACATAATCAAAGCGTTCATATTCTTAACACTTTATTAATGAATAATGGCATCGTTTAATTTTTATACCATTTCTCTTTTATTTTCAAACTTATCCATACAATTGGATTTTGGGCATCCAACACACGATTTTATTTATACACGTTTAGTGTGTTTCACACCTCAAAATTCCATTTTTTATATTCATAACCAACATGGAACAATTAGAGAAATATTTAAGCTCAACGATATAGAAAATCAATGCTAAAATTTGGAGAATCCACACTAGTTTAAACAAGGAAGCTTGGTGAGATTAATACAAGGAGAAGACAAGATTTTTGCCACTAAAGCATCAACTGAAATATAAATGCATTCACACGTCTGAAGACTCTAATATGTATTAATTGTGACCACATCATGTAATCTATTTGAATCAACAGTACTAGGACCAAATCACACGATTTTAATGTGAATTATAAGACTTAGAAGATATGCAATTTTCCTCTCCTACAATTAGATGTGTGCAACTCTAATCGAGAAACTAGCAAATAAAGAACATATGTACCTTTTATAACACATTCTATCTAAATAATAATAGATGTAACTATAGAGCACCTTGAGTCAATTGTTGTTTCTTCACTTTAGTGTGCCCTTTCCCTTCTTTTTCTTTCTTTCCCCCTCTCATTTTTATCATCTCTTTTTTTATTTTTATATATTCAATAAAAAAATGATATGTTTATTTTCTTCATTTACAAAATTTAAAACGCTAACCTAACTTTCTCCTTGTTATAGATGCTCAATTTATCCAAGGACTACCATAGGTCTCCAAGTTCATTAACATTGCATATTATTGAGTTCCTTTAGACCATTTTAATTCATTGAATCAATTCTGAATAAGACAATGTCATTGAGGCTTTAGGCATTCAGCTTAAATATGTTACTAATTGTACCATGCTAGTTTTGAATATAAAAAGTGAAACGTTGAGCTGTGAGAGACACTAGACTGGTGCGAATGAAATCATGTGTTGACTTCCTAGAATATAGTTGTGCAAATAAATTTTAAAACAAAAGAGAGAGTGTAAAATCAAATGGTGCAATTATTCATTAATAAGGTATTGGGTGTGTGAACACTTTGGTAGTGAAATTGTCAACTAGTAGAATGCATTGAACATCAGTTGAATTGTTCTCAGATTAGTATTTTGGACTAGTCATCTCCATGCATTTAGGAATGCATTGGTCCAAATTAGTTGGTGTGATGGAAACATTTTACGGTAGTGGCATGATTTTTAAAATTTGGTTGGATCTAAATGTATTGTGTGCATGTAATAGAGATGGTGTCAAAAAAGTAAAGAGTATTTTTTTAAATATATGTGGTATTAAAACTCTTCTGAGAAGTTATTTACCACACAAAGATGCTCATTTAATACCAAGGATAAAATCACTTTTTGGGTTTCATAGAAATATTATTATTGTAGGTGAAATATCAGAGGAAGTCTAGTCAAATGATGTCAACAAATCTCGTATGAGGCTTGTTTCTACAAATGAAGTCTTTCAACTTTCTACGCAATGTGAATTTCATATAAATCCACAGCTCTTTAATTTGACACAGCGAACTTCACAAGAAATTAAATCTCATGTGAAGAAACAATCTCTTCCTAAGGTTCATATATATCTAAAGGGTAGGAGTCTTCACCATAAATATGCATGTTATTTTGTACTCACCACAAATCAAGGAACCGAGCATGATATTTTATAGGCCAAAAGTTATTTGCCTGAATTGTTCTGATACATTTCGAGATACCCAGTTAGATTGGTCCGCTTTAAAATTACATTGACGATTCTAGAGCGAAAATCATAATATTATCTGCAACACTATGAACTTCATTCATAACCACTATTCGACCTTGTGTTGTGTCCCCATGTTGTTCTGAAGAATTTTTTAACTCCAAATTTTCACCATATTTAGGACCATTCATGTATGGACTCCTATTAAATAAATTTTCGGCGGACCTCCCTTGAGATTGGCATATTCCCTCCCTTTTAAAGTCTTCCATTACCATCCTAGTAGTTTTTTAACATTACTTTACCTTATGTGTTGGCTTAACTTCAGGCAAAGTTGTTGTAGAATGTATAGAGGGTCTTTCACTTTTTTTTGTTAGTTGCATCTCACAATTTTTTCTTGATAGTCTAAAACAGTCACACGGTCAAACAAATAGTATCGATTTTATCTTTTTTTTTTGGATCATGGGTTTTGGATTGATATTGATTCACTATGATAGAAAGAAAGAAAAAGATTGTAACCACTAACACAATAGATCAAATGCTTTTTTAAATAGCCTTTTATTAGAAAAATAGAACTCAAGATGGTGTGCCATGGCACATCTCAAATAACTAGGAACATATTCTCGGAAACCTCTATGAGATTTACAATCTAATTGCAATGACTACTAATATAACTCGGTATCTCAATGTGTCTCAAGAAAATTGAGCCAGGTAATGGCTAACCTCTAAAATATCATGCTTAGTTCCTTCAGCTGTATTGAGTATAAAATCACATGGATATTTATGGTGAATATTCCATCGTTCAGGTATCAATGAACCTTAGCAAGAATTTGTATCTTCACTTGAGGGTCAATTTCCTGTGTAGTTTGCAGTGTCAATTTAAAATTTTAGGGATTTGTATGATAGTTCCATTACCTAGAAAGCTAGAAAACTATGTTTGTATGAGCAAGCCTCATATGATATTTGTCCACATAACTTGACAACATTTCCTCTAATATTTTGCTTATAGTAACTTATTTTTAAGAAACTGAAACATAGATTTTAACTTTGGTCTTAAATGATCATCTCTATAGGGTAAATAACTTCTCACAAGAGTTTTAATATCACATATTAAAAAAAAAACTTTACTTCTCTCACGCCATCTTAGTTGTAGGCACACAATACATTTATACCAATCCAGAGTATAACAATCACACCACTACTTTAGAATGTCGACATCATGCCAATTGATTTTGACAAATGCATTAACTACCATAACAATTCATTCTTCATTGCATGTAGATGACCAAATCAAAAAAATAATTTGAGACCAATTCAACTGATTTTTAATGCATTCCACTAGTTAACAGTTACATCATCAAAGTTTTCACATTCTTAACACTTTATTAATGAATAATGGCATCGTTTACTTTTTATACTATAGCTCTTTTGTTTTCAAACTTATGCATACAATTGGATTTTCAGCATCCAACACACGATTTTATTTGCATAGGTTTAGTGTGTCTAACACCTCAACATTCCATCTTTTATATTCATAACCAACATGGAACAATTAGAGAAATATTTAAGCTCAACGATATAGAAAATCAGTGCTAAAATTTGGAGAATCCACACTAGTTTAAACAAGGAAGCTTGGTGAGATGAATACATGGAGAAGACAAGATTTGTGCCACTAAAGAATCAATTGAAATATAAATGCATACACACGTCTGAAGATTCTAATATGTATTAATTGTGACCATATCATGTAATCTATTTGAATCCACAATACTAGGACCAAATCATGTGATTTTAATGTGCATTACAAGACTTACAAGATATGTAATTTTCCTTTGCTACAAGTAGATGTGCGCAACTCTAATCCAGAAAATGAAAAATAAAGAACATATGTACCTTTTATAATACATTCGATCTGAATAATAATAGATGTAATTGTAGAGAAACTTGAGTCAATTGTTGTTTCTTCACATTAGTGTGCCCTTTCCCTTCTTTTTCTTTCTTTCCCCCTCTCATTTTTTTAATATTTTTTTATTTTTATATATTCAATAAAAAAAATGATATGTTTATTTTCTTTATTTACAAAATTTAAAATGCTAACCTAACTTTCTCCTTGTTGTAGATGTTCAATTTATCCAAGGACTACCATAGGTCTCTAAGTGCATTGACATTACATATTATTGAGTGCCTTTAGACCATTTTAATTCATTGAATCAATTTTGAATAAGACCATGTCATTGAGGCTTTAGGCATTAAGCTTAAATATGTTACTAATTGTACCATGCTGGTTTTGAATATAAAAAATGGAACGTTGAGGTGTGAGACACACTAATCTAGTGTGAATGAAATCATGTGTTGACTTCCCAAAATATAGTTGTGCAAATAAATTTGAAAACAAAAGAGAGATAGTGTAAAATTAGATGGTGCAATTATTCATTAATAAGGTATCGGGTGTGTGAATGCTTTGGTAGTGCAATTGTCAGCTGGTGGAATGCCTTGAACATTAGTTGAATTGCTCTCAGATTAGTATTTTGGTCTAGTCATCTCCATGCAATGAGGAATGCATTATGCTAGTAGTTAATTCATTGGTCCAAATCCGTTGGTGCGATGGAAACATTTTAAAGTAGTGGTGTGATTCTTAAAATTTGGATGGATCTAAATGTATTGTGTCCATGTAATATAGATGGGGTGACAAAAGTAAAGAGTATTTTTTTAAATATATGTGGTATTAAAACTCTCGTGAGAAGTTATTTACCCTACAGAGATGCTCATTTAAGACCAAGGATAAAATCACTTTTTGGGTTTCATAGAGATATTAATACTGTAGGTGAAATATCAGAGGAAGTGTAGTCAAACGATGTCGACAAATCTCATATGAGGCTTGTTTCTACAGATGAAATTTTCAACTTTCTACGCAATGGGAATTTCATATAAATCCACAGGTCTTTAATTTGACACTGCAAACTTCACAAGAAATTAAATCTCATGTGAAGAAACAATCTCTTCCGAAGGTTCATATGTATCTAAAGGATAGGAATCTTCACCATAAATATGCATGTTATTTTGTACTCACCACAAATCAAGGAACTAAGCATGATATTTTAGAGGCTACAAGTTATTTTCCTGAATTGTTTTGAGACATTTCAAGATACCCAGTTATATTGGTCCTCTTTAAAATTGCATTGATGATTCTAGAGCGAAAATCATAATATTATCTGCAACACTATGAACTTCATTAATAACCATTATTAGACCTTGTGTTGTGTCCCCATGTTGTTCTGAATAATTTTCTAACTCCAATATTTCACCATATTTAGGACCATTCATGTATGGACTCCTATTAAATAAATCTTCAGTGGTCTTCCCCTGTGATTGGCATATTCTCTTCCTTTTAAAGTCTTCCTGTACCATCCTATGAGTTTTTTTACATTGCTTTAACTTATGTTCTGGCCGAACTTCAAGCAAAATCGTTTGTGATCAAAGTACCAAAATTGTAGAAAGTATAGAGGGTCTTTGACTTTTCTTTGTTAGCTGCATCTCACCAATTTTTCTTGATAGTCTAAAACACTCACATGCTCAAACAAATAGTATAATTTTATTTTATTTTTTTTAGATCATGGGTTTTCCATTGATCTTGATTCACTATTATAGAAAGAAAGAAAAAGATTGTAACCACTAATACAACAGATAAAATGCTTTTGTAAATAGTCTTTTATTAGAAAAATAGAACTCAAGATGGTGTGCCATGGCACATTTGAAATAACTAGGAACATATTCTCGAGAACCTCTACGAGATTTGCAATCTAATTGCAATGACTACTGATATAACTCGGTATCTCAATGTGTCTCAAGAAAATTGAGCCAGGTAATGGATATTTATGGTGAATATTCCCATTGTTCAAGTATCAATGAACCTTAGCAAGAAATTGTATCTTCACTTGAGGGTCAATGTAATGTGTACTTTGCAGTGCCAAATCAAAATTTTATGGACTTATATGACAGTTTCGTTGCCTAGAAAGCTGGAAAACTATGTTTGTATGAGCAAGTCCCACATGATATTTGTCCACATAACTTGACTGCACTTCCTCTAATATTTTGCTTATAGTAACTTATTTTTAAGAAACTGAAACATAGATTTTATCTTTGGTCCTAAATGATCATCTCTATAGGATAAATAACTTCTCACAAGAGTTTTAATATCACATATTAAAAGAAAAAAACTTTACTTCTATCATGCCATCTCAATAATAGGCATACACTACATTTATACCAATCTAGAGTATAACAATCACACCACTACTTTAGAATGTTGACATCACGCCAATTTATTTTTCCAAATGCATTAACTGCCATCACAATTCATTCTTCATTCCATGTAGATGACCAAATCAAAAAAATAATTTGAGACCAATTCAATTGATTTTTAATGCATTCCACTAGTTAACAATTACATAATCAAAGCGTTCACATTCATAACACTTTATCAATGAATAATGGCATCATTTACTTTTTACACTTTCACCCTTTTGTGTTCAAAGTTATGCATACAATTGGATTTTGGGCATCCAACGCATGATTTTATGTACACAGGTTTAGTGTGTCTCACAGCTTAGCATTCCATTTTTTATATTCGTAACCAACATGGAACAATTAGAGAAATATTTAAGCTCAACGATATAGAAAATCAATGCTAAAATTTGGACAATCCACACTAGTTTAAACAAGGAAGCATGGTAAGATGAATACGTCTAGGAGACAAGAGTTGTGCCACTAAATCATCAACTGAAATATAAATGCATTCACACGTGTGAAGATTCTAATATGTATTAATTGTGACCACATCATGTAATCTATTTGAATAAGCAATACTAGGACCAAATCATGTGATTTTAATGTGCAAGACTTAGAAGATATGCAATTTTCCTTCCCTACAAGTAGACGTGCACAACTCTAATCGAGAAAACAACAAATAAAGAACATGTGTACCTTTTATAACACATTATATCTTAATAATAATAGATGTAATTGTAGAGCACCTTGAGTCAATTGTTGTTTCTTCACTTTAGTGTGCCCTTTCACTTCTTTTTCCTTCTTTCCACCTTTCATTTTGTTGACCTCTTTTTTTAGTTTTATAGATTCAATAAATAAATGATATGTTTATTTTCTTCATTTACAAAATTTAAAATGCTAAGCTAACTTTCTCCTTGTTGTAGATGCTCAATTTATCCAAGGACCACCATAGGTCTCCAAGTGCATTGACATTACATATTAATGAGTGCCTTTAGACCATTTTAATTCATTGAATCAATTCCGAATAAGGCCGTGCCATTGAGGCTTTAGGCATTAGGTTAAATATGTTACTAATTGTACCATGTTGGTTTTGAATATAAAAAATGGAACATTGAGGTGTGAGACACACTAAGCTGGGGTGAATGAAATCATGTTTTGACTTCCGAAAATATAGTTGTGCAAATAAATTTGAAAACAAAAGATAGATAGTGTAAAATCAGATGGTGCAATTATTCATTAATAAGGTATTGGGTGTGTGAAAACTTTGGTAGTGTAATTGTCAGCTCGTGGAATGCATTGAACATCAGTTGAATTGGTCTCAGATTAGTATTTTGGTCTAGTCATCACCATGCAATGAGGAATGCATTGTGCTGGTAGTTAATGCATTGGTCCAAATCAATTAGTGTGACGGAAACATTTTAAAGTAGTGGCGTGATTGTTAAAATTTTGATGGATCTAAATGTATTGTGTGCATGTAATAGAGATGAGGTGAGAAAAGTAAAGAGTATTTTTTTAAATATATGTGGTATTAAAACTCTTGTGAGAAGTTATTTACCCTACAGAGATTCTCATTTAAGACAAAGGATAAAATCCCTTTTTGGGTTTCATAGAAATATTATTACTGTAGGTGAAATATCAAAGGAAGTTTAGTCAAATGATTTCGACAAATCTCATATGAGGCTTGTTTCTACAAATGAAGTTTTTCAACTTTCTACGCAATGGGACTTTAATATAAATCCATAGGTCTTTAATTTGACACTATAAACTTCACAAGAGGCCAGAAGTTACTTGCCTGAATTGTTTTGAGACATTTCAAGATACCCAGTTAGATTGGTCCTCTTTAAAATTACATTGATGATTCTAGAGCAAAAATCATAATATTATCCGCAACACTATGAACTTCATTCATAACCACTATTATACCTTTTGTTGTGTCCCCATGTTGTTCTAAAGAATTTTATAACTCAAATTTTTCACCATATTTAGGACCATTCATGTATAGACTCCTAATAAATAAATGTTCAGTGGACTTCCCCTGAGATCGACATATTCTCTCCCTTTTAAAGCCTTCCAGTACCATCCTAGGAGTTTTTTTTACATTACTTTACCGTATGTGTTGGCCTAACTTCAAGGAAAGACGTTTGTGATCAAAGTAACAAAATTGTAGAAGGTATAGAAGGTTTTTGACTTTCTTTGTTAGCTGCATCTCACAAGTTTTTCTTGATAGTCGAAAACACTCACATGCTCAAACAAATAGTATCAATTTTATTTATTTTTTTGGATCATGGGTTTTGCATCGATCTTGATTCACTATTATAGAAAGAAAGAAAAATATTGTAACCACTAATACAATAGATCAAATGCTTTTTGTAAATAGTCTTTTATAAGAAAAATAAAACTCAGGATGGTGTTCCATGGCACATCTCAAATAACTAGGGACATATTCTCGAGAACCTCTACAAGATTTGCAATCTAACTGTAATGACTACTGATATAACTGGGTATCTCATTGTGTCTCAAGAAAATTAAGCCAGGTAATGGCTAACCTATAAAATGTCATGCTTAGTTCCTTCAGCTGTGTTGAGTATAAAATCACATGGATATTTATGGTGAATATTCCCATCCTTTAGGTATCAATGAACTTTAGCAAGAAATTGTATCTTCACTTGAGGGTCAATGTCGTGTGTGGTTTGCAGTGTCAAATTAAAATTTTATGGATTTATATGGCAGTTCCATTGCCTAGAAAGCTAGAAAACTATGTTTGTATGAGAAAGCCTCATGTGATATTTGTCGACATAACTTGACTGGACTTCCTCAGATATTTTTCTTATAGTAACTTATTTTTAAGACACTGAAACATAGATTTTATATTTGGTCTTAATTTATCATATCTATAGGGTAAATAACTTCTCACAAGAGTTTTAATATCACATATAAAAAAAAAAAACTTTACTTCTATCACGCCATCTCAATTGGAGGCACACAATACATTTAGACTGATCTAGAGTACAACAATCACACCACTACTTTAGAATGTTGACATCACGTCAATTGATTTCGCTAAATGCATTAACTACCATCATAATTAATTCTTCATTATGTGTAGATGACCAAATCAAAAAAGTAATTTGAGGCCAATTCAACTGATTTTTAATGCATTCCACTACTTAACGATTACATTATCAAACCACTCACATTCTTAACACTTTATTAATGAATAATGGTATCGTCTACATTTTACACTATCTCTCTTTTGTTTTCAAACTTATGCATACAATTGGATTTTGGGCATCCAAGACATGATTTTATTTACACAGGTTTAGTGTGTCTCACACCTCATCATTCCATTTTTTATATTCATAACCAGCTTGGACCAATTAGAGAAATATTTAAGCTCAACGATATAGAAAATCAGTGCTAAAATTTGGAGAATCCACACTAGTTTAAACAAGCAAGCATGGTGAGATGAATACGTGGAGAAGACAGGATTTGTGCCACTAAAGCATCAACTGAAATATAAATGCATTCACACATCTGAAGATTCTAATATGTATTAATTGTGACCACATCATATAATCTATTTGAATAAGCAATACTAGGACCAAATCATGTGATTTTAATGTGCATTACAAGACTTAGAAGACATGCAATTTTCCTTTCCTACAAGTAGACGTGCGCAGCTCTAATCGAGAAAACCACAAATAAAGAACATATGTACTTTTATAACACATTCTAATTGAATAATAATAGATGTAATTGTAGACCACCTTGATTCAATTGTTGCTTCTTCACTTTAGTGTGCCCTTTCCCTTCTTTTTCTTTCTTTCGACCTCTCAATTTTTTGATCTCTTTTTTTATTTTTATATAGTCAATCAAAAAATGCTATGTTTATTTTCTTCCTTTAAAAAATTTAAAACGCTAAGCTAACTTTCTCCTTGTTGTAGGTGCTCAATTTATCCAAGGACTACCATAGGTCTCCAAGTGCATTGAAATTATATATTATTGAGTGCCTTTAGACCATTTTAAGTCATTGAATCAATTCTGAATAAGACCATGCCATTGAGGCTTTAGGAATTAAGCTTAAATATGTTACTAATTGTACCATGCTAGTTTTGAATATAAAAAATGGAATGTTGAGGTGTGAGACACACTAAGCTGGTGTGAATGAAATCATGTGTTGACTTCCCAGAATATAGTTGTGCAAATAAATTTGAAAACAAAAGAGAGATAGTGTAAAATTAGATGGTGCAATTATTCATTAATAATGTATTGGGTGTGTGAACTCATTGTTAGTGCAATTTTCAGCTAGTGGAATGCATTGAACATCAGTTGAATTGGTTTCAAATTAGTATTTTGGTCTAGTCATCTCCATGCAATGAGGAATGTATTGTGTTGGTAGTTAATGCATTGGTCCAAATCGGTTGGTGTGATGGAAACATTTTAAAGTAGTGATGTGATTGTTAAAAATTGGATGGATCTAAATGTATTGTGTGCATGTAATAAAGATGGTGTGACAAAAGTAAAGAGTATTCTTTTAAATATATGTGGTATTAAAACTCTAGTGAGAATTTATTTACCCTACAAAGATGCTCATTTAAGACCAAGGATAAAATCCATTTTTGGGTTTCATAGAAATATTATTATTGTAGGTGAAATATCAGAGGAAGTGTAGTCAAATGATGTTGAAAAATCTCATATGAGGCTTGTTTATACAAATGAAGTTTTTCAACTTTCTACGCAATGTGACTTTCATATAAATCCACAGCTCTTTAATTTGACGCTGCGATCTTCACAAGAAATTAAATCTCATGTGAAGACATGATCTCTTCCTAAGGTTCATATATATCTAAAGGATAGGAATATTCACCATAAATATGCATGTTATTTTGTACTCCCCACAAATCAAGGAACTCAGCATGATATTTTAGAGGCCAGAAGTTACTTGCCTGAGTTGTTTTGAGACATTTCGAGATACCCAGTTACATTCATCCTTTTTAAAATTACATTGATGATTCTAGAGCGAAAATCATAATATTATCTACAACACTATGAACTTCATTCATAACCACTATTAGACCATGTGTTGTGTCCCCATGTTGTTCTGACGAATTTTATAACTCCAATTTTTCACCATATTTAGGACCATTCATGTATGGACTCCTATTAAATAATTTTTCAGCGGACTTCCCATGACATATTCCCTCACTTTTAAATTCTTCCAGTACCATCCTAGGAGTATTTTTACATTGATTTACCTTATGTGTTGGCCTAACTTCAAACAAAGTCATTTGTGATCAAAGTACCAAAATTGTAGAACGTATAGACGGTCTTTGACTTCTCTTTGTTAGCTGCATCTCTCAAGTTTTTCTTGATAGTCTAAAACACTCGTATGATTAAACAAATAGTATTGATTTTATTTTATTTTTTTGGATCATGGGTTTTGCATCGATCTTGATTCACTGTTATAGAAAAAAAGAAAAATATTGTAACCACTAATACAATAGGTCAAATTCTTTTGTAAATAGTCTTTTATTAGAAAAATAGAACTCAAGATGGTGTGCCATGGCACATCTCAAATAACTAGGAACATATTCTCAAGAACCTCTATGAGATTTACAATCTAATTGCAATGACTACTAATATAACTGGGTATCTCAATGTGTCTCAAGAAAATTGAGCCAGGCAATGGCTAAACTCTAAAATATCATGCTTAGTTCCTTCAGTTGTGTTCAGTATAAAATCACATGTATATCTATGGTGAATATTCCCATCCTTCAGGTATCAATGAATCTTACCAAGAAATTGTATCTTCACTTGAGGGTCAATGTCCTATGTAGTTTGCAGTGTCAAATTAAAATTTGATGGATTTATATGACAGTTCCATTCCCTAGAAAGCTAGAAAACTATGTTTGTATGAGCAAGCCTGATATGATATTTGTCGACATAACTTGACTACACTTCCTTTGATATTTTCCATATAGTAACTTATTTTTAAGAAACTGAAACATATATTTTATCTTTGGTCTTCAATGATCATCTCTAAAGGGTAAATAACATCTCACAAGAGTTTTAATGTCACATATTAAAAAAAAAACTACTTCTATCACACCATCTCAATTGCAGGCACACAATACATTTATACCAATCCAGAGTATAACAATCACACCACTACTTTAGAATGTCGACATCATGCCAATTGATTTTTCCAAATGCATTAACTACCATCACAATTCATTCTTCATTGCATGTAGATGACCAAATCAAAAAAATAATTTGTGGCCAATTCAACTGATTTTTAATGCATTCCACTAGTTAACAATTACATCATCAAAGCGTTCACATTCTTAACACTTTATTAATGAATAATGGCATTGTTTACTTTTTATACTGTCGCTCTTTTGTTTTCAAACTTATGCATACAATTGGATTTTGGGCATCCAACACATGATTTTATTTACACAGGTTTAGTATGTCTCACACCTCAACATTCCATCTTTTATATTCATAACCAACATGGAGCAATTAGAGAAATATCTAAGCTCAACAATATAGAAAATCAGTACTAAAATTTGGAGAATCCACACTAGTGTAAACAAGGAAGCATTGTGAGATGAATACATGGAGAAAACAAGATTTGTGCCACTAAAGCATCAAATGAAATATAAATTCATTCACACGTCTAAAGATTTTAATATGTATTAATTGTGACCACATCATCTAATCTATTTGAATCAGCAATACGAGGACCAAATCATGTGATTTTAATGCACATTACAAGACTTAGAAGATATGCAATTTTCCTTTCCTACAAGTAGACATGCACAACTCTAAACGAGAAAACCACAAATAAAGAACATATGTACCTTTTATAATAAATTCTATCTGAATAATAATAGATGTAATTGTAGAGCACCTTAAGTCAATTGTTGTTTCTTCACTTTAGTGTGGCCTTTCCCTTCTTTTTCTTTCTTTCCACCCCTCATTTTTTTGATCTCTGTTTTAATTTTTATATATTCATTAAAAAAATGATATGTTTATTTTCTTCATTTACAAAATTAAAAATGCTAATCTAACTTTCTTCTTATTGTAGTTGCTCAATTTATCCAAGGACCACCATAGGTCTCAAAGTGCAATGACATTACATATTATTGAGTGCCTTTAGACCATTTTAATTCATTAAATCAATTATGAATAAGACTATGCCATTGAGGCTTTAGGCATTATGTTCAAATATGTTACTAATTGTACCATGCTGGTTTTGAATATAAAAAATGGAACGTTGAGGTGTGAGACACACTAAGCTGGTGTGAATGAAATCATGTGTTGACTTCCCAGAATATGGTTGTGCAAATAAATTTGAAAACAAAAGAGAGATAGTGTAAAATGATATGGTGCAATTATTCATTAATAAGGTATTGGGTGTGTGAACGCTTTGGTAGTGCAATTGTCAGCTAGTGGAATGCATTGAACATTAGTTGAATTGGTCTCAGATTAGTATTTCGGTCTAGTCATCTCCATGCAATGAGGAACGCAATGTGCAGGTGGTTAATGCATTGGTCCAAATCAGTTGGTGCCATGGGGACACTTTAAAGTAGTGGCATGATCATTAAAATTTGGATGGATCCAAATGTATTGTGTGCATGTAGTAGAGATGGGGTGACAAAAGTAAAGATTATTTTTTTAAATATCTGTGGTATTAAAACTCTCGTGAGAAGTTATTTACCCTACAGAGATGCTCATTTAAGACCAAGGATAAAATCACTTTTTGGGTTTCATTGAAATATTATTACTGTAGGTGAAATATCAGAGAAAGTGTAGTCAAATTATGTTGAGAAATCTCATATGAAGCTTGTTTCTACAAATGAGGTTTTTCAACTTCATATGCAATGGGACTTTGATATAAATCCACAGCTCTTTAATTTGACACTAAGAAATTCACAAGAAATTAAATCTCATGTGAAGAAACAATCTCTTCCTAAGGTTCATATATATCTAAAGGATAGGAATCTTCACCGTAATTATGCATGTTATTTTGTACTCACCACAAATCAAGGAACTGAGCATGACATTTTAGAGGCCAGAAGTTACTTGCCTGAATTGTTTTGAGACATTTCGAGATACCTAGTTAGATTTGTCCTCTTTAAAATTACATTGCAACTCAAGTAGAGGTTCTCAAGAATATGTCCTTAGTTATTTGATATGTGCCATGGCAGACCATCCTAATTTCTATGTTTCTGATAAAAGTTTATGTGTAGAAGAATTTGATATATCTTATCGACAGTTACATTTTTGTCTCTTAGTATTAATGAATCAAGATCAAGGAAAAACACATGATCCAACAAAAGGGAAGAAGGTGGACACTATTCGTTTGATCATGTTAGTGTTTCAAACTACCAAATAAAATTTGGGACATGTTTCTAGCAAATCAAATTCAAATGCCCTCTATACCTTGTTCGACCTTTATCTCTTGATCACAAAGGGTGTTTCTTGTATTCAAGCCAACATACAAGGTAAAGAAATATCAAAATCACTCCTAGGATGGTATTGCAAGACTTTAGAAGGGACAGAACATACCCATGTCAAGGCAAGTCCAGTAAAAATTTATTTAATAAGAGTCCATACAAGAATGGTCCTAAAGATGGTGAAAATTTGGAGTTAGAGAAGCCTTAAGAGTAGCATGGGTGAAACTCACAAGGTACAATAGTGGTTTTGAATGATGTTCTGAGGCGTGCCTAAAAGAAAACAAGGAAAAAGAAAACGAGGCGTGCCTAATAAGTATTAAGCAGATCTAGGCTCCTAACTCAATAGATAAATCATGAGTGAAGGATGGATGCTCCTTGTTTTATACTCTCGAACTCATGATTATTGTTACACCAAAACCTACCAGTGTTAGTAAATAGATGTATCTCCAGATTTAATGGATCCTTAAAAGGTAGTTAATCACATTTCAAGAAACACACTAGGAGAACTAGATTTTCCAATGCCCAATAATATTTTCCCCAATACAATATGGATGTATTTCAACTCGATACCTTTGGCTTTTATACCACTTGTTGGAATCAAGATTGTCGTTACTCCAAAACTTACAGGTGTTAGTAAATGGAAGCAACAACAGAGTTAACAAATCCTTGTCATGAAACACATAGGGAGTGTTGGATTATCTAATTCCCAATGTTTATTCCTTCATCCAAAATTAGGAAAAAAAGGGTAGAGACCCTTTCAATAATACATTTCAAATATGTTAGAGTTTAAATGAATTTTTTAGGAATCGAAGAAGAATGAACTGATTTAGTATATATTTAGTGCTAAAATGCTAACGAATTACAACATAACTCTCTATACAGATTAATTACCATGCGGCCTAACTTGTGAAAATGCTTAAATGGTCATTGTGGTAACCTAAACGAAATATATCAACACAATTCCAATTGGGGAAGACCTCTTCACAGGCCAAGGACACCAGAATAATGTCCTTAGAGGACTTGGTCATAGAATTGGGACATGATCCCAAGGATATGAAAGCTACAGAGAGGCTTATCAAGAAGAAAAACGATGACATAGTTTCACTGAAGAAGCAACTCAAAATTCCCCCTCTACATCATCCTAAGATAGCAGAAGAATTGGAAACTCAAAAGGAGGGAGAGCTTATGGACTTAGTCCTAAAGCTGAATGAACAATTAAGAGAGACAAAGAAAGAACTAGATAAATTGATACAGTCTAAGCAGAGTGAGTTGGCCACCACTCCTCAGATTGTAATTCCTACAGTCTCTACAACAGTACCCTCCACATTGGTTGCTGCCTTAACACCCACACTTCTACTAGCTACAACTTTGCTAGTTACAGGTACATCAGCATGCACAGAGGCATCTACAAGCGCAGGTTCTTCCATAGAAAAAACAGCTAAATTGGTAATGGCCATGGAGGAAATGAGCATCCAGGCCACTGAGCTTAAGAAAATTAGAGAAAATGTGTCAAATTTGGAGACTGATTGTAAACTTGCCAAGATACAACATAAGGAAGAAGTTCAAAAAAATCAAAGAATGGGAGAAAGAATAAAAGTCCTTGAGAAGGACTTGACATTGCAAGAGCAAATGGGAGACATGAAAGAAATTCTTTGGGCCAACATCATTGATTCCATCGACGATGTCTGGCCTTCTATTCAAGTTATTTTTGAACAAAATGAACTAGTAAAAGTAGCTGCAGAAGCAGTCCACAAGACAAGAGAAGAATTAGGAGATATGACTGAAGCAGCCAACCTATTGATCACATTTTTGAACAACAGAAATAGGTACCAGCTTGATGAATTAGAAATAGATGATAGAACAGCAACCATCATACAAATAAAGAAGTTTCTCACCAAAAGGAACCTGATGCTCAATCTGGAGAAAAGGTGTCAAAGCATCCAAGCAGACATTGATAGATGTATGACAAAGTATGGTATCTTAAGAGAAAAAGGACTTCCCAATCCTATGGTGATAAATGACAAGCTGATGACCCAAGAAGATTATATTGAAACACTAAAGATGCTGGCCAGAAGCCAAGCTAGTACTTTAGGGGTAAAATCTTTTCCCACTGGAAAGGTATTATATGATAGTCTTGAGAAATCATTTTACATAGAGCATGAGGTCAAGCACTTGTTTACCGGCAAGCCAAATTTTTCTAAGTATACAGGAGCTAATGAGATATATAGAAAGATGATAAAGATGAAATTACATGATAGTAAATGGTGGAAAAAACTAACAGATTTACTATAAATTTGTTGCAGTAAATCTACATGGTAAAGCATGGCTGCCAGGTAAAACAAGTAAGACAGATTCAAAGCAGAATAGGTAAAGAGTATGAGTAGGTAGAATATAGAAAGTGATTCCAGCACACAACTACAAAGCAACTGAAAGAGCCAAATCTGAATTGCAATATCCCGCATAGTCATAATAAAAGGGACAACAAGAAAGCAATTCTCCATCTGTCTCTATCTTCATGTTGAAGATATTTTGGTTTCCTAAAATAATCCTCATCTTAAATCCAGAATCCTCATCTTGTTATGAGATATTTTGTAACATATTTTGTATAAATACTTCATTATTTGAAGTAATTAGGGGGGATTAAAATACATTTATGTAGACATTTTATTTTGATCCAAGGAGCTATTGTACTCAGGACTAGACTGGTTTTGCTGGATATGAAATAAAGCTGAGGACATTTCACTGGATTCTTGTGCACAGTTGGAACAAATAAGTATTATCTCTTCATGTTTAAATATTGTTTTCTCTTCATGTTATAACTATTCATATGTGTCTCTTATGAAATATAAAAGTAAACAAGGAATGATATCATCAGAATTAGCTTAAATGCTCTCTATTTTAACTGTTTTCTTTCTATATGTTTTCTACTAAACTGTCTTGGTATGGGAATTCCTAATAGCTCCCTTACTTCCATAGTTTACCCCCTCTTTGGTCCATAGTAAAGGATTCTTCATTTCCCTTTTCTACTAATCATCCTTCCTTTCTTCATCTTAATCCCAGTTAAGGATCCTTCATTGCCCTTTGCCTTGGTTAGGAATACCTTACCCATTTGAACCTGCAGAATTGCTTTTGTTGTGCTAGCCTACCCTGTGAACTCTTACCTTAGGGATTGATCAGATCCAGTTCAGCCACTCTTGATTGACTCCATAGCCCAATGGCCTGAATACTTGCTCTGCCCATCCTTTTTCTTAATTCCACCACCTAATCAAAACAAAAAATCATGAACACTAAGAACTAGCCTAAAATCTTATTCAAAACAAAGATAAATTATAAATAGAGAGCCCTCTCTGGACTTAGGTTGGCTAGAACCTGAGTCTAAAAGATCAGGTTTGTGGTTACCTCGGACTATTCCTTCTTTGATAACTTCTAAGGAAACAATCTGAGTGATAACAATACACATGAATCCCTTAATCTATAAAGACATGGTGGATGTGTATCATGAATATAAATATTGAATAAAATAATTACAATGTGCGTTAAGGTTATGAGGTTGGTCCATTGAGGATTAAGAACACATCATTATTATGAATGTATGTTTAAACCGTATAAGTGGTAAATTAGGAAAACAGTAGAATACCCTTAGAATAAGTGGTAAATTAGGAAAACAGTAGAATACCAATATGAGTATATTTGTCCAATGTATTTCCAATATTTCAAATAATGAATACAATGGTAATAAATGAAATAGGATGAGAACTCCATGTATAACATTTGAGATTAATTTATAATGGTGTTGTAAGACTAGGTGTTATCCCCATTGAAGGAAATAATGAGAGTGATAAAACTGTAGCATAAGTGCAAACAACTATCGAATGAATATTTAAGTTAATTCAAAAAGGAATTAGGGCGCTTAAGGAGGTTAATTACGTAGGTTAAGGAATCTGCTTGGTACTTTGGCTTCTAAATTTCATCTTTAGAAGGTTGGGGTCACTATAACATGTAAGATAATATTAACCATGCATTAGATGCAAGTATAGATGAATTTTAGACGAGAAATGCAAACTTTGAGTCCCTAATTTTCTATTAGAAACAATCCAAGGAGCAAGAAAATGTGCCAAGCATGCAATTTGAAGGAAAAATGAGGCAAGAGTGGGGGGGGAGGGCAAAGGAGGGGCTTAGGGATTATCAAGCATTCATACCCATGCACTTATGCCAATGATAAAAGGGTTTACTCAGCAAATGGGTGACTATAGAGTCTGATGTAGCTCTACAAAACAGGGGATTATATAGTTACAACACAAAAAATAAACAACAATTAAATATCAACAACTAAAGTGAACCTAATGCATGGAAAGAGATGATAATTTAACAAAATAATAATTTCTAAGACTATCATCTAGTGCTAAAAGTACTAAGAAATAAAATGCTATAAACAAGCTAACTAATTATCCTTGCATAAAATAATACTTTCAAATGATTTTGCATAAATAAATAAATGAAGAAGCACATAAAATATAATAATACATAAGGGTCTTGAAAACCTGGGGTGGGCCCTAACCTAAGGAGGTTTGGGATCCTAAAGGAACAATAGTCTAAGAGCCAAATATGTCTTTCATTAATCAGAAAAAGAGCTTTTACATGAAAGGTTGCACAAATAAAACTTCTAATTGTTAGGGAAAATACTAAGAGGGAGGGTTAATCAATATTTTTATTTTACTTTATCTTCAACTTCAAATTCAAAATTTTGTACACTAATTTTATTCAAATGAATCACATGTGTGCACATCTTTAGTCAATTAAATATGTCCAGATTACTTAATTTTCATAACTTCCATAATATGTTTAACTTAATCATTGCATTATTTTTTTGGTATTATTTTGGAACTCCTCTTATGATTTGATATAAAAAAACTATTTGGGTTAGCTATCATCAAAGAAAATGTATTTAAACATTCTCAAGGGAAAATTGAAATATCCTTTCCTAAAGGCAAACTCACAAATGAACCTCATTAGCACCAAAAGGAACCCCATTGATTTGTATAAATAGAAGACCTTGCAACTAATTTGAAACATTCATGTGCAATGTTTCTTTAGAGAAATAACATTTGAGGTAATCGCGGGCTTGAGAGATCTATCTAAAGTGGGGAAGAGATGATTTTTTTTCTTATTTCTTGTATCTATTCATGGACAAGTTAATCAGATGGAAGGCAGAGCCTAGAAAAGAAAAAACAAAAGGTGCTAGTCTCACGCATCATTCCTCTTGAGATTAGGAAAATATATATTGATTTTATTGCTGGAGGGATGAGCCCTTGAATAACTATATACTAGAGGAAAAATATCCTAGCGAAAAACCTCAAACATTGATTGAGATACGTAATCAAACAGTGCAATACTTAGTGGGCTTTAAGGTCAAATCCTATGCAAGTTTAGATGGAAAAGTTTGTGTCTTAACTGCGAGATGAATTTGTAGTACAGTTTGACATAAATCAATTTTTGATGGTCAAGAGGACTATAAAGGAGATGGAACAAGGCGATTTTGTCCCTCAAATATAGCATTGGATATTAGAAGTTTTGCACAATTTTTTTTAGGAAGACTTGAGGCCCAAATCAAGGATAACATAGTAACCGTAATGAACCCTAACAAAGGCAAAAATATCTCATAGATATGTGCATAAGAGCTTTATATTTAAAGGGAGGAAAAGAGTCTTCTGAATTCAAGGTATGTTGTTTTTATGCGTATGATTATTTTCAAGATGGATTAGATCACGATCAAATAGATTGTGTGGCAGTTTGTATATTATATGGTGGGCTACTAGAAGAGTCCTAATTTTCATCCCTTCTGAAAGCCAATAAAGATAGTTAATGGGTAGAATTATTTTTTGTTTGAGGATGCATAGAAACTGTTATCAATCCCTTGTTTGTATAGTTTCATAAAGTTCATCTTCAGTAATACGTAAGCCTTGATGATAATGACGTGTAGAATTTCCATAAATATGACAGTGTTATATGACAATGATATGGTGTGGATTCCTGACAGTGATATTGTATCTATGACAATGATGTTTGGCGTAGTGAAGCACGTGCTTATAACAATATTGGATGGGAGTGACTCTTTTTATGCATGACAATAATATATAATAGTATTTACTATAGGCATGAAAGTGACATGCGGAAAGGATATCTATGCTTATGTATGATGGTGAGGCCTGTCAGGCAAGGGTAACTCCAGAATGGGCAGAGAAAAACTGATTTCATAATTCATTAGCTAACTATCATTTATATACATAAATGGGACGGATCAGTTCATCTTCTTGATGACTGTTCGCATTCCAGTTCACCCATCCGTTGAGGATTAGGTGTCAACATTCCCCCCCCTTAATCTGAAGGGATGTTGGTGAGTCCAAGCATCGTTCTGAATCTTTCAAGCTTTTCTCTTCCAAGCGGTTTGGTGAAGATGTCTGCAATTTGCTCGTTTGTGGAACAATGATGGAGATGGATTGTTTTGGCCTCAACATGATGTCGGATCAGATGATATTTAGTATTGATGTGCTTAGTGCGATCATGGAACTTTGGGTTCTTGGCCAACTTTATTGCAGAGGTGCTATCAATAATGAGTGGAGTTGATTGTATTTGTTTTACCTGCAAATCTTTAAGAATTTTCCTGAGCCACACAATTTCTTTTGTTGCTTCAGCTGCTGCCACATATTCTGCTTCTGTTGTGGAATCTGCTGGTACTGATTGTTTGCGTGATCTCCAGGAGACAGCTCCTGATCCAAGACTCATAGCATATCCTGAAGTAGATACCCCAGTTTCTTTGTCTCCATCGAAGTCTGAATCAGAGTATCCAATCAAGTTGAAGTCGTCCACCTGTGTATACTTGATTCCAAGGTCTTGAGTTCCCTTCAAGTACCTTAGAACTCTTTTTGCAGCAGACCAATGTCCCTCACAAGGCTTTTGCATAAACCTGGAGAGGATTCCAATAGAAAATGAAATGTCTGGTCTGGTAGTAGTGAGGTAGATGAGACTTCCTACAAGCTGTCTATACTTTGTTGCATCCTCAAATTCCTTTCCTTCAATAGATGTGAGCTTCAAGTTTTGTTCCATTGTAGTAGAAAGAGGATTGCACTCTGTCATGCAAAATCTGTTTAACAAATCTACAATGTATTTCTTTTGAGAAAGAAATATGGATTTTGGATGTTGGGTTACTTCAATGCCAAGATAGTAATGAACATAGCCCAAACCAGTCATTTCAAAATTTTTTCCTAATTCTTTCCTTATGGATGCAATATAGCTTTCATTGTTCCCTGTCATTAAAAGATCATCTACATATACCACAAGATATACAATTGTTTTGCCAACTTTCTTGACAAATAAAGTTGCATCATCAAGATCAAAATGTTTGAAGTTGAGTTTCAGAAGATGCTCAGTTAGTTTTTCATACCAGGCTCGTGGTGCTTGTTTGAGGCCATACAAGGACTTCACAAGTTTGCATACTTTGTGTTCATGTCCTTTCACAGCAAATCCTTCAGGCTGGGACATAAAAACATTCTCTTTTAGATCTCCATTCAAGAATGCAGTTTTTACATCCATTTGATGGACTTTCCAACCGTTCTGAGCAGCTAGTGCAAAGAGTGTCCGGATGGTGGCCCATTTTGCTGTGGGGGCAAAAGTTTCCTCATAATCGACCCCTTCTTTCTGTGCAAAACCTTTTGCCACAAGCCTAGCTTTGTGCTTTTCAAGTGAGCCATCAGCTTTGTACTTGTTCTTGTAGACCCACTTGCAGCCAATTGGTTTGGTTCCAAATGGAGGATCAATCAGCTTCCAAGTGCCATTCTTTATGAGGCATCATACTCCTTCTGCATCGCTTCTTTCCATTCATCATGACAAGCAGCTTCTTTGAAGGAAGTTGGTTCAAAATCTGTAGACAAGTTCAATTCACAATCATAAGTAACATCCATATCAACAGGTGAATTAGAGTTATCTACATCACCTCCATCTTGTCGGTTTGTATTTTTGGTTCCTGTTTTTCCAATTTCATCAGGATGAACACTTTCAAGTGTCTTTGTCAGCCACTTTGAGGGACCTTTCTGAGATGGTCCAGGCTGCTCTGTGGATTGAGTTGGGACTGAATCAAGATTGAGTCTCCCAATTCTATCAATTACATCACTTAAAGCATCATCCGTTGTTGGAGTTTCATGCAGGGGAGATTGTTCTTCAGAAGAAGATTCCACATGCTGTTCTAGTATAGGAATCCCCCCTTCAAGATGTGGAATCTGATTATCAAACTCTTGAAATGATTTCAGTTTTGTGAATCTATCCAAGCGATCAAGTTGCCGCTCAACAACACTGTCAGATTTGGATGATTCAAGAAAAATGACATCTCTAGATACAACAAAATTTTTATTTACTTCATCATAGAGACGGTATGCTTTAGATGTGTTTGAATACCCCAGGAGACACTTACAACTTCTAGCACCAAGTTTGTTTCTATGTACCTTTGGTATTAAAGCATAACAGGTGGAACCAAAGATCCTGAGATGTTTTACCGAAGGAACATGTCCATACCACAATTCATAAGGAGTCTTGTTTCTTATAGCACTAGATGGACATCTATTCTTTATATATGCAGCACATAGAACAGCATCAGCCCAAAACATTATCTTTACATTTTTTAAGAAAAGCATGGATCGTACCATATTCAAAATTGTCCTGTTCATTCTCTCAGCTACACCATTCTGTTGAGGATTATAAGGCACAGTTGTTTGATGTTTAATCCCATGTTGGCGAAGATTGTGTTCAAATTCATTTGATGTATATTCTTTTCCATTATCAGTGCGAATAGACCCAATATGAGATTGTGCATCATTTTCAATCCACTTATGAAAATTCTTGAATGTTTGAAAAGCATCAGATTTGTTCTTCAATAAATAAACCCAACACATTCTAGTGTAATCATCAATAAATGTCATGATATATTTATTTCCATTTGCAGAAGGAACAGGCATTGGACCACATAAATCTGAATGAATGAGTTCAAGCTTCCTATGTGCTCTTGAATGTGAATCATGAAAAGACTGTTTTCTATGCTTTCCTAGAGTGCAAGCATCACATTGCTTATGTTTTCTAGGAATTGTAGGCAAACCAGCAACACCATTTTTCTTCAACAAGCGGAGACTATCATAGTTTAAATGTCCAAATCTAGCATGCCATAATAAACTTGACGGAAGTGTACCTTCTTCATGATGAGAAATATATGAGAAATGTTGTGCATGAGAAGAGGTTCCTTGCAGTTTAAGAAGTCTTTCTTCTTCTATACCCCTCATGACAAGTGAGTGGTCAGATGCCTTTCTTACCTCAAGCTTTCCATCAAACATGTGAATGGAGTGACCTTGCTGGCGGATGTGGACCAGGGATTTCGATATTCCTTTTTCCTTTTTCAAGAACTTCTCATTTGGTCTTTGGGATATTCACGTCCCATAATTTTCATCCATTGGTACTAACTCTGGGCTTCTTGGTAGTTGCAGTTGCATTGGGCATTGGTTCCATGAGCTAAGAAAGACCTTGTCTTCCGACTCTTTGACTGAACTCGTCCTCACTATTTATTCTCCCCAGTCGAGCAGTTTTACTGCAACGTCCTGACCATCCAAGACTCCTCTATATACACTGCCAAAAGTGCCCTGGGCTATCTTACCCTTGAGAACCAATTTCTTAAGGTCGATTTCCCAGTCCTCCTTCGGGAGCTACTGTCCTAAGCTCCGACTGAAGCTGTTCTGTTGATGGATTCACAGATCCAGGATGTCACAACGTTTGGTTTCCTACCGATGAAGTTCTCGGATTATCAATGTCAGGCCAGGGACAGCAAGTTTCTCTTGAGCTGTGGGAGATATAGAACATGATCCAGAAGAAATTCTGGAAGACCAGGTAGTTTAAGCCTGATTATGCCAAGCCCTGATGGCTTGATTTTTGACTGATCTGCAAAGTATACTGCTCCATCAACATTGTCAATGAAATCTTCAAAAAAATCTTTCCTATGAGTCATATGACAGGTTGCGCCTGAATGAAGCAACCAATCATTTTTCGAAGATTTGTTTAATGCTTCACTTGCTTCTTCAAAAAATGATTGGTTGCTTGATTCAGGAGCAACCTGTCATATGACTCATAGGAAAGATTTTTTTGAAGATTTCACTGACAATGTTGATGGAGCAGTATACTTTGCAGATCAGTCAAAAATCAAGCCATCAGAGCTTGGCACAATCACTTAAACTGCCTGGTATTCCAGACTTTCTTCTGGATCATGTTCTATATCTCCCACAGCTCAAGAGAAACTTGTTGTCCCTGGCCTGACATTGATTATCCGAGAACTTCATCGGTAGGAAAGCAAACGTTGTGACATCCTAGATCTGTGAATCCATCAACAGAACAGCTTCAGTCGGAGCTTAGGACAGTAGCTCCCGAAGGAGGACTCGGAAATCGACCTTAAGCAATTGGTTCTCAAGGGTAAGATAGCCCAGGGCGCTTTTGGCAGTGTATATAGAGGAGTCTTGGATGGTCAGGACGTTGCAGTGAAACTGCTCGACTGGGGAGAATAAATAGTGAGGACGAGTTCAGTCAAAGAGTCGGAAGACAAGGTCTTTCTTAGCTCATGGAACCAATGCCCAATGCAACTGCAACTGCCAAGAAGCCCAGAGTTAGTACCAACGGATGAAAATTATGGGACGTGAATATCCCAAAGACCAAATGAGAAGTTCTTGAAAAAGGAAAAAGGAATATCGAAACCTCGGGTAACATCCAGCAGAATTCAAGGTAGCAGACAGGTTTGTATAAGGTACCTCAAATGGGTGATGCAGAATATGAAATTAGTGTTTCGAAAAAGAGACCAGCGGAAAGGGAGTTGTCAAGGGATGCTGATCCAAATGCTGAGGATGAAGATGTTTGTGGGCAAGAAATGGGGAGTAGTCACAGGGCTTGTGAGGAGGTCATGGCAATCAGGAAAATCGTGAAGGTTGATCGAACCGAATTCTCTTCCGGTGAAATGCCTAATCCATTTGCAGTCATAGAATTGGTTTCACATACTGCTACTCCGCAAGTGGTAGACGACAGACGAAGAGGGAGGAGAGTGAGAACAAGCCGCAGAACAATCAATGACTCTTAACCGATACTCAGAGACCCAATGACACGCAGGACAGAGGCATTATGGCAAACATTTAGACAGAGGCGCCAGTGAAACGTTCAGGCAGAGGTGCCAGGCAAACGTTCAGGCAGAGGCATTATGGCCAGAGGAGTTACAAGGAATCTGGGACCTGTGCTCTGATACCATGTCAGGACAGGGTAACTCCAGAATGGACAGAGAAAAACTGATTTCATAATTCATTAGCTAACTATCATTTATATACATAAATGGGACGGATCAGTTCATCTTCTTGATGACTGTTCGCGTTCCAGTTCACCCATATGTTGAGGATTAGGTGTCAACAAGGCCAACTTAACAACTTTTGGAGCCAAAAATTACATCTCAAAAATTCAAATTTTCATCTTTAAAAGGTCACAACGGGACTTTGACTCAATGTTTTTTTCCCTTTTGACTCTAGTATTTATAAATATGCTTTACAATGATGTATACAAATACATCAAGTGACCCAATATACATTATGAAGACCGGCCATAGTTACAAATTCAACAACTTCTTCCACTCCATCACCTCCTCTCTCTCTCCCTACCTTTCACACTTTCACTTTATTTGGAGATCTCCATCCCCCTCCCCATGCTTCTCTCTCCCGATCCCCCTCTTTTTATGTATGAAAATAATATATAATAATATTTACTATAGCCATGAAAGTGACATATGGAAAGGATATCTATGCTTATGTATGATAGTGAGGAAAACTTAACAACTTTTGGAGCCAAAAATTACGTCTCAAAAATTCAATTTTTCATCTTTAAATGGTCACATGTGACCCAATATACATTATGAAGACCGGCCATAATTACAAATTCAACAACTTATTCCATGCCATCACCTCCTCTCTCTCTCCCTACCTATCACACTTTTACTTTATTTGGAGATCTCCATCCCTCTCTCTCCAATCCCCCTCCCCATTGTTTTCTCTCCCCATCCCCCTCTCCTCCCCACCCTCTTGCTCTCCCCCACTCCCCCTCCCCCTCCTGCGTTGTCATCGTATTTTTCTACCTCCCCACCATGATCTCCCTCACACACTCTCTCTCCCCCTCACACTATCTCTCTCTCCCCTCACACTCTCCCCCACTCTCTACCTCTCACTCTTTACCTCTCCTTGGAGCTCTATCCCCCCTCTCACTCTCGCTTTTCCTCTCACCCCTTTCTTTCTCTCTCCCTCTACCGCCGATCATCCCTCCAATTCTCTCTCCCCTCCCCCTTTCATTTTCTCTCTTCCTTATCCTCTCCCTCTCCCTTTTTCTCTCTCTCCCCCTCCTTCATCCTCATCGTCTCACTCTCTCCTCCCCCCTCTTTCTCTCTCATACCCTCCTTCACCCTCACCATATCTCTCTCCCACCCTCCTTCTTTCTCTCCTTTATCTCCTTCTCATGCTATCTCTTTTTCTACTTTAGACTCCATCCCTCCCCTCTCTAACTCTTGCTCTTTTCCTCTCTTTGGAACTCTCTATCCCCTACTCTCACTCACTTCACCTCTCAGCCTTTTCTTCGTTTTCCCTACCACCATGGCCCCATTTCTTTATACCTCATCCCGTTTCCCTCCCCCTTTCTTTCGCTCCCTCTCTCTCCCCCTCACACTCCCTTCCCTCCTCTCTCTCTCTACCTATCACTCTTTGCCTCTCTTTGGATCTCCCTCTACCCCTCTCTCACTTTCGCTTTTCCTTTTCTCTCTCTCCCCCTCTGCACCCCGCCCCCCAACCATACCTCCTTTTCTCTCTCCCCTACCCCTCTCTTGTTCTCTTCTCCTTGCCCTCTCCCTCTCCCTCTCCCCTGCTCTCCCT
The DNA here is from genome assembly GCA_031772625.1 of Pinus tabuliformis. Lineage (NCBI taxonomy): Eukaryota > Viridiplantae > Streptophyta > Pinopsida > Pinales > Pinaceae > Pinus > Pinus tabuliformis. The sequence goes on from CM062820.1 coordinate 502,526,598, forward strand.
CTCGTTTCATCCCCCTTTGTTTCCCACACCATCTCTCTCTCCCTCTCTGTTACCCCACCCTCGCCCTCATTCGCCCTCACCATATATGTCTCCCTTTCTCTGTCCCTCTCTCGCTCACCTCCCTTGATCTCCTCCCACCCTCTCTCTCTCTCTACCTCACACTCCCTACCCCCTCTCTACCTCTTCTCTTTGCCTCTCTTTAGAAATATCTCCGCCACTCTCATTGTTGCTTCATGACTCAGTTTTTTCGCTCTCTCTGCCCGTAGGTTCCCTCCGGAGTCAAGATAAAAAAAAAAATTCTTTCTTCATGATACAAACCTTTATTATGGGTATAGTTAAAAAGAGTTCTAACTTAAAAAATAAGTAAATTTGATATAAAAGTTAAAGGAAAAGGCTATATATGCATATAAAAATATGGATTTCTATCTAAATTTAAAAACTATACCACCTCAAATTAAAAAATATAAACACTACAAACATCTATGACAAATATAAACAAAAATGTTTCAGTTTTAATACAAATAATTTGGCACAAAATTTCAATAGATTATAGATTATAATGAAAGCTAAAAATACCACATCTAGCCACTTTTGACTATAAAAAAATATATAAATAAATGTGTTAAATAAATAGATTAATATTGTTTATTATAGTATAACATAGGTCGTAAGTATAAAATGTACTCCCTATTTTATAATAATAATAATAATATTGAGAAGGCGCAAACGTTATATATATATTGTATGTCTCAGGATGGATATTTCATATGAGTAATGGGCGTTATATAGACTGACCGATTCGTTCGAAAAGTCAATATTTGTTACGCAGAATGGTGTCAAAATGGTTATGATATATATAAATATGAAATTCGTATTTTATTCCCATAAAAATTCGTATTTTATTCCCATAAAAATATCACATTTTTGGCCCCCAAACATTTATTTTGAAGGTCTTATTTGGTGAGGGTGAAACTGGTTTGACATAAAAAGTGTTGTTTCCATCTGGGGAACAACACTTTTTATGTCAAATAAGTCGTGGTCCTTGATCCAGGCCCTTCTCAGAATAGCAAGTCCGTGATTCAGATCTTCACTACTGATATCTCTTGCATTCGGTTCAATAAACTTAACTAGGGTGGTGGCAACCCCCACTGTCTTTAGATACTCTGAATAAATAACATCCCCAAGGACCTGAAATGTCTCAGCAGCCAGAGTATCAAAAATTACAGAGACTACTCGCAGCACGAGTGTATCGATTTTCATATAGCCGTGGGTATGAAAGAAGACATGGTGGATAATGGGAATTAGTGCCATTATAACGTGAAATCCGATAGCATTTTCTCCAACCATGTCAGAGGATGTGAGGCCAATCACATCAACAAGCCTCACAAGTTCTCTACAAATATTAGAGACACCTTCATCTGCCTTCTCTGTGAGAACCTCTAAGTAGGCTTCCCATATCACAGTCTCTAGATATTTGTACCCATTTAGCCTTCTGAAAGTTTTAATGTTCTCTGGATTGAACTGACAACACAAGCGCACCAAATTGATTTTCTTCCAGAGCTGTTCTGTTATCAACATTTGTGAATCACAAATGCACGCTTTCAAATATCGCTGCATTCGCTCGTCATCCAGAATTAGAGCATACTCTGCAATTACTTCCAACTCTGCATCTGCTGGAAATTTGTTGAGTTGAATGTACTGTTCCATTTCATGCCTCAATTCCATCTGGGGAACAACACTTTTTATGTCAAACCAGTTTCTGGTCAAGGGGTTCTGCGCTTGATTTCTGGTTTTCCAGATAGTCTCAAGGGTTTTTCTATCATAGAGAGATTTGGTAGGATCTCTCTATCTCTCTAGGATTTGGTACATATTAGAGATTTGGTAGGATCTCTCTATCTCTCTATGATAGAAAAACCCTTGAGACTATCTGGGAAACCAAACATCAAGCGCAGAACCCCTTTACCAGAAACTGGTTTGACATAAAAAGTGTTGTTCCCCAGATGGAATTGAGGCATGAAATGGAACAGTACATTCAACTCAACAAATTTCCAGCAGATGCAGAGTTGGAAGTAATTGCAGAGTATGCTCTAATTCTGGATGACGAGCGAATGCAGCGATATTTGAAAGCGTGCATTTGTGATTCACAAATGTTGATAACAGAACAGCTCTGGAAGAAAATCAATTTGGTGCGCTTGTGTTGTCAGTTCAATCCCGAGAACATTAAAACTTTCAGAAGGCTAAATGGGTACAAATATCTAGAGACTGTGATATGGGAAGCCTACTTAGAGGTTCTCACAGAGAAGGCAGATGAAGGTGTCTCTAATATTTGTAGAGAACTTGTGAGGCTTGTTGATGTGATTGGCCTCACATCCTCTGACATGGTTGGAGAAAATGCTATCGGATTTCACGTTATAATGGAACTAATTCCCATTATCCACCATGTCTTCTTTCATACCCACGGCTATATGAAAATCGATACACTCGTGCTGCGAGTAGTCTCCGTAATTTTTGATACTCTGGCTGCTGAGACATTTCAGGTCCTTGGGGATGTTATTTATTCAGAGTATCTAAAGACAGTGGGGGTTGCCACCACCCTAGTTAAGTTTATTGAACCGAATGCAAGAGATATCAGTAGTGAAGATCTGAATCACGGACTTGCTATTCTGAGAAGGGCCTGGACCAAGGATCTAACCTTGTGAAACGGAGGGGGAGAGAATTCAAGGTCTCCAAGTGAGGCAGGGAAGCTAATTTCTATTACCTCCATAGGTATGTCGACCTCAAAAGCAGAAAAGGCAGCAAAACATCACATCGAAATGAGAAAGTTGAAATGGAATGCTGACTTTTACACAAGTAAAGTTGATGGCTAGTGTGAGAAGGCGAAGGCAACTTGTCTTGAGGTAGCCTCTCCGAGGAGGACAAGGCAGAACGAACTAGAGAGAGAAAAACGCCAAGGACATTATATCACGGAGATGATACATTGCAAAAAGTAGAATCAATGGTTTGACTCTAACGGCGCTTATGTGCCAAGGAGTTATTTCGGGAAACGGCAATTATGTGCCACAAAATGTGGAATATATAGAACAGGCAGGTTTCGAAACAAAGTTGTACTTGTCACTTCAGCTGCAAGAAGTTGGAAGGACTTCCAATTCCTTCAACGTTCAACAAAACCAAACCAAGTAAACCACTTGACTTAAGCGAATTAAGCCACCTCCAAGAAGTGACCACCACAACCACATGAAGAGATTGAGAGCAATTTCTCCATGAAGTTGGAAACTCTTTCACATTTCAAGCGTCTCTCGCGCTAAACCAAACCCAACGAAGTAAACTGAATGTATCTGTACTCAACTGGAAATGAATAATGGCTTACAGAAAGCATGACCATAATTGTAGAAGGAACCACTAAACCGTGAAATCCAAGGAAAATACTGCGTCTCATTATTTTCATTTTCAGAGAAAAACTCATGAATTAGAAGATTATCCACAAGTGAAAAATGAAAATTATCTGAATCTGAAAAATGAATGGATGTGGAGAAAAATTTAATGAGTGCATAGAGAAAATAGATTTAACTTTTGACTGTTAAATAAGCAGTCATTTTGGATCCTTTTAACAATGATAAGCTCTACAGCTTTCGAAATATAAAACTTAATTCTTCTTCCAGAAAACCAAATAGGCTATGATACTGGACAGTCAGTTTAATTTTCCAGAACAGCATGGTAAAGAAAATATGAGCGAAATATTGCAAAGTTTTTCAATCATAACAGAAAACGATTTAATTATTTTTAAAAAATCAACGGAGAGAGAGAATAGGAACAAAAATGCACCTCTCCGTCATGATGAAATCCAACACGGCGAATCCTGTTTATCCACCAACCTTCATAGAAATCACGAATTTCATCCATCCATCTGTATGTTGCTTCTCATCTCATAAATCGAAAAAGGAAAACCAAACTAATCTCCATATCAAATAATGAAACTAAGAGAAAAAAGGATAAACAAAACAACAGAAGCCCACCGATATAAATGTACATATTGCAAAACGAAGTATTGATGGAACCCTTGGGCTTAAATTGAAACGGTCACACACTCTCTTTATGTTCTGGCTTAGGGTCACAGGTTCTTTTTATATTCACTCTTTGTCCGACTGTTGGAATTCGTAACGGTCACACAATCTCTTTGTATTCTATCTTTCACTTGACCGTTCTATTTTAAATTTCACTTTATTTTGTAATTTTCTAATTCGGTCGCTATTTAATTCAGCGGTTTCATTTTTGACCGTTATTTGACCGAATACGTTCAGTGTCCCCTTAGTCTTGTAAGTAGAAAACCTAGGAGGAAAGAAAGAAAACGACTGAAAAGTTAAATTGAAATCAGTACTCTACAGTAGTAATGGGGAATTGTCTAAAAGGGAGTTCTGGAATTTGGTGAAAATTTTTTGGTAAAATATTGATTTGTGTTATTTAAATTAATTTTTTGATTGTATTATAAATGCATTACCATGCAAAACATTCTAAAGCACTTTTATTATTCAGGGTTTACCCATCAATCTTATAATTTCAATAAATTAATACATAATTTAAAAAAATTAAACCTGAAAAATTCACACAAAATTTTTCCAAAATATTACACTAAAACTAACACTTTTTAAAAATGTTTAAATACATGATATGTCAAAATGAAATAAATCAACCAAACAAAGGTTTGGAATCTCGTGGAAATTTTTTGGTAAAATATTGATTTGTGTTATTTAAATTAATTTTTTAATTGTAAATATAGATTCAGTATCATGCAAAACCTTCTAAAACACTTTTATTATTCAAGGTTTACTCATCAATCTTATAATTTCAATAAATTAATACATAATTTTAAAAGAATTAAACCTCAAAAATTCACACCAAAATTTTCCAAAATATTACACTAAAACCAACTATTTTTTAAATGTTTAAATACATGATATGTCAAAATGAAATAAATCAACGAAACAAGGGTCGTTTTGAACGTTACCCATCACGCATGTCCGTTAAACTACGTTGAAAATAAGAATTTCCATATGTACAATTTGTCGAGTTTGAGGCGGTTTCCTATAATTTTACAACGCTTTCAATGGACTTTGACCAGCGTACTATAATTTTTGGTGATTCTATTTACAATTCAGATTTAGTGTTTTGGTATTTATATGGTTATGGAAATTATATATTTTAATAATTATCTAAATAAATATATAATTTATATAATATACTTTATAAAGAAAATAAAAATTATACTAAATGGAAAGTGATGTAATGAATATATTTTTTTAATTATATTTAACCAGTAATAAGTTATATTAATAAATCGATTGAGAAGTAAGTAATTTAGCATTGGATAACTATATTTGTGTTTGTCATATAAATTAAATATATAAAATAGTAGACTATCTTGTAAATTATATAGCGATATTGTATATTTTTTTATTGTATTAATTATTTTATTATTATTGATAAAAAATTTTATAAAATAATTTATATTTATGTTAAATTTTAATAATAATTATTTATCTTAAATATTATTTTTCTGAATTCAACTGAGTTAATTATTTATTTTTCAGATTTAGTTTAGTTTTATATATTATGTTTTTTATTATATTAATTATTTATATTAAAAAAATAATTTACATCTAGATATAACTAATTATTATATAAAATTATAATTATTATATTATTATTTGTTTCCTAATATTAAGTAATATTAATTCCCCAAAAAATTGTATTATCTATAAATTATTAACATAATATATTTGTTTATATATTGATATTTCATTCTTATTTATAAAATAATAATAAAATATATTTATTATATAAAAAAATAATAATTATTTAACTTTTCATTAAAAAAATTGAAAATTTTAACTTATAATGATAGGAGGATTACGTCCACTAAGATAAATATGGTTCATTATAGATTAGGAAAGAACAAGATTAATTGAAGATTTTATTTCTATGATGAAAAAGAAAAAAAAGAAGCATTCCTACAAATGTGGTCCATCATAACTTAGAAAAGTAAGAGCTTAGAAAAGTAGCAGATTAATTGACCTTGTTTAAGATTTTATTTCTATGAGGAAAAAGAAAAAAGAGAAGCATTTCTTCCTAGATCAATGTAGTTAGAAAAAAGAAGAACAATATTCTTAGATCACTGTAATTTTGCTAACAAATAAAAAAGAATAGTAATATAACAAATCTAAATATGAATTATCTTTATATACTATTTTACAAAAAATGTATTTATCGTATAAAAAAACTAAAATTTATGTGCATTTACTATAAAAAATCCCTCATAATAAATCATAATTAAGTTATCAGTAATATATCATAATTAAGTTATCTGTAAGTAATATATTATATTTTATGTAACTTCATAAAATTTTTAGTTTTGTTCAAATAAAAGTTTTTTGTTTCACATTTATTATATATATTACATATTTTTTATTTTTTTTAATAAAATAAGATTTTTATTATATATATTACATATTTTTTTGTTTTTTTTAATAAAATAAGATTTTTATTATGTTCTTAGTTTAGAGTAAATAGTAATTAACTAATATAATATATTTTCTTCTTTTTTATTTTAAAATACAATTTTCAAAATATTTTTTTGTTTATTATTTTGATGCTCATAGGTATATTTATTTTGGAATATGGCTTGAAAATTTTAATTTAATTATCAATAATTATTAAATGGGTGGTATGAATTTATCCTCCACCGACTATTCTAAAACATTCTTAGTATTGTACACAAATCGTATATTGATATTTATTTTCAAAGTAATTATGTGTTTTCTGTCCTTTTAATTAAATTGATTGTTTAAAAAAATGTGATATGAGCAAGTGCCATATAAAGTGAGCTATGTTTTTTTAGGCATGTGTTATTGATCATCTATAGTTTTACCTCATGGTATTGTAAGAAAGTAGACCTACATCTTAATAATATCCATGATAAAGTGGGAGTAAATATCAATGGATAAAAAATATTGTTTCATGCTTTTTTAAATGTATATATGTTTAACTTATATTTTCATCCTTTTGTAATTAATAATAATAATAGTACTCTAAAATAAAGTGATAATTTAATTAGTTTTTATAATAATAAAATCTTAGAAATATAAGACTTATTATGAAGTGCTTTGGTTGTTAATATGGATTCATGCTTAGCTGCATTTATCAACCATTTAATTTACATGCCTAATTGTATTTATCAACCATTTAAAATCTAGATAAAAAAAAATTATTTTTCTTTTATTTCAATATTATTAAACCAATTAACTAACAAAAAGATATTTATTAACTTATTTATTAATTTAAATGAAAGTAAATCTTATTTTAGATATAAGTAATATTTTATAAAATTCTAATTTTAAATTGATAAAATTATTATTTTGTAAATAGAAATAAATTTAACACCTTGCCATACTTTTAATTAACATTATATATGTCTATTCTATCAAATCCGAAATGATAATTCAAAACCTTGAATTGTGATATTGAATAATGACATGAATGGTGTATTTTATCAAAAATATATAGACTATGAACATGCTAAATGAATGTAGTGTTTGACTTACAAGTGGGCTGAAATCATTCATTATTGGATTTAGAGTTACTAATTTTGGAAAATTGTACTATTTTCTTTCGCGAAGAAATGTTCATGAGTTTTCAAGTAGAAAGTTTTATGTATAATTAATTTTTTTATAGAGTTTCTGTCTTTTAATAGATGAAATAAATGATTGAAATTGTATTATTTATAAAGCGAGATGAAATAAATTATTGAAATTGTATTATTTATAAAGCGAAAAGATGAATAATTTAATAATAAATTTATTATGAGAACATACATGTCATTAGAAAATATTCAATCAATATATATTCTTAAATATTCAATATATTATATCAATTGATTTTTAAGAAAATAATAGAAATATTCATCTATTTTTGTTAATTTTCTTTTTTATATTTGAAAAATAAATTTTTTCTCAATGGTAAATGAGCTCAATATATATTTCTATTGGTATGGGAAATTTTGTTAACTATCGTTAAAATATACCTTACATATTTTCCCAAAAACATGATATTTTAAAAACATGATATCTTAAGAGGTAGTTAATTGGTTGCACCTCAATGTAGCTGCATCATAGGTTATTTATCCATACACTGCATTTATAATTGATGGTAAAACTGTACCTACAGTGATTATCGTTTATAAAAATTCATAACCACTTTCTAAAACATGATTGGGAGGTATAACATTTTTTTACTACCCGTTATATATTATATGTATATTAAATGAGGGAATTTTCATGAGGGATAAGGAAATTCAAGAGATGTTTTATTAATAATATAATATGTATTATATTTTGTTGGTGAATATTTTATCAAATCATAAAAATATGAAGATGATTTTTTCAATCTATTTGTAAATAGAAACACTATATAATATTAGGGAAATATATACTTTAAATGATAATATACTTATTTTCCGTGTTTGGAAAAAGAAACTTAATTGTATCTATCTTCTAGCCAACAATGTTGCAAGCATCATGAGTTAGGATTTCCATAGTTATTACGAAACACTCTTGCATATTGATATTTCATACTTAACCATATTTCACCATAAAATGGGCTTATATGTATTGATCCTGTCCTACACTTATCTCAAGCTAAGAAGAAATTAGTCTTTTCAGTTCCACTTTTGTTGCAGATTTTTAATTACATATGCATCAATTATGATTTTTTTTCAGGTACACCATAGGATATTATTGAATGTTATGACACATGATTCTATCCATCAATAAATAAAAAAAAGTAAGAATATTAACCAAGTGCATTTTATAGGTGAAATCCTCTTTGGCCATTAATTTATACCCAAAGAGGACTCATTTTCAAAGAAGAGATGCCACTTTTAAGCATTATGTTTCTCTTATATTAGAAAAATGTTGAAATAATCATGATTTTGTAACAAATGTTGGGCATACATTAGGATTTATATTTTTAAGTATAAACTTAAACCTAGAAATTGTAAATTAGATTGTTGGTTATAATAAATGCAGTTTAAATTTTTGTATCATAATGTTGGCCATGTATATATGACATAGACATCATGTCATAGGGCATGTAATGAAATATCCAGAAGAAAGTCTCATTAGAAATTTACTAGCATGAGAAAGGGATTGGGTCAATACTGTATGTTGGAATGCCTTAGTGGAAATATCTTATTTTCCAATGTAATGTTGTTATTCAAATTATACAATGAATAAATAATGAAGAATGTAAATATTCATTCAAACAGAATGTATCAAATTCCAAAATACTATTAAAACACATGATACATAATTATTCATGTTGGATTTTAATTATAAGATCCGTTTTGAGTTTAGTCTCAAAACCCATAAAACAATCTTCAAAGTATGGTTAAAATACATAAGATTATATTTTCATAAAACCCTAACAAATTCGCTAACATTCAACTTTAAAAATCTTACTATGATTTTGAACCCACCTCAAATTTTCCATGTACTCTTGGATACAAATAGCATGTAAAAATAATGCTAAATAGTTTGTTGATGTTTCCCGTTAAAACCACTTGTATACTATTAATCTCTAACATCTTAGAGATAAAACTTAGATATTTTTTTTTTTTTTTTTGCAATATACAATTATGTGGGTCCTAACCATCCCCATTAACAAAAAATAACTATAAATACCTAATTTCTTAAAGAACTACATAAAAAATTAGCCTCAATAATATATATCTTGATGTGCTTAATGACTTTAATGGATAGCTACAATACACCCACATTGAAATCTTCCTAGAATGGATATCACTATTTTCTAGCATGACATGCAATCAAAATGAATAAATTGTGTAAGAGAAAGATAAGAAGAAATTTTAACAAAACTTTGTAATGAAATATAACTCCATTTTTTATTTACAAAAATTTCACACAATATTAATGATCTTCTTTGTTTAATCATGATTCACAAATTATATCTCCATTCATTTTCATTTACTAAATGTGTTGAAATGCACCTCGAAATATCCTTTTATGATTTCAAAATAATAAATTCACTAATAAGACAATAACTAAAATGGATGCCTTTGAAGTACGGACAATTGGACTCCTAAAGATGCCCCAAACTACTGGTGAATTTGTTTTCCACTCTATTATAGAACACAATGCCAAAAAACTAAGACTAAAAAGGAGAATAAATTAGCTTGAAGAGGATCTCAATACAATGCCTATGCTCATGACCACCTTAGTTATCAAAGAACTCGAGCCTATGTAAGATACACCTAAAAAACCCAACTGGATAATAAAATAAGCACACCTACTAATAGGAATCAACTCCTATATTGTAACTAAGATTAATAAGAGAATGGAAATTTTTGAATAACTATCAAAAATCACCCTACAATTGAGGAATTTGGTATAACGAATTCATTTATTTACTAATTATCTTAAGAAGGATATTGAAAATGATCAAAATTTTATTGATAGTGAATTGTAAACATTTGTTAGAATGATCAACTTACTGAGTCAATTTTCTCTAGATTAGATCATTGTATTGTTTTACATCTATCTTAGTGCTTTTAGAGTGGAAAAAAATTGGAGGAATCAGCTAGCAAGACCAATTTTATTAGTGGGACCCTATTTTGCAAATTGGGGTATGAAACCTTCTAACAACATCTTGAGGCATCAAAATTGTTATATGGGGTAAAAAAATCTTTAGTTAAACACATTTCACCCTATTATACACACAACAAACTTTCCAACGGTGGAAAAATTATCTTATTCAGAGTCTGTAAACAAAAGTTATGCCACTCAAATGTTAATCATTCTATTTTCGTTACCATAATTCGAGAGGATGCCACATCATCTCCCATAACTCATGAAGAAGTGGATATCCACATGATTGTGATGAATAGGACTCTAGTAGAGTCAATAATGTAACTCTAACTAAGAAATGAAGGAGTCAAACCTACCCATTAGTAGGTTATGAGGTTATGTTATAGCTAAGCCACTAGGAGGAAAAGAGGTCCCATCCTTTTTTAGTGCACTCGTTCCATACACAATTAGAGTAGAGGAGGGGTACAAAGAGAGATCACATAGAGAGGAAAGATGCATTGTAGAATTCCATTTGACCAGAGGGTTTACTGCTTTATACATGTAGTCTTTTTCTATTCAGAGAAAGTGAGAAAACCAACCTCACCTTCTAGTTGGGTTTTCTCCCGAAAGGGACTTCTAGGATATATCTTATGTCAAAATGTGTTTGTGAGTTTTTAATTCAGTATTCTCTATTTTCTACTTAAATTTTAATTTACATTCATATCCAGTCAATAATATTATAGAATTTTAAAAATCTAAAGAGAGAAAAATGTTAAAAGTCTAGATTTCAAAATTTCAAATATAATTTTATCAAATCTACTATCATAATATGTCTACTAGAATATCCATGATATCTTATGGATCATATTGGTATCATAACATTCTTATTTAGATATATTTTGGAGATTTGCAAGGGATATGGATTGGAAAAGCCAAATGTCATAGAATCCTAGTCATGGTTGACATATCTAAGAATAGCCATCTTCATAATCCAAAGGAGAGGTTTTCAGAGTTGGAAGCAAAAATTATATATATAAACCATAAAGGGAATCTGCTCGTGTCATCCCTAAGTAACAAGCTTGGGATATTCAGAAGATGGGTGTTCTAATATAGATGATAAAATATAGGGGATATGAGGAGATTGGGAAGAAATATAGAAATAATGTCATGAACCATTTACAATCCCTATTCAAAACAAAGGAAAAGGTCGATATCAAGATGTTCCAAGGTGATATTGATGCCCCAAAGAGAAGTCATTAGTTGCAACAATTACAAGTATATTTTAGTGTTCCTGATATAGAAGAAGAACAAAACATGTCATTTACTCTATTGAAATTAGCGGGCCATGCCATAACTTTGTGGTAAATCCACATAGATACCTTGAGGTTCGAGGAATTTAAAACCGTCAGAAATTCACAATTTTATCCTATCAGATACTTAGAGGACAAGTGGATTTGATTCCACTACTTTAAGAATAAGAAGGGGTAGTGTACTAGAGTATGCGACATAATTCATAAATACGGCCATAGTGTTGGGTATCCCCCCAAATAACCTAGATGTACAAGTATTTGGGAGGTCTACGCAACCATCTATGGGAGTAAGTGATGTTGTTCAAGCTAATATTGGTGGATGAGGTTTGTGTATAGACACAATACCTAGGGAATGTAGACTTGAAGAAAGAGAAATAAAGTCGATAAACTTGAAAGGATAAATATGATGCTTCTAAGGAGGGGAGGAAGAAGTGGAAAGGGGGAAAAGATAAAAATATGACAACAATAACACACCAATGCAAAGATCTCAACAAAAACCACAACCAATACAACATCGATGGCCATACAGAGAAGAAGTGTTCAACGTTTCATCTAGAGCTTAACCTAAAGAGCATAAATAAATAAAATAAGAAGAAGAACATCATGGCCATTGATTTAAGAAACTAGGTTTAAATAATCTTAAATGTGGATGAGAATATGGTATGTACATTAGTGGAGAAAGAGTTGAATCTACGTTGCCTTCATCAATAGGAAAGGAAAGAAATGACCAATCCCTTTCACACAAAGATGTATATAATATGATATGCACATCAATGTAGAAGGAGGTGAATTTGAGTAGCCTTCCAGAATAGGAAGAGAAATAAATGACCAAACTCTTATACACAAATATATAGGTCAAGAAGGAAAATATTTATTCTCTATTTGACTCGAGATCATAAGCGAATCTCATTGTAGTAGATCTAGTAAAAAACTTGGGAATGGAAATTTGAGACTATCCAAGCCCATATCCATTTGGATGGATAAATAAAGATGCATAGTTGAAGGTAACAAAACAATGAAAAATTAGATTTTCTATCATTGTCGATTTTATTAGTGAAATAGAACTATATGTAGTTCACTTTGATATATGTGGAGTGTTGTTTGGAAGTCCCTACATGTAGATGTAGGATGCAATATTCATTTGGAGATGCAACTAGTATCTCATTATTAAGGATGAAAAATAGTTCACCATCAACATGCAAAAAGATAGGTCAAATATTTTATTGGTAAATTCCAACCAAGCCAAAAACTCATCAAATCTAGCATGCAATATTTTTTACATTTTTAAAGTGAAAAATGGTTGATACAAGAGTTGGTAAGAGGCAAGGAATCCCTGGAAGGGTGTAGTAAGAAATAGAAATAAAAACTAGAATAGTTTCTACATGAATACATGGAAGTGTCTTGGGAGTCTAAAGGATTACCATGCAAGAGGGAAGTGGAGCATGATATCAATCTATTACCAAAATCCTCATTGCAAACTATTGAGATGCATATGCTATAGAAGTAAGTGAGGTGAAGAAAAAATTGTAGCAACTATTGGATTAGGGTGTCATTTGATTGAGTACATCACCATGTGGGTCATCAATCATCATTGTACCAAATATGGATGACACTTTGTTGATGTTTATTAACTAAAGGGAGTTGAATAAAATTATGTTAAATCATAGGTACCCCTTTCCTAGGATACATGATCTACTAGATCAGTTGTTATAATAAGCAAAATACTTCACCAAGTTGGACATAAGTATGGAGAGCACCAAGTTCATGTCAAAGAAGAAGATACCTTGAAGATAATATTCAAAACTAGGATAGGTTGGTATTAATGGCTAGTCATCTTATTCGTCCTATGTAATGCACCAACTACATTTATGAGGATAATGAGTGATATATTTCACCCTTTTATTTATTCATTTGTTTTTTCTATTGGATGATATAACGATATATAATTCTACCTTCAAGGATCACATATCATATTTGACATAGCTATTGGGGACATTAAAGAAGCACCAACTACTAACAAATATCAATAAGTTTGATTTTGCATAGTAGCCTTTGGTGTATCTAGGGTATGTGATAGGTGGAGGAGATTTGAAGATAGATTCATCCAATATGGAAGCCATAATGAAATGTATGGATCTTACTAATGTTTATGAGGTTAGGAGTTTCATTAGGGTAGCATAGTACCTAAGGAAATTCATAGACTTGTCTTCAGTGGTAGCAACACCACTCCATGCCATAAAATCAAATGTTAAGAGTTTCCAGTGAGGAAAAGGTTAGCAGTGGAAGTTTGAGGAGTTAAAGAAGAAGATCAATCAAGCATAAGTTCTGCCATTTCAAAACTTGCAACGACCATTTAAGTGGATATAGATGTGAGTAGGTATGTTGTGGGAGTACTCTTGATGTATGGAGGAAGGCCTATATGAAACCTTTTTGAAGTATTTAATGTGTCAGTTCTTAAGTACCCTACCTATGACAGGGAGTGATAAGCCCTGGTGGAAGTTGTGAAGAACTGGAAGCACTACCTGATGGGGGATGACATAGTAATCCACACAGGGCACCATCCAATATGGTATCTGTAATCCAATATTAATATACAACAAAGTGTAAATTACAAGTGGATGGGGTTTCTATAACAATTTCATTTGATGCTACCCTTCTTGTATTTAATGTTCAAATGGAATTGTTTTATATATGTGGACCATTTCTAATGGCAATGATTTTGAAACTTCTCTTGTGTTTGTATGAACTATAGGGGTCATTGGTCTATGTGGATGAAAATTTCCTTCCACATAATGTAATTATTCCATTGATGGTAGGCTTGCACAATGAAATACAATTATTTTTCATAGGTGGGATACTTTCATACTGTGTCTAAAAGTGTATCACAATGGTAACACACTGGATGCCCCTGCTAAGTAAGAACTGCACCAATAGCATAGTCTAAGGCATCTATCTCAATCTCAAATGACTTGTTGTAGGCCTAGTAATGTTAGCACTAGTGCAGAGAAGAGGTAGTGCTTCAATTGGGAAAATGCTTTCTGTTGTGTTTCAGACCTGAATAAATATTCTTTCACTCTACCCTCAGTGACTTGACTTAAAGGCCATGCAATATGAGAGAACTCCAACACGAACCTGGGGTAGAAATCAGGAAGACCTAGAAAAGTGCAGAGCTCTGTTAGAGTGGTTGGGGTTGGCCAATCCTAAATGACTTGTATCTTTGTTGGGTCCACATGTACACCCTTCTCATGAATGATGTACCCTAGATATTGAACCTAGGTCATACTGAAACTGAATTTCTCCAAATTGGCACACAACTTGTGTTGTCGTATGGTTTGGAGCACATGTCGAATATGGTGGAGGTGCTCTTCCAAAATATGGTTGAAGATAAATATGTCATCTAAATAAACCACCACAAATGAATTGGTGAAGGGTTGCAAGATGTCTTCCATCAATCTCATGAAGGTTGCGAGGGCATTCGTTAACCCGAAAGACTTGAGCAACCATTTGAAATGTCCCCCCTTGGATTTGGAGGAAGTCTTCCACATATCAGAGGGTTTGATAGGAACATGGTGATAATCAAACTTCAAGTCAATCTTGCTAAAATATCTTGCCCCCTTAAGCTGGTCTAAAAGGTCATCAATCCATGGGATTGGGTACCTATTATGGATGGTGATCTTGTTCAGTTCCAAATAGTTAATATAGAGTTTCCAGGTCCCGTCCTTCTTTTTTACCAATAAAAGTGGGCTACCACAGGGTGATGAGCTTGGGTTGATATTCCTTTTCTGTAACAACTCCTGAATCTTCCTCTTGATCTCATCACTCTCTAGAAGAAACCATCAATAGATCGGTCCATTGGGAAGCAGTGATCCCAAGAGTCAGGTTGATGGAGTGCTTAACTTGATAGTGTAGAGGTACCCCCATAGGTGAGGCAAGCATATACCTATATGCCTCCATGACCTTGTTTATATATTGTTGGTGTGCGGAGGAGCCTTATATGGAAGTTGTGTCCATAATCTTCTTCTTTCCCTGAGGGCGAATCATAAGGAAGAAAAAATTCTTGTTCTGTGAAATTATCTTACTACATTCCTTTGCAAATATCAAAGAGATGGTGGTAGGTAGGGCTACCTTCAATATCCTGGATAACTTATTGCCCAATGTAAGAATCACAGAGCGAGTTCTAGACTCATATACAACATGCCTCTTCCACAAGTATGGTTGTGCTAATAACACATCACAAAATTCAGGAGGCAAAACATCACACAATACCTCATATGTGAATGGCTTGATGTTGTAGGGAAGGAAACATAGTTGGGTGATGTGGAGATCTCATCCTTTGCGAAGACATCCAATGGTGTATGACTAAAATGCAGCGAAGAACTGTTCACCCACATCTGTGAGTGAAAGAGACATTCCCCCTCCTATAGATCTTCAGGGTCATTCTTCTGAATCTTGGTGGTGGTTACGGTGGCACTTGGCTCCACGTCAATGATCTTATTCCCTTTGTCATTCCCCTTGTGAGGTTCTAACTTAAAGTCAGAACATGCATCTGATTCAAAATCCTTCAGCTTGGCCACCAGTGACTGCTTGGCCCAACACTCACTTGTTTTGTGAGTGGAGCTCTTATGGAACTCACACCATTTTCTCATGTCCTTCTTTGTCTTCATGTGTTGTTCTTTTCTTTCAATTTTGGTGGGTTGTCATGGGTCATCCTGCCTTGTATTTTTCCTTTGTTCTGTAGTTTGGAGGTACCTTTCCCTTACTTCAGACTCACAGATCCAATGTATCGCTTCTTCTATTTAAACTTATGCTTAATCATGACAGTGTATCGATATGTTGTACCGAACTAGGAGATGTCCAGGAACACCATATCACCCTAGATATACCTATGTATATAGTCACGGTACTTGAGTACCAAATTTCACTTAGAATCCTTGATGCCCAAACTTCGTGCAAAGGGTATGAGAAACATTGGTAAACTCAGGCATGTATTGGTTCCTTGCCTACCACAGCATGGTCCATTTTATGCATTTATCCTCATAGCTCCCGACAGGGTAGTATTACTCCTTGATGTCATCTTGGAACGAATTCCAAGTGGGTGCAGCTGAAAATTGTGAGGGTGTACTTTTTTCCTTCCTCTCACAGTAGGTTTCCCACCAATCCTTGACGTGGCGGGTATCTTTGAGAAATGAAAAAGTAATATTTTCTCGAGGAGAAAAATCATGAACAAAAAATATCCTTCTAGCCGATTTAACCATTTATCTATGGTTCCTGCATCTATATGACCTTCAAATAGCAGGATGTCAAAGTTAACATGTCGCTTAAAGGGTGTGGTGCTTCTAGAGTGGTTGTTGGATGGAGATGTGTTGCTTTTGGGTAGTCGTTGAATCATCTGGGCAATGTTTTCCATCATCACATTCCTCTATCGCTCGAGGGCTTCTCCAAAAAATATTTTGAAAGAATATCCTTCTCCCTCATCGTTCTTCTCTTCTGCCTTGGGAGGATGTTGGGATTTGTGAGGTTGGTCTTGCAAAAGTTCAACTAGTTTGATCCCTAACTCCTTATATCTCGACCTCGTTGGGGACATTCGAAGAAAAATAGAGAAAGAGGAGAACCCTTTGATACCACTAGTCAAATCTTAAAAAATAACATGAAAATTACAAATATAACCATAGATACATAAATGCAACATAAATAACACTTCACTTAATTAATATTAAATACTAAAAATTGCTTACAAACATAATGAAAATAATGTAGCTCGGGTGATGGTAGCTTATCTCTGAGAAGAGATGTAGCGGCTACATTCCTTTGAACTATGTTACAATGAGGCTCAAGGGCCTATTTATTTTCTAACAACAAGGGAAAAACCTAAACAACCAAAACCCTAAGGCCCAAGAGGTGGAATGTTAAGAGGTTGTGGGCACCATTGGGGTTAGTTCGGCAACCAAATTTTCGAGGTTGTGACTTGGTCATATTCTCTCCATTGGTCTCGTATGATACATTGTTGGAAAGATATACCTAAGTAATACATGATTTACGGGAACAAGCTTTCTGCATACCTCAAAAAAAAGTTGTTTATGGGGTCAAAACTGCTCCAAAAGTTTAGGACCTAAAAAAACTGCTAAAAATAGTAAATGTTGCAGTAAACAAGGAAATGGATGAAATTGACTGGAGTTCTAGGTGGAATAGGCGAGTGGAAACTAATATCCACCTAGATCAATCCTCCTTCATTAGAAATAAATGGTCACCGTTGCGTGTAGAGCCTCCATAAGGTGAGGAAATTTTTGTTGAACATGTTCCTTGGTGAACCACTTGCCCTAGTGAAGGCGTTGGCTTACTTTGACAACTCGATATCATTGGATCCTCTATTGGTGAGTTTTATTGATTTGTGTGTCCATGATCTGATAAGTTGCAGCTTGTTCCATGCAGTCTGGGTTTATATCTGTTGGTTTGAGTTGATTTGCAATGTCGGATGTGTCCAGTAATAGTGGAAAGTGTGGTTGAAGGTGGTCTACATTGAACATTGAGTGCAGACCAAGGAAAAGTAGAATTCTGAAATCAAAGGAATTGTCCCCTACAACCTTGGTGATGGTTGATGGTCCATATCAAAGTGGACGAAGCTTGCAATGGGGTGCAATGAGGTGCTCCTTATGCAATTGTAGCCAAACTTTTTTGCCCACCTAGAACTTGTGCGACACTCGATGTTTATCATGGTGCTAATTGTACTTAGCATTGGCTTTGTCCAAGATATCATGGACCTACTCGAAGATGTGTTGAATATGCTCATTGAATTCGTTAGCCCTTTCAACTTCGGACCGGACGTGCACCAAATCTGCTTGAGTAGTTACAAATGGTATGTCCACATCAATGGGATATAATGGTTGAAATCTGAGCCCTACCTGAAAGGGGCTATGACCTGTTGAGCTATGGAGAGATTTGTTGTAGTTTTTCTAGATAGAGGGTAGGATTTCATCCGATGTGCATGGATGTTTCAAGTTTTACATGTGTTGAATGTGTATGACCATCATGTTAACGACCTAATGTTGGCCATCAGTTTGGGGGTGGAAAGTTGTGGACTTAATAATTTATGTATCCAGCATCAACTTGAGACTTGACAAAAATTCACATAGGAATCTACTGTCCTGATCTAAGGCAATGGAATATGGGATCCCAAAGTGTACCCACACTCATTCAAAGAAGAGCTTAGCAGTGGCCTCTGTTTTGGTACTCTTCTTGCAAGCCGCCATAATGGCCATCTTGGAGTAAGAAAAGAAGCATATAGGCCTTTTCTTCTTGATTATTGGTTTTGAAATAGTGCAGGTAATATGGGATCTAATGTAACTTCCCAATATCCTGACGAAGGTTCAACAAATAAAAATACTTCTGCAATATTTTCACTTTCTTCTTTACTCCAAAATGTCTAGTTGTCTGTCTGTAGTGCACCTCCAAAATCATCTTGGTGCACTCACTTGAAGGAACACAGATGTGTCCTAGGTGGCATAATAATGCATCTTGGAGGTGAAAATTTTGAGCTTGCATACCTTCTAAGAGTGTCTAGTATGTGCTATCCAATTCTAGATCACTCTTGTAAAGATGCGGCCACCCTGAAGTCTCGTGACTGCAAGAGTCGAGCATAGTGATCAGCGCCATGACTGGCGATAAGCTGAGGCAGCCTGCAACATTATTGGCATTGCCCTTCTTGTACTTAATGTTCAAATAGAATTTTTGCAGGTATGTGGACCATTTCTGCTGGTGATCATTCTACAAATTCCCTTCTGTTTATATGAACTACATCAGTTGTGGTTTACGTGGATAACCATTGCCTTCCTCAGAATGCAATGCTTCCATTGATGACAGGCTTGCACAATGGAATACATTTATTTGTCATAGGTGGGATACTTTCAGACTGTTTCTGAAAGTGTCTCACTATGGAAAGACATTGGATGCCCCTACTAAGTAAAAACTACACCAATAACATAGTCAGAGGTATCTATCTCAATCTCAAATGGTTGCTATAGGTTTGGTAATGTGAGCACTAGTGAAGAGA
The DNA here is from genome assembly GCA_031772625.1 of Pinus tabuliformis. NCBI lineage: Eukaryota > Viridiplantae > Streptophyta > Pinopsida > Pinales > Pinaceae > Pinus > Pinus tabuliformis. The sequence goes on from CM062820.1 coordinate 502,546,589, forward strand.
AGAGGTGATGCTTCAACGTGGAAAATGTCTTAGGTTGGGTTTTGGACCAAAAGAAATTTTATTTCGCTCTTCCCTTGGTGACTTTACTTAAAGTCTAGGTGATATGAGAGAACCCCATCACGAACCTACGGTAGAAATTGGCAAGACTGAGAAAGTTGTGGATCTCTGTTAGAGTTGTTGGGGTTGGCCAATCCCAAATGACTTGTATCTTGTCTAGGTCCACATGCACACCCTCCTCATAAATGATGTACCCCATATATTGAACTTGCATCATGCCAAAATTGTATTTCTCCAAATTCGCACATAGCTTGTGTTGTCATAGGGTTCGAAGGACCTTGCAAATATGGTGGAGGTTCTCTTCCTAACTTGGGATGAAGATCAATGTCATAGAAATAAACCATCCAGAATGAATTCATGAAGGATTGGAAGATGCCATCCATCAATCTCATGAAGGTTGTGGGGGGATTCGTTAACCCAAAATACATGAGAAACAATTCGAAAAGGTCCATCTTGGATATCAAGGTAGTCTTCCACACATCGGAGGGTTCGATAGGCACCTCGTGATAAGCAGACTTCAAGTCAATCTTGCTAAAATATTTGGCCCCCTTGAGCTGGTCCAAAAGGTTATAAATCCATGGGATTGGGTAAGTATTCCAGAAAATGATCTTGTTTAGTACCTGATAGTCAATATAGAGTCTCTAATTCCCTTCCTTATTCTGTACCAATACAATCGAGCACCCAGAGGGTGATGAGCTTGGACTGATATGCCCTTTCTACAACAGCTCCTAAATCTGCCTCTTGATCTCATCGTTCTCTATGATTGGGTTTCAATAGATCACTCCACTAATTAGTGGCATGCCCAAGGTCAGATTGATGGAGTGCTTGACCTAACAATGCATAAGTACCCAGATGGTGAGGTGAAAATATCTTTGCACTCCTCCATGACCTTGTCCATCTGCTCCTTTTGTGTGGAGGAGACTTGTCTAGAAGTCATGCCCACAATATTCTTCCTTCCTTGATGGTGAATCATAAGGAAAATAAATTTCCCCATCTGTGAAATGATCTTACTATAATTCTTTGTAGAGATCAAAGAGATGGGGGTAGGCTGGGTACCTCTGCTATCTTGTACAACTTATTTCCCAAAGTAATAATCACAGAGCGAGATCTAAACTCATATAAAACATTTTTCTTCCATAAGTATGGTTTTCCTAATAGCATATCACAAAACTCAAGAGTAGAAACATCACATAGTACCTCATCCATGAAGGGTTTGATGTTGTAGGGAACGTAACATTGCTGGATGATTCAGAGATCTCGTTCTAGGTGAAGAAACTTGTTAGTGTACAGTTGTGGATGTGTTATAGTTGGTTGGCCCAACTACTTCATGAACTCTACTGAAATGAGGTTCTTTTGACACCCACTATCGAAAAGGAACAATAACAGAGAACCCTTCACCCACATCTTTGAGTGGAAGAGATGTCTACCCACCTCTGGATCTTCGAGCTCATTATTCTAGATCTTGTTGGTGGCCAGAGTGGCACTAGGATCCACGTTAATGATCTCCTTCCCTTTTTCATTCCCCTTGTTGGGTTCTGACTCAAATTTGGAAAATGCGTCTTCTCTAGAGGCCTCCAGCTTGGCCACCAATGACAACTTGCACCGAAACTCACTTGTGTTGTGAGTGGAGCTCTTATGGAACTCACACCATTTTCCCATGTCCCTCTTTGTCTTCATGGTGTTTTTCTTTTCTTGAGGCTTCAACAGGTTGTCCTGGGTCGCCTCATCTTCACTTTATCCTTTTCTCTGCGGTTTGGAGGCACCTTGTGTAGAAGGAAGATTCTCTATGTGGACAGAGATAATCCATTTAGCACAAGAGAGTGGGTCGAGCCACAAACATGAAAATCTAACATAAGTTACCTTAGATTGAGAATGGATAAGATCCTACCTCTTGTATCTCTAATCCTTGTTTGATGAATTCCTTGTGTCTTTTCTCCATCGGTCGGCTCCTTAATGTCAATCAAGCACATGAAACAAATAGAAAATAAACCAAAGAACACATGCTAGCATACAATATATTAAACCTACTTAAGAGGCTAAGGATTCTTAATCTATCAAATAGCATATGCAATTGATATAGCAAATAAAATATCAGTTATATTATTATTATTACAAAAAGGAAAGTACAACATTCGCCTTAGCGTTGTAAGTCTCCTTCTATGTGTTTGGGTTCTTGCACCATTGTTAGCATCTCATGATTCACCTCAAACAATGGAAGTTCAAGGCTTCTTCCTCTTTGATCCAAACCAAACAAACTAAAATCTTATTCTCCCTTTACAAACACACACTAGGAGGCTAAGGCTCTCAAGAAGGATATCATTTTGTAGATTGTTCCAGTCCTTTCATTAGCTAGCTGAGGTTGGAAAAGGAGGAGTTTATATAGCTCGAGATAAGGGAAATGGATCCTCTTATGATGGGATATGCCTTATCCGTTTTGGCTTGTTCCATTTCAATAGCGTAAAGAAGCCCAAATAGTCTCTCTCAGCTCTATCTTGCCTAACCATTTACTAGAATTCCGTTCACAAAGCTTCCAGACCTAGAATCTTCAACTCCATTTTTAAAAAGTTTCCAAAAGAGGGTCAACATGTGTCATGAATGGATTACTAGTGCCATTCGACACTAGGCCCAGTGTTAGACTCTGCAAATCAGTGCAGGGAAGAAACTGAGTGACAATGTCGGTCTTGAAAATCGAGTTTGAAGGAATATTCTTGGGAAATTATTTAAAAGGTAAATGTTTTGCAGATGAAGAGTGATGTAGAGACATGTTATTCATGACAGGAAAACACATAAGGGTCACTCTAGGGGTCCTCTGGGATCAAGGAATGGGGAGAATAGGAATAGTGACAAAATGTTGTGTAACAGAGGGACCTTAAAGCATGAAAGCCAAACAAGATTGAGGGGTGAAATGACTTATGAGTAGATGCATGGAACCAAAACTGTTGTAGAAAACCTGCAAGAAAGCATAGATACATATACATCACTGAAATCTCTGATACATGAATTGTGGTATGGACGCAACCATCCAAAAAAATATCATGTAAATGGATCCAAGGTATGGGCACAACCGTCCAACAAGAAGGATCATATGTAACCCAAGGTATGGTTGCAGCCATCCAATAATGAGAAGGATCACATATAATAGACTCGTGGTATGGTCAAAACCATCCATCTGAAAGAGACATGTATGTAAGCATGATCATGTCACGTCGCCCTGCAACCTGGACTTTTGTAATATGAGCCTAGGGTCTTACGCTCCAGCACGAATCAATCAAAGTACAAATTCTAGCATGCGAATAGATGTGTTGAAGTTGAACATTCTAGAAAATCGCTTGATTACCGATCATTGATGTGAATCGTTAACAAGCGCAAGAGGAACCACCAATAATGACAATGGCTCTTAAGGCACCAGTAGTGCATTTTATAGAGTGTGAATAAGGAATTGAAGTTGAACACCCGTGATGTCACTCGATCAAAATCCAATGACGAGAACTTGTCATCGAGTGTGAAGAACTTTCGATTAGACCATGAAAGCTCTAAGGTACTGGAAGGGAGTTTCTTGGCCAACTTCCTAGATAATGAGTTGAAGTCAACAAGAAGTGACCTTGTGAAGGAGGGCCATGATGTATCCCACATCATCAATGTGAGACAAGGGGATGCAATGATTATGGATCATATAGAGAATCGGGAATGTGTGTAAACTGCAAAAAGATTACCTCTTAAACATATCGGCGAAATGAGTTCGTAGTTTCGAAGCTTTTGGATCCATAAGATTGGAGGTCATGATGACATGGAAAAGATCAAATGGAAAGGCAAAAATTCATAGCCAAAACCCAGGAACATCAATGATGAAGTGATGATATCCAAACCCAACGCAAAGAAAGATAGTTTAATGTTCAAGAGTGACTAGTTGCCGACACAACTAGTAAATATTCTCCATTTCCCTCCACCATTTCTGGTAGGTACCCTTATTATTTTTTATCACAAGATTGAAGGGGATAACATATTATTGTAATATATGTCCATCCATTGGATGGATCCAACCTAGTAAGATTAAAGAACCCTAGGAAGGAGAAGCTCAGGTCTGTGATGGTGACCAATCCGATGTCGTTTAAATTTTATCGAGTTCGACAAAGGAATAAACTCATTATCTCTTTCATGTTTAGATAGTTTGAAAAAGACACGGAAAAGAAAACTCCAAAAGGTTCGCTTTCATAAAGTTTTATCTCGAATCCGAAAAGTTAGAAAATAATACTTGAAACAACCTCTTGACCATGTCAGTCAAGGAGTAGCTTTTTCATAAATAGTTTATCCCGGCACGAAAAAGGGGTAAACGTATACTAGGCAAACAACATTTTGAACCCATTTACAAGGTTAAAATGACAAGAGCTTGGCGATATTTTTGTGTTTTGAGAGTTAGAAAAGAGCTTAAAGTGGAATCCCCATTTTTATTTTATTTAACGAGTCAAAAAGGGAAAAATACTCGGCAATCTTTTCATTTCATTTTTTACGAGTTGAGAAAATAGTCTAAATATGACACCACTCTTGCATCATTGCCAAAAACCATCACCTGTCACTACACAAGAAGCAAATGCATTATCCATTTCTAAGGAAAAATGAAAAAAAATACATTTCAAAACCCTAAAATATAGTGAAAAGGGGAAAAATAAAACATTTTCACCATTTACCTCATTTGGAGAAATTTTTTCCCTCTTGTGCCCTAAATCATTTGGATCAGATTATTGTGAATTCAAGAAGCCGATCGTCGAACTGTTTGTTGCAGGTAAGAGTCGAGGCCCTAATCTTCACATTGATACCAAGTTTTCAATAATTTAACTATTTTTTCATGGTTTTTGGGGTATTTTTGACAAAAAAAATTCACCCTCAATCGACACGGGATGGCACCAATCATGGTTGTTTAACACAGGGACTCATTCCATTGGCACACCTATTTTAAAAATAGTCGCACCAGTGCAAAGAACTAGATTTTTGTGAATCTGGACAAAATTTTTTGCTTTAAATTAGAGATTTCCTCTTCAAAAACTGATGTTAAGTTAAATGTGGGATGTTTGTAGGAAAATCAAGGCACGAAAATATGGTGATTGAATGCAAAGAATGTGAGCATGAAAGAATAGATTCAATGGCCATGGGGGGTCCAAATTGTCTTGATGCATTGAGGAATTATGTGCTCCTCAAGTTCTTTCTTACATCGGGCCTTCAAGCTCAACTTGAGCTACTACAATACCTAACCAGTCTATGGGAAATTGGATTGGAGGTATTTGTGATCCATGACCAAGAGCTAGAGTTGGAGACTTGAGACATTTAATTCATTATTGGATTGTATCAGAGAGGGGAACCAATCCAGTTGTATGGGGGCAGGCCCATTGGGGTGATCCAAAAATGGATCCTGGATAAACCTCTAAGTCTAAAAGACTTCATGGAAGAGGTGAAAGGTGCGAAATGGCACAAATCCTCTGTAAATCAGAGGAAAATGAAAATCATAGGTTTCCCTCAAAATAATCTCATTGCAGAGATCTCCTCATTCTTAATCCAATGCAACTTGAATGGGCGAAAACGGATTTCAGATGAAGAAGTTATCATGAAAAGGAGCTCCCCTTTTTCCTTTGAAAATGAGACAAATTCTTTGAATAATGGGTCTATAAACCCTCTACGTCTTCCAAATCTCCCTAAAGGGCAAGACCTTCGAAAAAGTAGAAGTTATGGAGAAGGCAGATACACTATTAGGCCTTAAAAGCCTGAAGAAAACCATAAAAACAAGGCAAATGGAGGCTTTAACAAAGGTTGCACAGGGGCCGTCCGATCTGGCCGATCAATGATCTAGATCCGATTGGCATATCGCATTGGCGGTAATAGGCGGATCAACGATCGCAATCGGCAAAGGTAGTCAGGGGGCAGTTGGAGGCATGCCGCAATGGACCGAGCCGATGCGATAGCGCAATTGCCGATGTTGGCAGATCGCAATCGATGAATCCAATGCAGCTGGGCCGATATGTTATATATTATTTGCCCGATGGGATATTACGCAACAGATGGATATATAAACACTATTTCATAACATTTGAAATCCACCCAAAGCCATATTTGTGTTATTTCCCATGTTTTTATGTATTTTAAAAATACAAAGGGGAAACCCATGGAGCAGGCCTTGTGGCATGCGATAGCGACCTATGGGTGGACCCGATAGGACAAAAAGGTGGATTTCAGGACTTTTGAAGTCTAATATATTGTGTTTTATGCGGATTTCCAATGTTTTCACAGTTTTCTCTATGTAAATAGAGAGCGACTGTTTTAAGGGATTTCAAGCATCGATGCGCTCATCTGTTATAGAACAGGTGGCCACCTACCCAAAGGGCATTATGTAATGATTAATGAATGCTCAAAAGAGGGATTTGAGTGGACCAAAAGTAGGAAGACAGAGAGCCTGAAAGGAAAAACCAACAAACAATGTAGTTTTGGGTTAAAAGCCATGAAGGTAAAATACATAGGGCTATTGGGTTGCTGAACGGTGGCCAAGCTATAGCAAGTTGTTCTTTGTTGCTGAATAATGAAAGTAATAGCAGCGGAGAAGTGAAAACCAGCTGAGGGAGCCTTTGGGGTCACTTGAAGTTCAAGTGAAAAGCTAGAGAACGTGAAGATTGCAGAAGGTAGAAGGAAGCCAGAGCAGGAGAGCCAAAGAGCCAAGAGCCCGAGCCAAAGAGCCAAGAGTCAGAGCCAAGAGCTAGAACCAAAGCCAAAGAGCTAGAGTTAGAGCCAAGAGCCAAAACCAAGAGCCAAAGAGCCAGAGCCAAGAGCCAAGAGCGAAAAGCCAAAGCTTCAAGAGAAAAAATGGATAAAATGGTATTTGAACACATTGTTTTTGTAGAGAACAACAAGAGTTGAGTCAAAGACTTGTAAAAGACTTACACCATAATCCTAGAGAGCCTAGATGTAGCCCAAGATTTATGGGTGAACTCCAAATTAATTTGTTGTCTTATGTGTATGTTGTTACTGCTGCTTTATTTACTGTTATATGAATTTATATATCAGTTTAAGCACATTCACATATCAGTACAAACAACATATTTTAAAGAAAAGAATCAGCTAGAAACAAATACCAGTATACACCTATATTTTCAAGCATTAATTAATTTCGCATTGGTTAATCATAAAAGACTTGGGAAAATTCAAGCTTTAGAAGTGGGAGAGGTTCTTGTAAGCTAGACAAGAAGCCTAAGAGCCCCAGTTTTAGATGAGGTGGTATCAGAGCTTAAGTTTGATTAACCCCACATTCAAAGAATGATTATATCAGAATGCTTGATTGAAAGAGCAAAGATTGCTTGTCTGAAAGGTGTTTGAATAGCAAGAGGTTGATTGTATGCTTGTTTGTAGACTGACTATTTGCTGAGTTTGCAGAAGGAAGAAGAGCTAAAGGAATTCTTCTATCCCAAGGACCTCAAGGAAATCCAAAGCACAAGAGGTTGTTTGCAAGAGGTTTCTTAAATAAGCTCTTTATTTATCTTGTTGGTTTTTTTTTTTCATTGGCATAATAACAAATTCTACAAGTGGGTCCTCAAATTCTACATTCTTCACAAGATTCCTTGATGAAGACATGAGGCAAGAATTTTCGACCACGATGGATATGGTGAGAGAAATGTATGAGGATGGAAGGAAGATCACTATGCTTAGAAAGCAGATGAATTCCATGAAGGAAGAGAGGTAGTTGCTTGATGACAAATTGCAAGAAATGGAGAGGCAACTTCATATTGCAAATATGAACCTGAAAAGGATGCATGAGTTAGAAACACAGCTCTTTGTTGCCCAAGAAGCCTTAGTCAAGCACCTGCTTGAAGAGGAGGTAAGCCATTCCAATTTTTCTTCAAATTCCTCTGAGAATTCTTGTATTGGTTCTTTTGAGAAACATACTGAAGGCATAGGTTACAAGCTAATGTCCAAGATGGGATATGAAGGAAAGGGCTTGGGAAAGCACGCACAAGGTATTGTTGAACCAATAATGGTTGAGGAAAGGCCTAAATATTTTGGTCTTCGATATGGACAGATTTATGGAGAGAATTCTAAAGCTGCCATGAAAGCCATTGAAACAGTCCCAAGAAGGAGTTTCAGTTCATTTCCTCTGCCTCAGAAGTGTGAAGGTTGTATCCAATAGGAATACAATAGCTTGAAACATAAATTGAAAAATGCAGGTGTTTAGAGGCACACACTTGAACCAGAGAGTTGGGGAGACTCTAACAGCCTTAAGAGTTTGATGGTGTTCCAAAGGGAGCTACTTCGTCATTTGTTTCACCTCCTCATGAAGGCAATAAAGGTGAAAGAGGCAGGAATAAATATGGTTCTAATTATATTCATTTTGATTTTGCAAAGGATGATAAATTTCCACATAAGTATGGGGAAAGCATTGCATGTTCCTTTGGTGGTATGGATAACCATGATGTTTCTAGATGTTGGAAGAGAATGGCTGCATACAGGAAGCAAGAGAAGGAAAAGAAGCAAGAAGCCAAAGGTCATGCTATCAAGAGGATGCACATGGAGTGCACTTACTACCATAAGCAAGGACATCTTGCTGCAAAGTGTTGGACACTGAATCCAAAAATGCTTCCACCAAAACTGAAGAAAGTGGAAAGAGAAGATGGCAGAAATGGAAGTGAAGATTCCATGAATGATGTGTCTCAAAATGATTCACATGTTGATGCTAATGTGCAAGCAAGGGTAGTACCTTTGAAAGGGATTGGTAAGGAACAGTTATATTTCTTATCCGATTAAGATTGCATGTCTATTGATGCATCTACATTATATTTCATTTTAGCTTCGAAAGTACAGTGTGCTTAAACGAAAGTTGAGGGAGGAAATGCATGCATTGCATGTGATGCCATGTTGACTTGAAAGAAGTTAAATTGGTCTCCAAATGGAGATAATGATGAATGTTTCATATTTTGGAAAATGAGTCCTAATGGTCTTTTTCTATATGCTTGACTTGAAGAGTCCTTTACTTTAAAGGCATCTTCTGTGGGCTTGTTGTCTAGTCCATCATTTGTATTCATATGTAAGACATGGAGGTGTTCACAAGATGTGAAAATCTGTTTCTTTTGTTGAAGTAGGAGTTTAGTCCATCTAGTTGTTATCTGAATGCCTATTGTTGTTAACAACTGTTGTTGGCAGCTTGTCAAATAGGTAGAAATGAAATTTTTGTGGAGCAGATGTACTTCACATTTGTTGAGCCACCTTGGATCAATGATCAAGGAAAAGAAGCTCGAACTACCTTCAAAGACCATTTCAGTAGAAGTTCTGCAAAAAGGCAAGGAGGAAGACAATGCTTCTCAGGAAGACCAGCCCATCTAGAGAAGGGAAGTGGTCAGAAACTTTTGTTCATAGGCGCTATGCAAGGGCAAGTGTAGGGAGGCTGAAAGAAGAGGGTGAGTCACTCTCATTTACTATTCAGATCAGTATATCAGTCTTTTGGAGACCAGAGGTTCTTTTAGGGGGAAGGCATGATCCAAAAATGGATCCTGGATAAACCTCTAAGTCTAAAAGACTTCATGTAAGAGGTGGAAAGTGCCAAATGGAACAGATCCTTTGTAAATTAGAGGAAAATGAAAATCATAGGCTACCCTCAGAAATGATCTCATTGCAGAGATCTCCTCATTCTGAGTCCAATGCAACGTGAATAGGCAAAAACAGATTTCAGATGAAGAAGTTATCATGAAAAGAAGCTCCCCTTGTTCCTTTGAAAACGAGGCAAATTCTTTGAATAATGGGTCTAAAAACCCTCTAAGTCTTCCAAATCTCCCTAAAGGGAAAGACCACTGAAAAAGGAGAAGTTATGGAGAAGGCAGATACACTATCAGGCCTTAAAAAGCTGAAGAAAACCTTAATAGCAAGGCAATTAGAGGCTTCAACAAAGGTTGCACAAGGGCTGTCGGATCTAGCCAATTAGCAATCTAGATCTGATTGGTATATCACATCGGTGGTAAGAGGCAGATCATGATCGCAATCGGCGAAGGCAGTCAGGGGACAATCAGAGGCATAGCGCGATGGATTGGGCTGATACGATAGCGCGATCGTTGATATTGGCAGATCGTAATTAGTGAATCCAATGTAGCTGGGCCGATATGTTATATATTATATGCCCGATATGATATTACGGGCCTGATGGATATATAAATGTTGTTTCATAACATTTGAAATCCGCCCAAAGCCATATTTGTGTTATTTTCCTTGTTTTTATGTATTTTAAAAATACAAAGGGGAAACCCATGGAGCAGGCCTTGCGACATGCGATAGCAACCTATGGGTGGACTCGATAGGAGAAAAAGGTGGATTTCAGGAATTTTGAAGTCCAATATATTGTGTTTTATGTGGATTTCCCATGTTTTCACAGCGTTCTATGTGTAAATAGAGAACGACTGTTTTAAAGGATTTCAAGCACCGATGCCCTCATTAGTGATAGAATAGGTGGCTGCCTACCCAAAGGGCATTATGCAATGATTAATGAATGCTCAGAAGAAGGATTCGAGTGGACCAAAAGCCAGAGGATAGAGAGCCCGAAAGGAAAAACCAAAAGACAACGTAGTTTTGGCTTAAAAGCCATGAATGTAAAAGATGAAGGGTTTCTGGGTTGTTGAATGGTGGCGAAGCTATTGCAAGTTGTTGTTTGTTGCTGAATGTTGAAAGTAATAGTAGCAAAGAAGCAAAAATTAACTGACGGAGCCTTTGGGGTCACTTGAAGTGCAAGTGAAAAGTCAGAGAGCGTGAAGGTTGCAGAAGACAGAAAGAAGCCAGAGCAAGAGAGCCAAAGAGCCAAGAGCCTAAGCCAAAGAGCCAAGAGCCAGAACCAGAGCCAAAGAGCCAGAGTTAGAGCGAAGAGCTAGAACTAAGAGCCAAAGAGCTAGAGCTAAGAGCCAAGAGCCAAAAGCTAGAGCTTCAAGAGCCATAAGGGATAAAATGGTATCTAAACCCACAGTTTTTGTACAAAACAACAAGAGTTTAGTCAAAGACTTGTAAAAGTCTTACACCATAATCCCAGGAAGCCTAGTTGAATTAACTAGAGCTCACGAATATGTAGCCCAAGAGTTGTGGGTGAACTCCAAATTAATTTGTTGTCTTATGTGTTTGTTGTTACTACTACTTTATTTACTGTTATACGCATTTATATATTAGTTTAAGCACATTCACATATTAGTACAAAAAATAGATTTTAAAGGAAATAATCAGCTAAAAACAAATACAAGCATACACCTATATTTTCAAGCATTTCTTAATTTCGCATTGGAAGTGGGAGAGGTTCATGTAAGCTAGACAAGAAGCCTAAGAGCCCCATTTTCAAATCATGGGGTGAGTGTAAACATGCTCGTTGTCAAACATTTCCCGTGAGATATGAAATCTACAAGTGGCAAGATTGACGTCATGTCCATAAACGATCTTGTATTGAAGGAGATGAACATGACCATTAACTAAGTAGTTGGGGTTCAAGGACTATATGAGTCCAAAAAATCGCGCTTTCAGTATGCGGTGGACTGTACGGTGCCCGCGGTCTTCAACTGGGTGGAGGCCATGAAGGTCAACATGAAACGAAAACTATCCAAGTGAAAAGCAGGAGACTTGAGGCAATTTGGATATGGATATTTCTTAGTGACCTTATTCTTGGAACGGATCCCATTGTTCCACTATGAGCGGGTGGAGGTGAACCCTACGATACCATGTGGTCCACAGATTGTCCATTGGAGCGAGCTGATACCTACATCTAGAGGGGGTCAACACATGTCATACAAGCCCGCCTTCTTTGTATGGCTTAGATGACAGCTGATCATTGTGGAGGATTGGCCATATGGTAGGACTGACTTCTGTGGTGATCCTGACATATCACTCCTAGAGAAAGAAGACATTGATGATGGAGGTGAGAAAAACAATTTTGTCTTTGGGTTTTTTTTTTTTTTCATATATGTATTCATGACACTTTTACTTTGTAACTGCAGATGTTGGACTAGAGATGCCACCATGAATGTCCCCTATAGCTAGATGCGTGGCTCGGGAGTTTGAGGTCTCTCCTTATCAGGAAGGAGTGGAGAACGATGAGGAGATTGCCCAAAGTCTCAAGGACCTGACAAGAGGAATCCAAGAGTATGCATGGATCGAGTACATTCCTCACCGTTACCAGCAACACGTGGTGGGAGTGTTAGATTAGATCCGACGATTACTGACACGTGTAGTAAGAGCAATAACATGCTATCATGATCACCACGCATAGTAGTCCATAGTTTAGCACTTAGAGTTTTGAGGCCTGTGAGCCACGAATGTACTTGGAACACATATATTAATTTTTGGATTTTGATGTATTACACTCAAACGTTATCGACATATATATATGGTATATTTCCTGCTTACTATGATATAATGTTTTTCACATATTGTGTAAACGTCTGCCCAAAACATAATTAGCTAATGCATTTGTTAATGTATTCATATGCCTAGGAATGCGATGATATGTGATATAATAAAAAAATCTTTCCAATACACGAATATGCAAATACATTCTCAATATATAAGGGTTTTTGACATAATATTGCCCATTGACATGAAGAACAACAAGCTTTGAATCAAGGTTAACAACCATTTCTCTAATGTCAAGAGCAATGACTTCTAACAAGAGTTTGATAACTGTGCTATATTCAACAATGTTATTATTCTTTTGACCTAAACAAATACCTTGAAGATAAATCAACTCACTATCAGGGTCATAAATAGCCCATGCCACAGATGATAGATTTTGGGTACTACGGCGAGCACCATTAGCAAAATAGACATAAGGAGTCACAGACATCTACAAAGCAGGTGAAGACATAATAAGCAGGAAAGTTTCTTGTAAAACACACCAAACCAAACTGCACTAGAGTTTCACCATTGACATGACGTGTAATCATCGACTCAGCCAAATAATAGAGTAAAACTCATAAAATGTTGTTCCCCCATCCCCCTTGGATGAGTGAGGGTTACGAGTCATAAGATGGAAACCCCATTGCAATAATGTGTACACGATAGAGACTCAGTGAGGAAGGTGCATGAAAGGAGGCAAGAAAAACCTAAACTCATGATGAGGAAAAGGTGCCCCCAGCATGATGCATCGAGATCCAGAAAAGACTCGACTGGGATCTTACGAGATCTTAATCAAAAGAATCGATGTGAAGAAGGGATTTGTTTCGTTTTTTAAACTACTTTGACGCAGTAAAAGAACTATCCTCGGAGATGGGTTTCATTTTTTAACAAGCTTGACATAAGACAAATAATGATGCTCACTCCTTGACTCACTTTTTAACGAGCTTGACACAAGATAAGGAACTATGATCACACCCCTTGTTTCATTGTTAAAGGATATTAACACAAGACAAGGACCTCTTCTAAGAAACCTGTTCATGGGCTATAGGAGAACATGGTTCCCAAGAGGTCCTCACAAGACGACAGAACTATGCTCTAGGAGGAATACATGTTCGCTGGCACAAATGACAGATCAAGTTCCAATACCCCTAGTGCATAATGTACGATACCATCTATGTGATCATAAACAGATATGGAAATAGAATTGGTAGCCATATAATTGACCTGAGGTGGGGAAGGTATTATTTGTAGACAAGAACCAACAGGGGATGACGGTTTCAAAGGAGGCACCTGGTGACCAATAAATGAAAATTGATCAATCATCACTATTCTCCCTTCACGTGGAAAAAAAACCACACAGAAGAGTGATGAAACAAGAGCTCCCATGACATAAAAATAGTCGGGCCTATGGAGAAGATCGAAGTCTAAGGGACCTTGGGCTACCATCATGTCTATATAGATGGCCTTTCCTCCCAAAGTAATAGGGAACATTGGAAGGATCCCTAAAGGTTCACTAGCTCCTCCATTGAAAGCCAATAGATTCTGGGTGACAGGCACAAGATGTGGGGATCCCATGGCTTGCCAAGTTGTAGAAGACATGATGCTGACATATGCACCTTCATCTAATATAGTGTGATGTACTACCATAGTATAGGCTTTTACTGTAATCTAGAAAAGCTCATAATATGGGAGGCAGGATGCAGTCAAGTGACTCCAATCAAAAGAAACAACGGAACTACTTGATGGGGGTATCATATGATGCCCCCCACGCCCTACAGGAGTAGGAGAAAGACTTTCCTGAACAACCGGTATGGCAGGGTCACAATTCAATTCATGAGAATATGAGGACATGAGAAGTGTTAGAGCCTAAATCTGCCTTAGGCTGAAGGAAGGAAAAATTCAGGGTAACCACAAACCACGCTCAGTCTGGTAGCTAACCCTACCAAAACAGGAGAGGGATCTCTCCGGGTCAGACTTAGGAAAATAAACAATAGGGTCTGAGATGAATCAAAAATGAATACTGATTTTAGGCTAGGGAAATAAATATGATGGAGGTATTTTGATGAATGACTGAGTTTTCTGGGATGTGTGGGGCCAAGGAACAACATGAGCAGAGAATTTAACTCAAAGACACAGATTATTTCGTGAGGCAAGACAGGTGGAAAGTCTAGAAATTAGAATTGAAATAATATGAAGTGGAGATATTGTTTAAGAGTGTGAAAGGGGCATAAATACATGAATCCTTTTCAACAGAAGAAAACATAGAACGTGAAAACTATCCCAAGGCAGAGCAGTACATTGAATTCTACCTTTTTTTCACTTAGAAAGCTTTCACTGGAAATGAATATGAACGAAAATATGAAACATAACGAACTACATATGAAACATAAAGAAGATACATTTGCTAAACTCATGCCACAGGAATCTCATGAACCAGAGCTGCAATCATTCATTAATTCTCTGTCAAAATGTACAGTGAGTGACTGGGCTTCTCTCCCACAGTTTCCTAGAAATTCCAACCCTTTACAAAATGACTCTCAATGCAATAAATGAGCTTTGCCATGAGAAAGTTGGTCAACTCAAGAAATGAAGAGCCCACCATCAGTGGTTACATTTAATTTTCTATGAGGACCAATTAGAAAAAAGCAAACATGCGCATAGATTTTTTGGGTGGTTGTTTGCCTTCATTTGGCCATTTGGATAGAAGCTAAAAATGTTTTTTAAACTTTTCCTTTGATGCCGGGAAAAATTTATTGTAAATGAGTAGGCCCACGTGGAGAAAATTGCGAATCGAAATTTCGCAAAGCGGGAGTGATTTTGGCCTTTGGGTCTCTGTACGCCGCGCCAAAAACTGTATGCATCGTGCTACTTTGGAGCTAGTTTTGAGGCACCTTTTGAAGTCCAAATTGAGCCCAAGTGTGCTTGTTGGAAATACCTCCCTATCTACTCTCCAATGCAAGTGAAATTTCTGAATTCGGTGCCCATTTTCCCCTCCAAAACTGTAATCTCCCAAGATTGCTTCTTGTGTGTCAAAATAGGGGCAGAGAGGTCATTTTTTGGGTGTTTTTGACCTCCTGAGGACTCAAAATTGGCCCAAACTTCTTGGCCATACACCAAAAGCCTTATTTTTTATGGAAAATCCAAAAATGTAAACTTTTTTTCATTTGGAGCTCCCTAGCGAAAGCGCGCGCCAGGTGGCGCGGCGGACAGGGAGAAAAACCTTGTTTTTTGCACAAAAATTTACAAAAATACCAAAAATGCCCCAAATTTCTTAAAATTTGGACTGGAGCTTACTTATCAAGTGTTATGCTAGGCTAAAGAGACTTTGGCCAATATCTGAAGTCGATCGAGCTCCCTTTGCCTCTTTTGCTTCTTGATTGCCTTCCTTAATTTCGCCTTCAAATTCCTGATTCGGGCCTTGCACACTTTGTTTCGCACCATGTAGTGGAAAGCCATGTGTCTCAGAAATGCATGGTCCTTGTTTACCTTGTCCAACAGCCTCTCTAAGTGCATGTTAACTCTCTCGAGATTGGCCTCCCGATCCTCATTAATCTCTTGCTCCAATGACGTGAGCTCAACTCTTCTCCTTTGTGCAGCTTGGAGATGCTCACGAATGTTTTGTAGCTCCATGATCGCTTGCTGATCCTCAAGTTGTTTGTTCCTCTACTCCAGATATTTCATGTTCCACTTGGCTCTTTCTAAGTCAAGGGAAAAAACTTGAATCTCTCTTTGCTGCTCCTGGATTATCTCTTTAAGTTGTGCACTTTGCGGATCTCTATATGTATCATCGTTATAAAGGAGAATTAATTTGGTCTCTCATTCACCTGATGGCCCCTCATCATGCATTGACTCCTTACACCTGTCCTGTACCTGTAATGCTGATGTAGAAAATGAGGCCCCTTCCACCTTGTCTGGAGATAACACTCGCTTTGCTGCTGTAAACAAATGTCTAGCACCCCTCTGATATGTGATGAATATCGGCACAATGGCGGTCTCATGGTGCTCATACTGATGAGAAGGTTCCCCTGTCTCAAATCTAGTCTCTGGAGGTCCCTGTGAAGCTCGAAAGAAGTCATGGGAGATGAAATCATCCCAAGTGATACCCTGTAGATCAAACTGATGCACCACCAAAATCTTGATGAGAGCAAAATGATAAACATTGTTAAGTTGTTGCTGAGGGGTTTTATGTTGTATAAAGGTGGTCATCCTCTCTATGTTCCGGCAAATGAAATACGAGATTTTCATCATCCGTACCCTAGTGAAATGCATGAGCAACTTGATGTGATAAGCATAAAGACGAGAGAATTTTCGTTCACAGCTGAAGTATTTCATAATCAATCTCATTAGTGGAGCAAATTCATCTTTCAGATACCAGAATGGAAAGACCCTTTTGAGCTGCCTCAAGAAAGTGGCTTTAATATATGGCTCATAATGATGTCGATCAATCTTCTGCTTCTTGTTCCATGGTTCTCCAATGTTCGATATGCCGGTAGCTAATCAGACAGATTCTGGTGTAAGTGTGAAGGTGACCCCAGCTGAAGTAGCCTGATCTCCATGTAAGTGTAGCACAAATAGATGAGCCAGATCATGATGAAATTGTACACTTGCCACCTTTTGACAAAACTCAAAGCATGACTGACACTGGAAACATGACATAGCTAGAGGGCAGGCCTGCAATGCTGTAAGGGTGATCGGTTCTTCTCTAACATGTCTGCCAATTTTGTGAGGCCTCTAGGGAGCCTGTTCTTCCGAGGATGAGTCGCTTTGGGTTTCCATTTCATAGTCCGATGCATGTTCAGATGCCATGACTTCTGTTTTCCACTGTCTTAGAGAAAAAGATGCTAATGATAAAACTGTGCTTGGACTGCTTTTGTGATGTGTTGAAATCTGGCAAATTCAAGGGATTGAAAGGCGATTTGTTGCAATCCTGAGAAAAATCAAGCTTTTTTGTGTATGTGCCATGCATCATACCCAGTGTGCCATGCCATTTGAGTGCACCATGCCCGTGTTATTTAACACTGTGTGGTCACGCCTAGTGTGTCGCGCTCCCTCAGTGCGTCACACTACTCCACCTGTGCGCCGCGCTCCAACTCTTAACACAGTCACGACCTTTTCAAACTGCAGTTTGTTATTCAACCTCCAAATTCGACTTTGCTATAAGATTTTATGAATGTAACTTGACACAAATGATTTATATAACTTGGAGAAATATGTTGCAAGAGTTGGATTTGATTTTTTCTTCCTCCAAAACCCATTTTGTAATGTTTTCACTTTGGCACCTTTTCACAATTAATACAACTCTGCTTTTCACACTTCCTTTTGATTTCTTGGACTAAGATGATGAAATTTTTGGCAATTTTTTACAGGGGTAGCCGACATGGAATTTGGCTAAGGAGACCAGGGCTACACTTGGAGAAATCCACTGAGAAACTTTTGAAAATTATTACAAATAACAAACTGTTGACTTTTCTTCAAAAAAGATTTTTGAAGAACAATCGTAATCTATCAATATGACGATGAAAATCTTTGAATCACAACTTTATAAGAGCCTCCCTCTAGCCTTGCTGGCTTTATTGGACGTTTTTTGAAGACCAAATGACTAATCCATAGACTTAATGACCGAAATGACTCTTGTTCATTAAAAGATCAAACATTGACTGTCATGGACTTTAATACACATTGATGAAAAGACCTAAGCCAGCAGGTGCAAGACGCGATGGGAATGAATGATAAGGCCCTTCTGTTAGATTATGGCATGCCCCTAGTGGAATGCAGCTGAGTGAATGGAGCGAGACACCTAAAAATGAAATGCAGAAAAAGTTTTGATCTCTGACGGAGGATTGACAAGACCGACTCTAACAAGAAGAACATTATTACTGTGATCACTACTCTCTTCAGGAACAGAGTGAACAACTGAAGGTAGAGCCAAGTTGACACTCTTTTTGACCAATTGTTGGTCAAGACCAAACACAAGAGAGTCATGCTCAGGAAGAGAAGGATGGAAAAGAGATGAATCCAAGTCAATCTCTTTACCAACGAGGAGAGGATTAGAAAAAGGCCTTTAATAACCAACAGGAAGTTAGGGTTGAGTTGTAAGCTTTTACAAACTTTGGAAGCATTATCTATAAAAGAACAAAGGTGAAGAAAATGTTCTCCTTCACATAACCTACATGGGAATTTAATTTTTCATTTCTTCTTACCATCACTAACTAATGGGAATTTAATTTTTCTAACTCCAATTTCTCACCATATTTAGGACCATTCATGTATGGACTCCTACTAAACAAATTTTCAGTGGACTTCCCCTGAGATTTGCATATTCCCTCCCTCTTAAAGTCTTCCAGTACCATCCTAGGAGTTTTTTTTACATTGCTTCACCTTATGCGTTAGGCTAACTTCAAGCAAATTTGTTTGTGATAAAAGTAGCAAAATTGTAGAAGGTATAGAGGGTCTTTGAATTTTCTTTGTTAGCTGCATCTCACAAATTTTTCTTGATAGTCTAAAACACTTGCATGCTCAAACAAAAAGTATCGATTTTATTTTATTTTTTTGGATCATGGGTTTTGCATCGATCTTGATTCACTATTATAGAAAGAAATAAAAAGATTGTAACCACTATTACAATAGATCAAATGCTTTTGTAAATAGTCTTTTATTAGGAAAATAGAACTCAAGAGGGTGTGCCATGGCACATCTCAAATAACTAGGAACATATTCTCGAGAACCTCTACGCGATTTGCAATCTAATTGCAATGACTACTGATATAACTGGGTATCTCATTGTGTCTCAAGAAAATTGAGCCAGGTAATGGCTAACCTCTAAAATATCATGCTTAGTTCCTTTAACCTTGCTGAGTATAAAATCACATGGATATTTATGGTTAATATTCCCATCCTTCAGGTATGAATGAACCTTAGCAAGAAATTGTTTCACTTGAGGGTCAATGTCATGTGTAGTTTGCAGTGTCAAATTAAAATTTTAAGGATTTATATGACAATTCCAATGCCTAGAAAGCTGGAAAACTATGTTTGTATGAGGAAGCCTCATATGATATTTGTCGACATAACTTGATTGCACTTCCTCAATATTTTGCTTATAGTAACTTAGTTTTAAGAAACTGAAACATAGATTTTATCTTTGGCGTTAAATGATCATCTCTATAGGGTAAATAACTTCTCACAAAAGTTTTAATATCACATTTAAAAAAAAAAAAAAAACTTTACTTCTATCACACCATCTCAATTGCAGGAATACAATACATTTAGACCAATCCGGAGTATAAAAATCACACCACTACCTTAGAATGTTGACATCATTCCAATTGATTTCGCCAAATGCATTAACTACCATCATAATTCATTCTTCATTGCATGTAGATGTCCAAATCAAAAAAATAATTTGAGGCCAATTCAACTTATTTTTAATGCATTCCACTAGTTAACAATTACATAATCAAAGCGCTCACATTCTTAACACCTTGTTAATGAATAATGGCATAGTTTACTTTTTACACAATCACTATTTTGTTTTCAAACTTATGCATACTATTGGATTTTGGGCATCCAACGCACAACTTTACTTACAAAGGTTTTGTATGTCTGACAACTCAGCATTCCATTTTTTATATTCATAACCAACATGGAACAACTAGAGAAATATTTAAGCTCAACGATATAGAAAATCAATGCTAAAATTTAGAGAAACATTAGTTTAAACAAGGAAGCATGGTGAGATGAATACGTGGAGAAGACAAGATTTATGCCACTAAAGCATCAACTGAAATATAAATTCATTCACACGTCTGAAGATTCTAATATGTATTAATTGTGACCACATCATCTATTCTATTTGAATCAACAATACTAGGACCAAATCATGTCATTTTAATGCACATTACAAGAATTAGAAGATATGCAATTTTCCTTTGCTACAAGTAGACGTGCACAAATCTAATCGAGAAAACCACAAATAAAGAACATGTGTACCTTTTATAACACATTTTATCTAAATAATAATAGATGTAATTGTAGAGCACCTTGAGTCAATTGTTGTTTCTTCATTTTAGTGTGCCCTTTCCCTTCTTTTTCTTTCTTTCCACCTCTCATTTTTTTGATGTCCTTTTTGTTTTTATATATTCAATCAAAAAAATGATACATTTATTTTCTTCATTTAAAAGATTTAAAATGCTAACCTAACTTTCTCGTTGTTGTAGATGCTCAATTTATCCAAGGACTACCATAGGTCTGCAACTGCATTGATATTACATATTATTGAGTGCCTTTAGACCATTTTAATTCATTGAATCATTTCTGAATAAGACCATGCCATTGAGGCTTTAGGAATCAAGCTTAAATATGTTACTAATTATACCATGCTGGTTTTGAATATAAAAAATGGAATGTTGAGGTGTGAGACACACTAAGCTAGTGTGAATGAAATCATGTGTTGACTTCCCACAATATAGTTGTTCAAATGAATTTGAAAACAAAAGAGAGATATTGTAAAATTAGATGGTGCAATTATTCATTAATAAGGTATTGGGTGTGTGAATGCTTTGGTAGTGCAATTGTCAGCTAGTGGAGTGCATTGAACATCACTTGAATTGGTCTCAGATTACTGTTTTGGTCTAGTCATCTCCATGCAATGAGGAATGCATTGTGCTGGTAGTTAATGCATTGGTCCAAATCAGTTGGTGCGATGGAACATTTTAAAGTAGTGGCGTGATTGTTAAAATTTTGATGGATCTAAGTATATTGTGTGCATGTAATAGTGATGGGGTGACAAGAGTAAAGAGTATTTTTTTAAATATATGTGGTATTAAAACTCTTGTGAGAAGTTATTTACTCTACAATGATGCTCATTTAAGACCAAGGATAAAATCACTTTTTCGATTTCATAGAAATATTATTACTATAGGTGAAATATCAAAGGAAGTGTAGTCAATTGATGTTGACAAATCTCATATGAGGCTTCTTTCTACAAATGAAGTTTTTCAACTTTCTACGCAATGGGACTTTTATATAAATCCACAGCTATGTAATTTAACACTGCGAACTTCAAAAGAAATTAAATCTCATGTGAAGAAACAATCTCTTCCTAAGGTTCTTATATATCTAAATGATAGGAATATTCACCATAAATATGCATGTCCTTTTGTACTCACCACAAATCAAGGAAGTGAGCATGACATTTTAGAGCCCAGAAGTTACTTGCCTAAATTGTGCTGAGACATTTCGAGATACCCAGTTAGACTGGTCCTCTTTAAAATTACATTGATGATTCTAGAGTGAAAATCATAATATTATCTGCAACACTATGAACTTCATTCATAACCACTATTACACCTTGTGTTGTGTCCCCATGCTGTTCTGAAGAATTTTATAACTCCTATTTTTCACCATATTTAGGACCATTCTTCTATGGACTCCTACTAAACAAATTTTCAGTGGACTTCGCCTGAGATCAGCATATTCCCTCCCTTTTAAAGTCTTCCAGTACCATCCTAGGAAGTTATTTTTTAATTACTTTACCTTATGTGTTGGCCTAACTTCAAGAAAAGTCGTTTGTGATCAAAGTAGCAAAATTGTAGAAGGTATAGAGGGTATTTGACTTCTCTTTGTTAGTTGCATCTCACAAATTTTTCTTGATAGTCTAAAACACTCATATGCTCAAACAAATAGTATTTATTTTTTTGGATCATGGGTTTTGCATCGATCTTGGTTCACTATTATAAAAAGAAAGAAAAAGATTGTAACCACTATTATAATAGGTCAAATTCTTTTGTAAATAGTCTTTTATTAGAAAAATAAAACTTAAGACGGTGTGCCATGGCACATCTCAAATAACTAGGAACATATTCTCGAGAACCTCTATGAGATTTGAAATCTAATTGCAATGACTACTGATATAAGCAGGTATCTCAATGTGTCTCAAGAAAATTGAGCCAGGTAATGGCTAACCTCTAAAATATCATGCTTAGTTCCTTCAGCTGTGCTTAGTATAAAATCACATGGATATTTATGGTGAATATTCCCATCCTTCAGGTATGAATGAACCTTAGCAACAAATTGTATCCTCACTTGAGAGTCAATGTCATGTGTAGTTTGCAGTGTCAAATTAAAATTTTAAGGATTTATATGACAATTCCATTGCCTAGAAATCTAGAAAACTACGTTTGTATGAGCAAGCCTCATATGATATTTGTCGACATAACTTGACTGCAGTTCCTCACTATTTTTCTTATAGCAACTTATTTTTAAGAAACTAAAACATAGATTTTATCTTTGGTCTTAAATGTAATCTCTATAGGGTAAATAACTTCTCACAAGAGTTTTAATATTACATAAAAAATAAAAGAACTTTACATCTATCACACCATCTCAATTGCAGGCACACAATACATTTAGACCGATCCAGAGTATAACAATCACACCACTACTTTAGAATGTTGACATCACGCCAATTGATTCCGCCAAATGCATTAACTACCATCATAATTCATTCTTCGTTGCATGTAGATGTCTAAATCAAAAAAATAATTTGATGCCAATTCAACTGATTTTTAATGCATTCCACTAGTTAACAATTACATAATTAAAGCGTTCAAATTCTTAACACTTTATTAATGAATAATGGCATCGTTTACTTTTTACACTATCGCTATTTTGTTTTCAAATTTATGCATACAATTGGATTTTGGGCATCCAACGCATGATTTTATGTACACAGGTTTAGTGTGTCTCACAGCTTAGCATTCCATTTTTTATATTCGTAACCAACATGGAACAATTAGAGAAATATTTAAGCTCAACGATATAGAAAATCAATGCTAAAATTTGGACAATCCACACTAGTTTAAACAAGGAAGCATGGTAAGATGAATACATGGAGAAGACAAGATTTGTGCCACTACAACATCAACTGAAATATAAAGGCGTTCACACGTCTAAAGATTCTAATATGTATTAATTGTGACCACATCATCTAATCTATTTGAATCAGCAATACTAGGACAAAATCATGTCATTTTAATGCACATTACAAGACTTAGAAGATATGCAATTTTCCTTTCCTAAATGTAGGCGTGCGCAACTCTAATCAAGAAAACCACAAATAAAGAACATTGTAACTTTTATAACACATTATATTTGAATAATAATAGATGTAATTGTAGAGCACCTTGAGTCAATTGTTGTTTCTTCACTTTAGTGTGCCCTTTCCCTTCTTTTTATTTCTTTCCACCTCTCATTTTTTTATCTCCTTTTTATTTTCATATATTCAATAAGAAAATGATATGTTTATTTTCTTCATTTAAAAAATTTAAAACGCTAACCTATCTTTCTCCTTGTTGTAGATGCTCAATTTATCCAAGGACTACCATAAGTTTGCAAGTGCATTGACATTACATATTATTGAATGCCTTTAGACCATTTTAATTCATTGAATCAATTCTAAATAAGACCATGCCATTGAGGCTCTAGGCATTAAGCTAAACTATGTTACTAATTGTACCATGTTTCTTTTGAATATAAAAAATGGAACGTTGAGGTGTGAGACACAATAAGTTGATGTGAATGAAATCATGTGTTGTCTTCCTAGAATATAGTTGTGCAAATAAATTTAAAAACAAAAGAGAGATAGTGTAAAATCAGATTGTGCAATTATTCATTAATAAGGTATTAGGTGTGTGAACGCTTTGGTAGTGCAATTGTTAGCTAGTGGAATGCATTGAACATCAATTGAATTGGTCTCAGATTAGTATTTTTGTCTAGTCATGTCCATACAATGATGAGTGCATTGTGCTGGTAGTTAATGCATTGGTCCAAATCAGTTGGTGTGATGGAAACATTTTAAAGTAGTGGCGTGATTGTTAAAATTTGGATGGATCTAAATGTATTGTGTGCATGTAATAGAAATGGGGTAACAAAAGTAAAGAGTATTTCTTTATATATATGTCGCATTAAAACTCTTGTGAGAAGTTATTTACCCTACAGAGATGCTCATTTAAGACCAAGGATAAAATCGCTTTTTGGGTTTCATAGATATGTTATCACTGTAGGTGAAATATCAGAGGAAGTGTAGTCAAATGATGTCGACAAATCTCATATGAGGCTTGTTTCTACAAATGACGCTTTTCAACATTCTACGCAATGGGACTTTCATGTAAATCCATATCTCTTTAATTTGAAACTGTGAACTTCACAAGAAATTAAATCTCATGTGAAGAAACAATCTCTTCGTAAGGTTCATATATATCTAAAGGATAGTAATCTTCACAATAAATATGCATGTTATTTTGTACTCACCACAAATCAAGGAACTGAGCATGATATTTTAGAGGCCAAAAGTTTTTTCCTAAATTGTTTTGAGACATTTCGACATACCAAGTTATATTGGTCATCTTTAAAATTATATTGATGATTCTAGAGCGAAAACCTTAATATTATCTGCAACACTATGTACTTCATTCATAACCACTATTAGAACTTGTGTTCTGTGCCCATGTTGTTCTGAAGAATTTTCTAACTCCAATTTCTCATGATATTTAGGACCATTCATGTATGGACTCCTATTAAATAAATTTTCAGCATACTTCCCCTGAGATCGGCATATTCCCTCCATTCTAAAGTCTTCCAGTACCATCCTAGGAGCTTTTTTTACATTTCTTTACCTTATGTGTTAGACTACCATCAAGCAAAGTCGTTTGTGATCAAAGTACCAAATAGTATCAAATAGTCTAGAACACTCGCATTCTCAAACAAATAGTAACTATTTTATTTTATTTTTTTGGATCATGGGTTCCGCATCGATCTTGATTCACTATTATAGAAAGAAAGAAAAAGATTGTAACCACTAATACAATAGATGAGATGCTTTTTGAATAGTATTTTATTAGAAAAATAGAACTCAAGATGGTGTGCCATGGCACATCTCAAATAACTAGGAACATATTCTCAAGAACCTATATGAGATTTGCAATCTAATTGCAATGACTACTAATATAACTGGGTATCTCAATGTGTCTCAAGAAAATTGAGCAGGGTAATGGCTAACCTCTAAAATATCATGCTTAGTTCCTTCTAATGTGTTAAGTATAAAATCACATGGATATTAATGGAGAATGTTCCCATCCTTCAGGTATCAATGAACCTTAGCAAGAAATTGTATCTTCACTTGAGGGTCAATGTCCTATGTAGTTTTCAGTGTCAAATTAAAATTTTATGGATATATATGACTATTCCATTGCCTAGAAAGCTAGAAAACTGTGTTTGTAGGAGCAAGCCTCATATGATATTTTTCTACATAAGTTGAATGCACTTCCTCTGATACTTTACTTATAGTAACTTATTTTTAAGAAAATGAAACATAGATTTTATCTTTGGTATTAAATGATCATCTTTATAGGGTAAATAACTTCTCACAAGAGTTTTAATATCACATATTAAATGAAAAATAACTTTACTTCTATCACGCCATCTCAGTTGTAGGCATACAATACATTTATACAGATCCAGAGTATAACAGTCACACCACTACTTTAGAATGTTGATATCACGCCAATTGATTTCACCAAATGCATTAACTACCATCACAATTCATTCTTCATTGCATGTAGATGACCAAATAAAAAATAATCATTTGAGGCCAATTCAACTGATTTTTAATTCATTCCACTAGTTAAAAATTACATAATCAAAGTGTTCACATTCTTAACACTGTATTAATGAATAATGGCATCGTTTACTTTTTACACTATAACTCTTTTTTTTTCAAACTTATGCATACAATTGGATTTTGGCCATCCAACACATGATTTTATTTACACGGGTTTAGTGTGTCTCACACCTCATCATTTCATTTTTATATTCATAACCAACATGGAACAATTAGAGAAATATTTAAGCTCAACGATATACAAAATCCATGCTAAAATTTGGAGAATCCACAGAAGTTTAAACAAGGAAGCATGGTGAGATGAATACTTGGAGAAGACAAGATTTGTGTCACTAAAGCATAAAATAAAATATAAATGCATTCACACGTCTGAAGATTCTAATATGTATTAATTGTGACCACATCATGTAATATATTTGAATCAGCAATACTAGGACCAAATCATGTGATTTTAATGCACATTACAAGACTTAGAAGATATGCAATTTTCCTTTCCTACAAGTAGACATGCGCAGCTCTAATCGAGAAAACCACAAATAAAGAACATATGTACCTTTTATAACACATTCTATCTTCATAATAATATATGTAATTGTTGAGCACCTTGAGTTTATTTTCTTCATTTAAAAAATTTAAAATGCTAACCTAAATTTCTCCTTGTTGTAGATGCTCAATTTATCCAAGGACTACCATAGGTCTCCAAGTGAATTGACATTACATATTATTGAGTGCCTTTAGACCATTTTAATTCATTGAATCAGTTCTTAATAAGACAATTCCATTGAGGATTTAAGCGTTAAGCTTAAATACGTTACTAATTGTACCATGCTTGTTTTGAATATAAAAAATGGAACATTGAATTGTGAGACATACTAAGCTGGTATGAACGAAATCATGTTTTGGCTTCCCAGAATATAGTTGTGAAAATAAATTTGGAAACAAAAGAGAGATAGTGTAAACTCAAATGGTGCAATTATTCATTAATAAGGTATTTGATATCTGAATGCTTTGGTAGTGCAATTGTCAGTTAGTGGAATGCATTGAACATCAGTTGAATTGGTCTTAGATTAGTATTTTGGTCTAGTCATCTCCATGCAATGGGGAATGCGTTGTGCTGGCAGTTAATGCATTGGTCCAAATTAGTTGGAAACATTTTAAAGTAGTGGAATGATTGTTGAAATTTGGATGGATCTAAATGTATTGGTCCAAATCAGTTGGAAACATTTTAAAGCAGTGGCGTGATTTTTAAAATTTGGATGGATCTAAATGTATTGTGTGCATTTAGTAGAGATGGGGTGACAAAGTAAAGAGTAATTTTTTTGGATACATGTGCTATTAAACCTCTTGTGAGAAGTTATTTACCCTACAGAGATGCTCATTTAAGACCAAGGATAAAAAAGCTTCTTAGGTTTCATAGAAATATTATTACTGTAGGTGAAATATCAGAGGAAGTGTAGTCAAACGATGTCAACAAATCTCGTATGAGGCTTGTTTCTACAAATGAAGTTTTTCAACTTTCTACGCAATGGGACTTTCATATAAATCCACAACTCTTTAGATTGACACTGCGAACTTCACAAGAAATTAAACCTCATTTGAAGAAATAATCTCTTCCTAAGTTTCATATATATCTAAAGGATAGGAACCTTCACCAAAAATATGCATGTTATTTTGCACTCACCACAAATCAAGGAACTGACCATGATATTTTAGAGGCCAAAAGTTACTTGCCTGAATTGTTTTGAGACATTTCGAGATACCAAGTTAGATTGGTCCTCTTTAAAATTACATTGATGGTTCTAGAGTGAAAATCATAATATTATCTGCAACACAATGAACTTCATTCATAAACACAATTAGACCTTGTGTTGTGTTCCCATGTGGTTCTGAAGAATTTTCTAACTCCAATTTTTTACCATATTTAGGACCATTTATGCATGGACTCCTATTAAATAAATTTTCAATAGACTTCCCCTAAGATCGACATATTGCCTCCCTTTTAATGTCTTCGAGTAGCAACCTAGGAATTTTTCTTACATTGCTTTACCTTATGTCTTGGCCTAACTTCAAGCAAAGTCATTTGTGATCAAAGTACTAACATTGTAGAAGGTATAGAGGGTCTTTGACTCTTCTTTGTTAGCTGCATTTCACAAATTTTTCTTGATAATCTAAAACACTTCCATGCTCAAACAAAGAGTATCGATTTTATTTTATTTTTTGGATCATGGGTTTTGAATTGATCTATCTTCACTATTATAGAAAGAAAGAAAAGGATTGTATACACTAATACAATAGATCAAATGTTTTTGTAAATAGTGTTTTATTAGAAAAATAGAACTCAAGATGGTGTGCCATGGCACATCTCAAATAACTAGGAACATATTCTCGAGAACCTCTACGAGATTTGCAATCTAATTACAATGACTACTGATATAACTGGGTATCTCAATGTGTCTCAAGAAAATTGAACCAGGTAATGGCTAGCCTCTAAAATACCATGCTTAGTTCCTTTAGCTATGTTGAGTATAAAATCACATGGATATTTATGGTGAATATTCCCATCCTTCAGGTATCAATAAACCTTAGCAAGAAATTTTATCTTCACTTGAGGGTCAATGTCATGTGTAGTTTGGAGAGTCAAATTAAAATTTTATGGATTTATATGACAGTTCCATTGCCTAGAAAGCTGGAAAACTATGTTTGTATGAGCAAGCCTCATATGATATTTGTCGACATAACTTTATTGCACTTCCTATGATATTTTTCTTATAGTAACTTATTTTTAGGAAACTGAAACATAGATTTTATCTTTGGTCTTAAATGATCATCTCTATAGGGTAAATAACATCTCACAAGTGTTTTGATATCACATATTAAAAAAAAAACCTTTACTTCTGTCATGCCATCTCAATTGCAGGCACACAATACATTTAGACCGATACAGAGTAGAACAATTACACCACTACTCTAGAATGTTGACATCATGCCAATTGATTTCACCAAATGCATTAGATACCATCACAATAAATTCTTCATTGCATGTAGATGATCAAATCAAAAAAATAATTTGAGGCCAATTCAACTAATTTTTAATGCATTCCACTAGTTAACAATTACATAATCAAAGCATTCACATTCTTAACACTTTATTAATGAATAATGGCATCGTTTCCTTTTTATACCATCGCTCTTTGATTTTCAAACTTATGCATACAATTGGATTTTGGGCATCCAACACAAGATTTTATTTAAACCAGTTTAGTGTGTCTCACACCTCAACATTTCACTTTTTATATTCATAACCAACATGGAACAATTAGAGAAATATTTAAGCTCAACGATATAGAAAATCAGTGCTAAAATTTGGAGAATCCACACTAGTTTAAACAAGGAAGCTTGGTGAGATGAATACGTGGAGAAGACAAGATTTGTGCCACTATAGCTTCAACTGAAATATAAATGCATTCACACGTTAGAATCTAATATGTATTAATTGTGACCACATCATGTAATCTATTTCAATCAACAATACTAGGACCAAATCATGTGATTTTAATGTGCGTTACAAGACTTAGAAGATATGCAATTTTCCTTTCCTACAATTAGATGTGCGCAACTCTAATCAAGAAAACCACAAATAAAGAACATATGTACCTTTTATAACACATTCTATCTAAATAATAATAAATGTAATTGTAGAGCACCTTGAGTCAATTGTTGTTTCTTCACTTTAGTGTGCCCTCTCCCTTCTTTTTCTTTCTTTCCCCCTCTCATTTTTATGATCTCTTTTTTTATTTTTATATATTCAATAAAAAATGATATGTTTATTCTCTTCATTTACAAAATTTAAAATGCTAACCTAACTTTCTCCTTGTTGTAGATGCTCAATTTATCCAAGGACTACCGTAGGTCTCCAAGTGCATTGACATTACATATTATTGAGTGCCTTTAGACCATTTTAATTCATTGAATCAATTTTGAATAAGACCATGCCATTGAGGCTTTAGGCATTAAGCTTAATATAAAAAATGATGGTTTTGAATATAAAAAATGAAACGTTGAGGTGTCAAACACACTAAGCTAGTGTGAATGAAATCATGTGTTGACTTCCCAGAATATAGTTGTGCAAATAAATTTGAAAACAAAATAGAGAGTGTAAAATTAGACGGCGCAATTATTCATTAATAAGGTATTGGGTGTGTGAACGCTTTGGTAGTGAAATTGTTAGCTAGTAGAATGCATTGAACATTAGTTCAATTGGTCTCAGATTAGTATTTTGGACTAGTCATCTCCATGCAATGAGGAACGCATTGTGCTGGTAGTTAATGCATTGGTCTAAATCAGTTGGTGCGATGGAAACATTTTAAGGTAGTGGCACGATTGTTAAAATTTGTATGGATCTAAATGTATTGTGTGCATGTAATAAGATGGCGTGAAAAAAGTAAAGAGTATTTTTTAAATATATGTTGTATTAAAACTCTTGTGATAAGTTATTTACCCCACAAAGATGCTCATTTAAGACGAAGGATAAAATCACTTTTTGGGTTTCATAGAAATATTATTACTGTAGGTGAAATATCAGAGGAAGTGTAGTCAAATGATATCGACAAATCTCATATGAGGCTTGTTTCTACAAATTAAGTTTTTCAACTTTCTACGCAATGGGAATTTGACATAAATCCATAGCTCTTTAATTTGACACTGCGAACTTCACAGGAAATTAAATCTCACGTGAAGAAACAATCTCTAAGGTTCATATATATCTAAAGGATATTAATCTTCACAATAAATATGCATGTTATTTTGTACTCACCACAAATCAAGGAACTGAGCATCATATTTTAGAGGCCAGAAGTTATTTTCTTGAATTGTTTTGATACATTTCGAGATACCCAGTTAGATTGGTCCTCTTTAATATTACATTGATGATTCAAGAGTGAAAATCATAATATTATCTACAACACTATGAACTTCATTCATAACCACGATTAGACCTTGTGTTGTGTCCTCATGTTATTCTGAAGAATTTTCTAACTCCAATTTTTCACCATATTTAGGACCATTCATATATGGACTGCTATTTAATAAATTTTCAGTGGATCTCCCCTGACATTGGCATATTCCCTCCCTTTTAAAGTCTTCCAGTACCATCCTAGGAGTTTTTTTTACATTGCTTTACCTTATGTGTTGGCCTAACTTCAAGCAATGTTGTTTGTGGTCAAAGTACCAAAATTGTAGAAGGTATAAAGGGTCTTTGACTTTTCTTTGTTCGCTGCATCTCACAAAATTTTCTTGATAGTCTAAAACACTCACATGATCAAACAAATGGTATCGATTTTATTTTATTTTTTCGGATTATGGGTTTTGGATAGACCTTGATTCACTATTATAGAAACAAAGAAAAATATTGTAACCACTAATTCAATAGATCAACTACTTTTGTAAATAGTCCTTTATTATGAAAATAAAACTCAAGATGGTGTGCCATGGCACATTTCAAATAATTAGGAACATATTCTCTAGAACCTCTATGAGATTTACAATCTAATTCAAATGACTACTGACATAATTGGGTATCTCAATGTGTCTCAAGAAAATTGAGCCAGGTAATGGCTAACTTTTAAAATATCCTACTTAGTTCCTTTAGCTGTGTTGAGTATAACATCACATGGATATTTATGGTGAATATTCCCATCATTCAGGTACCAATGAACCTTAGCAAGAAATTGTATCTTCACTTGAGGGTCAATGTCCTGTGTAGTTGGCAGTGTCAAATTAAAATTTTATGAATTTATATGACTGTTCCATCGCCTAGAAAGCTAGAAAGCTATGTTTGTATGAGCAAGCCTCATATGATATTTGTCGACATAACTTGACTGCACTTCCTCTTATATTTTGCTTATAGTAACTTATTTTTAAGAAACTGAAACATAGATTTTAACTTTGGTCTTAAATGATCATCTCTATAGGGTAAATAACTTCTCACAAGAAACTTAATATCACATTAAAAAAAAAACTTTACTTCTATCACACCATCTCAATTGTAGGCACATAGTACATATATACCAATCCAGAGTATAACAATCACATCACTACTTTAGAATGTTGACATCACGCCAATTGATTTTGACAAATGCATTAATTACCATCACAAGTCAATCTTCATTGCATTTAGATGACCAAATCAAAAAAATAATTTGAGGCTAATTCAACTGAATTTTAATGCATTCCACTAGTTAACAATTATATAATTAAAGCATTCACATTCTTAACACTTTATTAATGAATAATGGCATCGTTTACTTTTTATAAGATCGCTCTTTTATTTTCAAACTTATGCATACAATTGGATTTTGGGAATCCAACACACAATTTTATTTAGAAAGGTTTAGTGTGTCTCACACCTCAACATTTCACTTTTTATATTCATAACCAACATGGAACAATTAGAGAAATATCTAAGCTCAACGATATAGAAAATCAGTGCTAAAATTTGGAGAATCCACACTAGTTTAAACAAGGAAGCTTGGTGAGATGAATATGTGGAGAAGACAAGATTTGTGCCACTAAAGCTTCAACTGAAATATAAATGCATTCACACGTTAGAAGATTCTAATATGTACTAATTGTGACCACATCATGTAATCTATTTCAATCAACAATACTAGGACCAAATCATGTGACTTTAATGTGCATTACAAGACTTAGAAGATATGAAATTTTGCTTTCCTACAATTAGATGTGCACAACTCTAGTCCAGAAAACCACAAATAAAGAACATATGTACCATTTACAACACATGTTATCTAAATAATAATAGATGTAATTGTAGAGAACCTTGAGCCAATTTCTGTTTCTTCACTTTAGTGTGCCCTTTCCCTTCTTTTTCTTTCTTTCCCCATGTCATTTTTTTATCTCTTTTTTTATTTTTATATATTCAATAGAAAAATGATATGTTTATTTTCTTCATTTACAAAATTTAAAATGCTAACCTAACTTTCTCCTTTTTGTAGATGCTCAAATTATCCAAGGACGACCATAGGTCTCCGTGTGCATTGACATTACATATTATTGAGTGCGTTTAGATCATTTTAATTCAGTGAATCAATTCTCAATAAGACCATGCCATTAAGGCTTTAGGCATTAAGCTTAAATATGTTACTAATTTTACCATGCTGGTTTTGAATATAAAAAATGGAACGTTGAGGTGTGAGACACACTAAGCTAGTATGAATGAAATCATGTGTTGACTTCCAAGAATATAGTTGTGCAAACAAATTTGAAAACAAAAGAGAGATAGTGTAAAATTAGATGGTGCAATTATTCATTAATAACGTATTGGGTGTGTGAACTCTTTATTAGTGCAATTGTCGACTAGTGGAATGCATTGAACATCAATTGCAATGGTTTCAAATTAGTATTTTGGTCTAGTCATCTCCATGCAATGAGGAATGCATTGTGTTGGTAGTTAATGCATTGGTCCAAATCAGTTGGTGCGATCGAAACATTTTAAAGTAGTGGTGTGATTGTTAAAATTTGGATGGATCTAAATGTATTATGTGCATCTAGTAGAGATGGGGTGACAAAAGTAGAGAGTGTTTTTTTAAATATATGTGTTATTAAAACTCTTGTGAGAAGTTATTTACCCTACAGAGATGCTCATTTAAGACGAAGGATAAAATTACTTTTTTGGTTTCATAGAAGTATTATTATTGTAGGCGAAATATTAGAGGAAGTGTAGTCAAATGATGTCGACAAATCTGATATGAGGCTTGTTTCTACAAATGAAGTTTTTCAACTTTCTACGCAATGGGAATTTCATATAAATCCACAACTCTTTAATTTGACACTACAAACTTCACAAGAAATTAAATCTCATGTGAAGAAATGATCTCTTCCTAAGGTTCATATATATCTAAAGGATAGGAATCTTCACCATAAATATGCATGTTATTTTGTACTCACCACAAATCAAAGAACTGAGCATGGTATTTTAGAGGCTGAAAGTCACTTGCCGGAATTGTGTTGAGACATTTCGAGATACCTAGTTAGACTTGTCCTCTTTAAAATTACATTGATGATTCTAGAGCGAAAATCATAATATTATCTGCAACACTATGAACTTCATCCTTAACCACTATTAGGCCATGTGTTGTGTCCCCATTTTGTTCTGAAGAATTTACTAACTCCAATTTTTCACCATATTTAGGACCATTCATGTATGGACTCCTATTAAATAAATTTTTAGCGGACTTCCCCTGAGATCGCCGTATTCCCTCCCTTTTGAAGTCTTCCAGTACAATCCTAGGAGTTTTTTTTTACATTGCTTTACCTTATCTGTTGGCCTAACATCAAGCAAAGTCATTTGTGATCAAAGTACCAAAATTGTAGAAGGTATGGAGGGTCTTTGACTTCTCTTTGTTAGCTACATCTCACAAATTTTTCTTTATAGTCTAAAACACTCGTATGCTCAAACAAATCGTATTGATTTTATTTTATTTTTTTGGATCATGGGTTTTGCATCGATCTTGGTTCACTATTATAAAAAGAAAGAAAAAGATTTTAACCACTATTACAATAGGTCAAATTCTTTTGTAAATAGTCTTTTATTAGAAAAATAGAACTCAAGATGGTGTGCCATGGCACATCTCAAATAACTAGGAACATATTCTCAAGAACCTCTATGAGATTTGCAATCTAATTGCAATGACTACTAATATAACTTGGTATCTCAATGTGTCTTAAGAAAATTGAGCCAGGTAATGGCAAACCTCTAAAATATCATGCTTAGTTCCTTCAGCTATGTTGAGTATAAAATCACATGGATATTTATGGTGAATATTCCCATCCTTTAGGAATCAATGAACCTTCACAAGAAATTGTATCTTCACTTCAGGGTCAATGTTCTGTGTAGTTTGCATTGTCAAATTAAAATTTTATGGATTTATATGACAGTTCCATTGCCTAGAAAGCTCGAAAACTATGTTTGTATGAGCAAGCCTCATATGATATTTGTCCACATAACTTGACTGCACTTCCTCTGATATTTTGTTTATAGTAACTTATTTTTAGGAAACTGAAACATAGATTTTATCTTTGGTCTTAAATGATCATATCTAAAGGGTAAATAACATCTCACAAGTGTTTTAATA